>OX451377.1:13589214-14032690 GCA_949629185.1 Apamea crenata
GTTGACTTGCGCGTGTGACGTTATCTCAGTCATAAAATATGAGATTAATTAAACAAATCTAGTTAGGTCACGCAGTTGGCTGAATGACTGATTTACTTGACAATCTAATTCTATGCTATTGAAAATACCAAAACAAAATTCGGAAGATAAAACCTTATTGTTCTGTTTACAGAGAGATGCACTCCTTTTTGGAAAATCGTCTCGTTAGGGAATGAAAACATTGTAAATCGAAGTGAAATCGTTTTTCCGGCTGAAGTTGGTAGGTACACATACGTCGTGTATGCTTTCCAAAATGGATAATAAAACCTCGTTTGGGAAAATAACTGGTTAGTTTACGTATGGCGGAAAAGTACTCGTGCGAAATATTGACGTTTAAAACAAACGGGTTTGCAAACGTGCACAATTTGTTAGTTATAATAACATAATAAACAGCGTCAGATACGGTATCTGAGGTGACAATAAAAGTAAAACCCTTGCCAAACAGAATGGTTAACAGAAACATTACATATATTAATAATATAATGATGTGTGAGTGCCTGTGCTGCACGGCATGGCGCACTGCAGTGCGCGGTAGCGGAAACACTAAAGGATGATTTCCACCAAACGGCTCGCATTGCATCGGATCGGAAAGGACACAAACGGATGCGGCCACAGCTGATCACATCCGGCAGGATGTCGACACATACGATCGGCTCCGTACCGTTGCTTGCGAACGTATCCGTTTCTGTGCCTAGTCAAATAGTTTCATTCCTACCGTGTTGACGTGTTCTAATGACGAAAGGATTCGATCGGATCCGACGACAGGCGAACGGAGCCGATCGCACGTCACAGCATACTTTCGGCTACAATCGCGTGTCGCGGAAGACGCCCGTGGTGAAGCTGCTGTGTGCGGCTTGGTAATGTAGACTTTAAATATTGTGTACCCGATTTAATATCGTTTAAAGATTGTAAATTCCGATCCGATCCGATCCGATGCGGTGCGAGCCGTTTGGTGGAAATCACACTTACCGACATTTATCGTTTGCTGTACGAGACCAACTATTCAAGTTTTTAAATTCCCTAACAAGGTGGAATTAAAATCACTGAAAAGACTTTGTTGTATTCATATCGCAGCCAACTGATTTTATCAGCCATTTAGTTAACGACCTTTTAACTAAACGGCGCCGAATGTAACATGTACCTCTGCGAAATGCGGGTGTAACATGCAAACTACTTATTAATGTAATGTTTCCAAAAAAATAATGGATTTAGTTATCAAAACAATTGTGTTATGTTTATTAGAGGATATAAAGGCCACACGAGGCCATAAAGCGATTGCCGCGGTTGTAAATGCGAGGAGGCCTTTATCAGATAACTTGTGACACGTAACCTATACAGTGGCAGATATTTATCGAAAATTCATTATTTATATTAACTACCTAAATAAATATAGTTTATCAACGGATATGTATTGCAAGACCACGGATGGAGTTTTATCAACGGATATGTATTGCAAGACCACGGATGGAGTTTTATCAACGGATATGTATTGCAAGACCACGGATGGAGTTTTATCAACGGATATGTATTGCAAGACCACGGATGGAGTTTTATCAACGGATATGTATTGCAAGACCACGGATGGAGTTTTATCAACGGATATGTAATGCAAGACCACGGATGGAGTTTTATCAACGGATATGTATTGCAAGACCACGGATATGTATTGCAAGACCACGGATGGAGTTTTTTCAGAGGCATTGTATTATCACATTGCCATCTGAAAAAAATCCAACTTGTTTTTAAGAACAATGGTAATGGACTATGTAACGAATGAATTGATCTACAAATTAAAGCGGGTTTGGAAGCTGAAGACAACTCCAAGTAATTCTTGATCGTAAACACGTGTGATGTCCCTGATTGGGACTAGGTACCCGCTGAGAGCACCCATACAGGATGATCTGATGTGACGTGTGTGTGTCGTAACATGTTTGTTAGTTGGCATCCACCACGTAGTTATCTAGGTAAATTAGCTGCAGGTTATCTATGAGAGATGCGCGGGCGCAGCCCGTGTGACGCCACGTGCGTTGCGTCTTACTTCTGTGACAACACAGTGTCTAGTAGTAGTCTAGAGTTCCTTCCCTTTTGTCCTAAATTCCGAGTCTGAACAGAATGTTGGCTATGATGTGAGTATGAATGTGGATGGCTAACTGTAAAAGGAGTGAATACCTACTGAGATGACAAGTAGAGTTATGCAAAGAGTCATGTGTGCGGACCGACGGCAACGTTACACTGAGATGAGGGCAGGGAATGATGATGACTATCTAAATAAAGCCTTTATTATTCCCTAATTAAAAATAAAGTCATGCGGTCGGGGGACCCCCGCCAAGATCGAAGTTCCTTACGCGATAATCGCACGCACACACGAAAGTGTGAATTTAATACGCGTTTTTAAAACACAGCTAGAAGCTCTCATGACGTTTTTACCATCTCGGATTTTCATTTTAACCTCGCTATCGGCTATAGCACCCTCGAAAACCATGAAAACTATCTCTCTCTCGCAGGGAGGGGGCATAACGCTTTTTCGTTACGTGACGATTTCTACCAGTTTACTCCTACCGCAAAACTTCGTTCCAATAAGTTCTTAGTTCTATAACACTTTACTGATCAAATTAATTCATAAAGGCCCCAGAGTAACTATTTAGTAATCTGTGGCCCCAGGAAGGAGCAGAATAGTCCAGTAGATTGAAGTATTTCTTCTATCTCATCCTGTCAACGTTCTGCTGGTCAGCTGGTCTGCCTTTTACAATAGTCCAGTAGATTGAACTATTTCTTCTATCTCATCCTGCCAACGTTCTGCTGGTCAGCTGGTCTGCCTTTTACAATAGTCCAGTAGATTGAAGTATTTCTTCTATCTCATCCTGCCAACGTTCTGCTGGTCAGCTGGTCTGCCTTTTACAATAGTCCAGTAGATTGAAGTATTTCTTCTATCTCATCCTGTCAACGTTCTGCTGGTCAGCTGGTCTGCCTTTTACAATAGTCCAGTAGATTGAACTATTTCTTCTATCTCATCCTGCCAACGTTCTGCTGGTCAGCTGGTCTGCCTTTTACAATAGTCCAGTAGATTGAAGTATTTCTTCTATCTCATCCTGCCAACGTTCTGCTGGTCAGCTGGTCTGCCTTTTACAATAGTCCAGTAGATTGAACTATTTCTTCTATCTCATCCTGCCAACGTTCTGCTGGTCAGCTGGTCTGCCTTTTACAATAGTCCAGTAGATTGAACTATTTCTTCTATCTCATCCTGTCAACGTTCTGCTGGTCAGCTGGTCTGCCTTTTACAATAGTCCAGTAGATTGAACTATTTCTTCTATCTCATCCTGCCAACGTTCTGCTGGTCAGCTGGTCTGCCTTTTACAATAGTCCAGTAGATTGAACTATTTCTTCTACCTCATCCTGTCAACGTTCTGCTGGTCAGCTGGTCTGCCTTTTACAATAGTCCAGTAGATTGAACTATTTCTTCTATCTCATCCTGCCAACGTTCTGCTGGTCAGCTGGTCTGCCTTTTACAATAGTCCAGTAGATTGAACTATTTCTTCTATCTCATCCTGCCAACGTTCTGCTGGTCAGCTGGTCTGCCTTTTACAATAGTCCAGTAGATTGAACTATTTCTTCTATCTCATCCTGCCAACGTTCTGCTGGTCAGCTGGTCTGCCTTTTACAATAGTCCAGTAGATTGAACTATTTCTTCTATCTCATCCTGCCAACGTTCTGCTGGTCAGCTGGTCTGCCTTTTACAATAGTCCAGTAGATTGAACTATTTCTTCTATCTCATCCTGCCAACGTTCTGCTGGTCAGCTGGTCTGCCTTTTTACAATAGTCCAGTAGATTGAACTATTTCTTCTATCTCATCCTGCCCACGTTCTGCTGGTCAGCTGGTCTGCCTTTTACTGTCTTTCCGTTTGGGCTTTTCCAAGAAAAGATCGGAAATACTCTTGTAATGTCGCATGTGTGGAGTGCGTTATCTCAGCCATCGCTATCAGTGTCGCGACTCCACGCGACACGCGTACGATAATGTTTCATAATCTTACCGAATGTCGCGGCAATGACCCTGTCCCATGTCGCAAACATGTTTTACTCGAATAGTATCAGGATTCAGGATCAAAATCATGTAACAGATGTTTTCAGTATCTACCACTCGTGCTATTTGGATATAAAGTGCATGTAGCACGTGCTAAATAGTTCCACAATGAAACAACACGTGTGAGCAAAGCGCTCATAACTACAAAACGTTCCTCAATTTTTCACTTGTATCGCTCGAACTGGTCGTGTCGCTCGCACCGCTCGTGTCGCTCGCCGCTCGCGTTGTCACAACTTTGTACAACTGTCGAAGTTGATTAATGAGCACTTCTGTATAGTTGTTTGTTGAAACACGCAGTTCTAATTTATAATTTATGATTGATGAGACACTCTGCACATTCCTCAACTAGTTTCAACGTGGAATTGGTTTTTAATTATTAAGCACGACTCACACCTTACTTGACAATAGTACGAACATGTCGTGGTGACTGTCAATTAACATGATTATGTGTGGTAGAGCTGCATGACAACGAACTCGTTTGGGAATTATGTGTGGTAGAGCTGCATGACAACGAACTCGTTTGGGAATTATGTGTGGTAGAGCTGCATGACAACGAACTCGTTTGGGAATTATGAGTGGTAGAGCTGCATGACAACGAACTCGTTTGGGAATTATCAGTGGTAGAGCTGCATGACAACGAACTCGTTTGGGAATTATGTGTGGTAGAGCTGCATGACAACGAACTCGTTTGGGAATTATGTGTGGTAGAGCTGCATGACAACGAACTCGTTTGGGAATTATGAGTGGTAGAGCTGCATGACAAGGAACTCGTTTGGGAATTACAGTCGCCAGCACATCAAGCTACTACAACCTGTCAAATTTCTTTACTAGATTTTCAACTTTACCTCTAAAGCATTAAGGTTCAAGGCGTCTCTACCACCATGGCCACTATCATATAAAGACGTACTCCTATCAAAAGTACCATTTCTGTGTTAGTTTCGATGAATGGCGTGGGTATCGGAGTAATTAGTCTCAGAGCTTTGTCTCTCGTACAGTCTGGAATGACCAAGCAACTGCGATGCTTCAGGTACTGTAGAAGCGTGCTGACGTCACACCACATACATACATATGTGTTGTTAGCGGTGACCACTAGCCGTCCGGTGGGCCGCCAGCTGGGTTGGTACCCAATACTGACTTCTCGTATGTGTTCCAGGTGGAAGCTCGCCTCGCGGACCTGGTGCTGTGCGGCGACGTGCTGCGGCGTGTGGCCGACGTGTTTGAGCAGGAGCTGGAGCGAGGCCTGAGGGAGCAGCCCTCCAGCCTGCAGATGGAGAACACCTACGTGCCCGAGCTGCCCGACGGCACCGGTACGTACCGCTAAGACTTCCGGACGTACCGCTACGTCTACTAGTCACTAGTCTACCAGGAGCCGGAGCACAGCAAGCGCGGGCAGACCTTTAAATGAACATTTATGTATATATGATGGGATGAAATATATTATGTCAAACGCCATATTTATTCTTGAGATAGAAGTTATCAGATGATTGAAATTGGTCCCTTAATGGTTGGTCCATGCACCTGGTCCGTGCACCTGGTCCGTGCACCTGGTCCGTGCACCTGGTCCGTGCACCTGGTCCATTATCGCTAATGTGGTCTTCTTCTCAGCGTGCCGATGGCAATCTAAATCGCCCTGAATTCGGGTGCGAGTTTAGCGCCATCAGGCTAATGTGATTTATTTATTTGGAAACTCAACAGCTTATAATTAACTTACATGAGTTAACTATCAATGAACAGCTCAATGCAGTTGCGTCAAAGTAACAGCATCTTACAGTCTGCATACACTGCTCAGTGATAGCGAGATGATGACAATTATCACTTAAGCCAATAATAGAGTTTCACGGCGTTGATAAAGCTAGGATAACTAGAAAATAGCGAAAGAAAATAAAAGAAAAAACTCAAACAAGTATAGTTAACAATAATATTATTTTTGTTTTTGTCTCTGTGTTTTTCTTTACTAACAATAGTTTTTAAGAACAATGTTACTAACAATTGGGCTTAGTAGCCATAAATAAATAAATATTGATTGATTGAATAACAGGTAAAGTGCGATTGTTGACACATTACTCACATTAAATTAAAGTTAAAAGTATGTACAGTCAGGGGTCATTGCTGTGAACACGCGGTAAAGGCTGTACCTACGTCTGTATAAGTGATATATCAACACAGAACGCACACCTCAGAATTTGCACTGGCTGGCGTCGAACGAAACCAAAATTATACGTAATTACGCATGACCTTGGTTGGTTCATACCATTGCTAAATTTCAAATCGTTATATCAAGTACCGATAGCTAATAGTCTTACGTGTTGGATCATTGAACGCATAGGTCTAGGTTCCAATCTCGAGTTGTGACTTTTATTTTTCTTTTCCAACAATAATCTTTATTGTTTTTTTTTTATTATTCGATAGCTTAATAAACGAGAATAATAAATTATTATATTTTTATTATTATATTGTTATTGTAATATGGGTATAAAAATAAAAATGTTTTATAAGTGATTTCAAATTGTTTATCTACATATCGATACTGGAAATATGAAATAACGTAAGGGACAAAACTAAGGTTTTCAGGAGAGCAAAAATAAGATATTTTTCTTACAAAACTGGCTATAATTTTTTAACTATATGTTTTATGTAAAAACTGTCTAGGACAAAGTTTCTTAGATTTCTTCATTCTTTGAAGCTAAAATAGTAAAAAATCAATAAAGCCTACAGTTTCAAAGATAGCATGTCCCTTACGTTAAATTATAATGAATACGAGTGATATACGTTAACAAAATTTTAGATGTAAATAAACGGCATTGATGTATGGGACACCTAAGGAAATAAACATTTAGAGTTTTTCAAAGTAAAGGTCTCTTAATGGTACACTCTATAATGTTAATGCTGTTAACAAATATAAAAAATAGAATTTTATACATTCGTGACCTACTATGCCTATGCCATACAGTTTAAAACTACTTGCTGACTCATAGGGATAAAAAATAAACGAATAAAAGAGATCAAAACTTTTATTTGTGCTCACTAATCCTTTTATAAACGCAATTTAGGTACTCTCATAAATTATGTTAAGTATAACATTATTAAATTCTGTTATAAATCACAATAAAAATAGCTATTTTGGCTTACTAAAATTAGACTAATTGTCCCAAAAGAAAAATAAAATTCACTTAAAAAATAAACAAATCAGTCTTCTTATGTAAATAGTAATCATTAAACATAAAAAAAAACAAATTAACTTCTTCCTTAATAGAAAGCGTACAGATAAATTGAAAAAGTCTCAAAAATTAGTCATTATCTTTGTCAGTCTCATCATCGTCGGTGTCATTGAGCCTATCTTTAATTATACTCTTATTATGAAGATTCAAATATTAATTGTGAAACCTATTTGGAATTATACCATTGTCACATAATTTTTTGAGATCTTTAAACTTTGGAACTGAAATTGGCACATCGGCGTCGAGGCAACGATGAGATACCTGGGTCTCGTCCTCGACAGCCGGTGGAACTTCGTCGAGCATTTCTGACGTTTGGCCCCCAAACTGGAACGGGCCGGGGCCGCCTTAAAGCGGCTCCTGCCCAACCTGAGGGGGCCAAACGCCTCCTGCCAGAGGCTTTACGCGGGGGTCGTGCGGTTCATGGCCCTACATGGGGCCCCGGCGTGGGCGCGTTCACTGCGGCTTCGAGCCGCACACTATCTGAACGCGCCCCAGAAGGTGGTAGCCACAAGGCTGATCCGGGGCTACCGCACGATCTCACGCGAGGCGGCAAGCCTCCTTGCCGGACTGCCGCCATGGGATCTGGAGGCGATGGCTCGCGCGCCTGCATGACTGGCGCGCGGAGGCACTACGCCGGGGGGAAACTCTGCACCCGCGGCAAATCGCTGCGGAGCGGACGGACCTCCGGCGCGATCTCATGGCGGAATGGAAGGCGCGACTATCGCAACCCAGCGCAGGGCACGCCACGATAGTGGCGATAAGACCCCTCTTTGAGGAGTGGCTAGAGAGGCTTCACGGCGTTCTCACGTACCGCCTGACGCAGGTCCTCTCCGGACACGGATGTTTCGGGAGGTTCCTGCACATAATCAGGCGGGAGGAGACGCCCGGGTGGCACCACTGCCAGGATCGCCCAGAGGACACGGTGGAGCATACGGTGGAGGTCTGCCCTGCTTGGGCGGAGCCCCGCCGTGTCCTCGTAGAGGCAATCGGCAACGGCGGCGACCTCTCGCGTCCGGCCCTGGTGTAAGCCATGGTCCGGGGCGAGAGGGAGTGGGAGGCAGTCACCTCCTTCTGCGAAGCAGTCATGCTAGCGAAGGAGGTGGCGGGGAGGCTGAGGGAAAACACCTCACGCCTCAGCCGCCGCGGGAGACGCTCCGGGCGTCGGGAGCCGCGTGACGACTCCCGGCCACCGTAGGCGCGGGCCTGCGGGCGGTGAGTAATGGGTAGCTCACCGTCCGATCAGGACCAGGCCCGTGCCGGACGGCGCGTTGTGTTCCACGCGCGCCTCAAAGAGATGTCAGCAGAGGACGGGGCCCGATAGGGCCGAAGCCTGCCAGGGCTGCGGGATCTTCCGAAAGGGTTACCGCTGCCCTGGAACAGAAAGGAACACGGGTGGGTTTTAGTCAGTAAGAGTCTGACACTCCCTTCCGCTCCACCCAGAGCGGGAGGGGTCATTTGATGATTTCCCATCCTCAAAAAAAAAAAAAAAGGGTCAATATAATTATGATAATTTGAGTCACAATTTAATGTAAGGGACATAGTATTTGTACCTTCTCAGGGAACACTAATGTATAAGACAATAATAAAACATCTCAAATTATGGAATAACTTATGTGACCTGTTGTAAAATGTACTCGATTTTGATTTAATGTAAATAACAAATACTGTGAGTAAAGAGACTTACATTAGTTTTTATAAAAATATTAATTTATAATGTCATATACAGCCAGTTTCTAGAAAAAAAATGGTCTAGGCCTACGGAAAATCTGTGATGTAAAGGACATTTTTTTTAAGATATCGAGATTTTAAATATACCAATCGATAGAGCAAAAAATTCCGAATCCAACGATATATATAACTCATTTTCGACCAAATGTCCCTTACGTTATTTCATATTTCCAGTATCGATATATAAAATTCAAAGTCCTGACTGACTGACTGACTGACTGACTGACTGAGACATCAACGCACAGCCTAAACCGCTGGTCCTAGAGACATGAAATTTGGAGGGTGTATTCTTCGTAAAGAGTAGGTATCCACTAAGAAAGGGTTTTTCGAAATTCCACCCCTAAGAGGGTGAAATGGGGGGATTTTGTTTGTATGAAAAATCTTATTCCTTGAGTTAATAAACTTGAAACTTGGCACGAATACTTATCTAAGTAAATTATGAAGTTGGGCATTTTTTGTTTTTATAAACTACCCCCTAAAAGGGGATTGGGTGGTTTCAAAGTTTGTATGGAAGAATTATAGCGCGCGGTCCGATTTAATCGAAATTCAGTATTTATACCTAAAATTGAAAGAAAAGAATAACGTGTATCAGGGTTTTTCGAAAATCTACCCCTGACGGCCTGAAAAGGGGTAGTCAATTTTACAGGGGAGGATTTTACAGCGTGGCTTGATTAACTCGAAAATTGGTATAAATAATCTTTGACTCAAGTTATGAACACATCCCAAATGATTTTTCAAAATTCCACCCCTGTGGGGGTGAAAAGCGGGGATACAGTTTGTATGAAAAATCTTATTCGTTAGGTTAATAATCTTGAAAATTCGCATGAATACTCGCCTAAGTAAGCAATAAAGTTTATCATCATTAGTTTTTCAAAACTACCCCTCAAAGGGGATATAGGGGTGCTAAAGTTTGTGTGGAAGAATTTGAACGCGCGGTCCGATTAACTCGAAACTCAGTGTACTGTGTGCGTACTTAAGATAAAAAATAAATAATAACACGTATGAGGGTTTTCGAAAATCTACCCCTAACGGGGTGAAAAGGGGTAGTTAATTTTACAGGGGAGGATTATAATAAGTGGCTTGATTAATTATAAAATTGGTATAAATAAACTTTGAGTCAAGTTATGAATTTTTATGATTTTCTTAAAATTCCACCCCTGTGGGGGTGAAAAGCGGGGATACAGTTTATATGAAAAATCTTATTAATTTAGTTAATAAACTTGAATCGTGGCAACAATACTTGCATAAATAAGTAATAAAGTTTATCATTAAGTATAAGTTTTGCAAACTACCCCTCAAAGGGGGATATAGGGGTGTTGAAGTTTGTGTGGAAGAAATTGAATGCGCGGTCCGATTAACTCGAAACTCAGTATTGATACTTTCGACAGAAATTAATTAATAATAAGTATGCAAATTTGTCGAAAATTGACCCCTGACGGGGCAAAAAGGGGTAATTCGGTTTATAGGGGAGGATTTGAACTTAAAACTGTAGGTAAGTTACATTTTCACGCCTAAACCACTGAACTTCTGATTTAGCAAAGAGATAGATGGCATCCTGGGGAAGCACATACTTTTTATCCTGGTAGCCCGTTCCCGTGGGATAACATCCGACATCCACGCGGGCGAAGCCGCGGGCAGAAGCTAGTTCGTTATAATTTTATAAACTAGAAATAAATAAACTTCTAGTTAAAACAGTTTATTTTCTCATAAAGAACAATTAAACTACAACTAGCAAATCTACCCACGTAAATAAAAAAAAGTGCGGACTACTTGTCACAATACAATTAAATTACTCAGTAGTACTACTTTTACTGCCAGTTCGTTCGTTTTAACTTTAGTTGCCTCTCAAACGTCAAAGTTAACAAATCGTATTTATTAGGACTTATTGCGGTTATAGCTTAAGTATTCATTTTCATTATGAAAAGAAGATTGAAGCTATACCTCAAAATAATTCTTATTACGGATATGACACAATATTATTTTAATTAAATTACTAAAATCCATTTGTAATTTATAACTTAATACTTTGTATAACCCCCATTATTATCACATCAATGCTATCAAGTAATCGCTGGTGCATGAATCCAACAATATTGAAACATATATCTGTTCCTCTTAAATGTTCCCATATTTCCATGCAATGCAACTTCAACTGCTCATCAGATCTCTCATTCTGTGCTTCCCATCGCTGTATCGCAAAATGTAAACGTTCTTATTTATGTTTTTCAATCAAATATGGGCGTTTGCACGGCGAATGTTCATAAATATGTGTCGAATAATTCGGCAAAATATCTCGTTGGTATGAAACCATTTGTTTCTAAATCAAAATCAAAAGTCATTTATTCAAATTAGGCTGAGAATCAGCACTTTTTGAACGTCAAAATTACAAAAGACAGTCCCCCAAAAACGCCCGCCCTTCACCACTTCCTAGTGCTATTGCTGGGAAGAAGAAGTTCTTATTCAGTTCTTATTCACTGACTAGCTGGGGCCTTCCACTTCGCTTGCGACTGGCAAGGCTCCTCCTGATATCTTTTGACCCTCTGACTCACAGTAAGTATTTCTCTAAAACAAAAAAAGAGTACCTACTGTTAGGTTACTAGCAAAATACGAATATTACCAATTTGAAACCAAATTATTTTGAAAATAGAAATGTTACATATTATATCTATTATTGTTATATTTAATGTTATATTTTATATTCATCATTAATTTTCTGTTCTTCTATTTAGGCTTTATGAAAAAATAAAACGTTTAAAAAAATAACTAAAAGGATCAGCAGTTATATACTTTAATTAGAAAAAAAACGATAAAATAATTAAATCATAATACTCACACTCAATCCGGTTTCATCAAATTTCTGTGATATAATTTAAGTCCACTTTTACACAGCTACTTTCATCTCAATACTTAAATTTCCTTGCTTTTCAAAAAGAACTACAACACCGCTAATAGATTAAACACACGTCACTAATCTATAATAACAAGTATAACAACCAACCAAAAACAAATAACGTTCTATTTAGTCGCGGTGAATGACTCGTAAGTTAGCTGCATCCGTCTACCATATAATTTGTTTATTTAGATTTCTGTGGGTATAGTCATAAAAATTTTCGAATAAATGAACAAGACGAACATGACAAGGAACTGTAGTCAATAGCGTTATTATTCAAAGTAATTGCAAACGAATGTGAGAGTGTGTGAATAGTGTGTGTGTGTACCTATACTATAGAGTATAGAAATTATTCATTAGAAGGTTGTAAGTTAAACAAAAGTGTCAATCTATTTCTTCGTGACAATGCCACTCGGCTTCTAACCCTTACTGTACCTAAATACTATGACTATATTAATTAACAAAATGATGATAATGTAATGTGCTGCAGAGGAGGGCGTGTTCCTGGCGCTGGACCTGGGTGGCACGAACTTCCGCGTGCTGCTGTTGGAGCTGCGCGCCGGCCAGTTGGTGCGCCAGCAAGTCAAGCAGTACCATATCAGGTAACTAGTGGTGCAACTGTTAACTGTCACCTTGACCTACGCTCTGTACATCACCTGCATTGCAAATGACTATGGTAGGGTCCCAGATATTATCACAGAACAGCTGACTTCCAAATGTCATGTCAGCTTTATTATTCGAAGAGAAGACGCCTCAGTCAAATTGAAATCACGATGTTTTATTTCACATAAACCAACATAAAGACTTAAGTAGGTAGTACTAGGTACAGTCAGCGTTAATTCATTAGCAGCTTAAGGACTGTATTGCTGTGTTTATGTGATATATCAACACAGAACGCACACCTCAGAATTCGCACACTGGCTGGCGTCGAAAGAAACCAAAATCATACGTAATTACGCATGACCTTGGTTAATGATAATGATAAATGATAAATGATTTTATTTTGTAAGTAGGTTTGTACAAACACTTTTACACGTCAATCATATTTTAAAACTAGATGAGGTCGGCGTTTCCTATCTGACTACTCTGAGAAGAAAGGCCGAAACAAACTCAGAGGTCACAGTCTCTTTTAAAGTCCAGACATAATCTTGGTCAGATCATATGAAGACCATGCAGGTCGATGTCTGAGATGGTCTTTTGAGGAAAGAACCACACAGATTGAGAGGACCTGTCCAGTCAGTGCACGCATTTGTCAGAAATCAGTGCAGCTCAACTCAAAACTTAAGGAGCTCGACGATTCGACGAACAATACCAAAGAAAGGACATTTGGGTAGGCCGCATTAATTACTCAAACTGCCAGACCATGACAAAACTAAGAGAACAGAGAGAAAAATAAAATATAATAAAAATAAAGTGACCCACATAGTATTCACATTCACAATAATTAAAATAATAGAATACTTTACAAAGTAAGCAAATGTCACAGTACTTATATATAGAATTCATTGATGTCAAAGTGTATATAAAAAAGAAAAACAACAACAAAACAGAAAAATAAGAACACTACATAGGTAAAAAATTGGAAGCATCTCAATCCCAAGCCTTTTTGTCCTCGATATAATCCTTAACGGTATAAAAGGCTTTCTGGCACAACTTACGTTTAATGAATGATTTGAATTTATTAAGGCTTAGATCTTGAACGGGGCTTGGAACTTTATTGTAAAAGCGTATACATTGGCATCTGAACGAGCCACCTATTTTCTTGAGCCTTGTTATAGGTACAACAAATTTGTGTTTGTTCCTAGTATTTATATCATGGATATCACTGTATTTTTTAAACAATTTTATGTTTCTATGGGCATATAAAAGATTTTCATAAATATATTGAGAAGGCACAGTCATAACATTAATCTCTTTAAATTTGTCTCTGAGCGAGTGTCTCGGACTTAATTGCGGTTGGCGGTTGGTTCATACCATTGCTAAAATTCAAATCGTTATATCAAGTACCGATAGCTAATAGTCTTACGTGTTGGATCAATGAAGGCATAGGTATGGGTTCCAATCTCGAGATGTGATTTTTATTTTTCTTTTCCAACAATAATCTTTATCGGTTTTTTTATTATTATTCGATAGATTAATAAATGAAAATAATAAATTATTCTATTTTTATTATTATATTGTTATTGTTATATGGGGTTAAAAATAAAAATGTTTTATAAGTGATTTCAAATTGTTTATTCGTTATAATTTTATAAACTAGAAATAAATAAACTTCTAGTTAAAACAGTTTATTTTCTCATAAAGAACAATTAAACTACAACTAGCAAATGTACCCACGTAAATAAAAAAAAGAGCGGACTCCTTGTCACAATACAATTAAATTACTCAGAAGTACTACTTTTACTGCCAGTTCGTTCGTTTTAACTTTAGTTGCCTATCTCAAACGTCAAAGTTAACAAATCGTATTTATTAGGACTTATTGCGGTTATAGCTTAAGTATTCATTTTCATTATGAAATGAAGATTGAAGCTTAACCTCTAAATAATCCTTATTACGGATATGACACAATATTATTTTAATTAAATTACTAAAATCCATTTGTAGTTTGTAATTTATAACTTAATACTTTGTTATAACCCCCAATATGGGCGAACGGTTCGTAAAGATGTATTGTGTCGAAGAATTCGGCAAAATATCTCGTTGGTATGAAACCACTTGTTTCATATTCACTGACTAGCTGGAGCCTTCCACTTCGCTTTCGACTGGCAAGGCTTTTCCTGATATCTTTTGACCCTCCGACTCACAGTAGGCATTTCTCTAAAACAAAAAAAGAGTAGGTACTGTTAGGCTACCAGCAAAATACGATTATTACCAATTTTAAACCAAATTATTTTGAAAATAGAAATGTTACATATTATTATATCTATTATTATTATAGGTACTTAGTTATATTTTATATTCATCATTAATTTTCTTTTCTTCTATTTAGGCTTTATGATAAAAATAAAACGTTTAAAAAAGCAACTAAAAGGATCAGCATTTATACTTTAATTATAAAAACAATCGATAAAATAATTAAATCATAATACTCACACTCAGTCCGGTTTCATCAAATTTCTATGATATAATTTAAGTCCACTTTTACGCAGCGGGATAATATATCTGCTTTCATCTCAAAACTTAAATTTCCTTGCATTTCAAAATGAACTACAACACCGCTAATAGATATTAAACACACGTCACTAATCTACAATAACAAGTAGGTGTATAACAACCAACCAAAAACAAATAACGTGCTGATAGTCGCGGTGAATGACTCGTAAGTTATCTGCATCCATCTACCTTATAATTTGTTTATTTAGATTTCTGTGGGTATAATCATAAAATTTTACGAATAAGTGAACATGACAAGGAACTGTAGTCAATAGCGTGATTATTCAAAGTAATTGCAAACGAATGTGAGAGTGTGTGTATAGAGCGTGTGAATAGAGTGTGTGTGTGACCGACCTACAGAGTATTATAGAAATTACTCATTAGAAGAAGGTCGTAAGTTAAACAAGTGTCAATCTATTATATCTTCGTGACAATGCCACTCGTCTTCTAACCCCCACTGTACATGGTTCGGAGTTCGGACTGGTCGTTTCCTACAGAGAGGAGCTGGCAAGAAACTCCACGGTTACTCTGTTAAAAAAAAATGGCTCTTACAATGTTTTCAAATTACACTGTTAATAGATATGTCTAAAAAGGGATTGATGGCGACTAATAAAGAAATGTAGCGCCAAATTAATCGGAATAAGGGCGGGAGAATGATGATGATGACTGTTCATAATTATCTAGTTATGGTAGGACAGGGTAGGCGTGGCAAAAAGTACCAGGTACCTACTTAACCAAACAGTTTTTTTTTTGCGACCAATTCGGCTCGCACGTGTTTGGTTACAATTCCAACATAAACTATAATTTATTGATTATCATTCACGCCGTTTGTTGAACGGTCGCCGTTTAGTTAAAAAGCTAGGCGGTTAAGTAAACGGCTAATTAATAAATATTAAACAAAATATTCAAACCGCATAATATGGTACAGATAGTAAACAAAGAGTTTGTGTTACAGCAACGCCTTGCGGCTGGGCACAGGCGACGAGCTGTTCAACTTCCTGGCGGACTGCGTGCAGGACTTCCTGCAGCAGCTGGGCATGGAGGAGCAGGAGTTCTCTCTAGGTAATTAGCTCATACTTGTTTCTAAGTGACATGAATTTTATCCGCTTGTCACCATACACCTTTTACTGATTGATACTGATGATAGAATATAACTATATGTATTTGACTTGATACGTGTCCACAGTGTAAGTCCACCAACTTAACTAATGATAATGTGATGTTATTATGACGCGATCCGAATTTGCACTGAATCATTTGATCATTTCCATCATATATGTAAACGAATGGAAATTAATATCAATTTTAAATTAACTTTAGGTAGGTACCTAATCGAAGCCGCGTCTTTACTAAATGTACCATGTGGAAACTGCCCATAGGGTTTTGGTCGGGTATATATGTAGTTAGCATAAGGCTTTCGAAATTTTTAACTACTAAATATACCCGAGTTGGAGTATCATAATCGGGTATATTTAGGACCTAGCGTTGCGTGATTACGTACTACTAAATATACCCGGCTGCGTAATGCCCGAATGTATATTACCACAGACGTCCATAGTCTGTGCTAGACCGCTTTGTGCTCGTAAGTGTCGGTCCAAGAGCAAGCGCAGCGAGCTCGGGACTTGTGGCACCCCGACTCGGACAGGTTAGGTTCGAAGGGGATGACGGCGGCTCAAGTGAGCGAGCAAAGAGAGCGAACGAGCTCCCGTCATCTCCTTCGAGTTAGGTTCCTCTAAACCCTGTATACAGAAATAGGGGTCTCGCGAAGCTTGTACACCAACTTAGACCCGCCACGTGATTTTCCCCACCCTAAATACTCGCACTATGCAGCAATCCCGCCATTTTCAAGTAAGTTATTCTATTGAAATAATTTAATAATGATTCATTTTAAACTGGTGCTGTGTAAATATACCCGAGTAGCGAGTAGTCTTGTGCATTTAGCGGTAGTCAGTCGAAAATGTGATCTCCTAATTATACCCGAAGTCGGGCAGGTCCGTGACGTCGCCGTACATTTAGTAAAGCCGCATCGACGCCCTCAGTATACAAAGCTACATAGCTGTGAGTAGAAAACATTTCGCAGCCACCACTCGTTGCCTAACATTTCGCAGCCACCACTCGTTGCCTAATATTTTGCAGCCACCCCTCGTTGTCTAATATTTTTGCCTGTCTTATGCCATATCAAATATTCAAATAGATATAAAAAGATGAATTGTGGTCATTCCCAAAATTATATTCTAAAACAAAGAATTCGGTGTGGCTTAGTACAAAAAGAAAGCCATACGCTTACTGCTTAGGTGCCTACTTCAATTTAGAAAAGTAATATCGTCAAGCTTTACCGCGATGAAAATTCCGTCCGCAGGCTTCACATTCTCGTTCCCGATGAAGCAGCATTCGATCTCGTCGGGTGAGCTCATCACATGGACCAAGAGCTTCAAGTGCTCGGGGCTGGCGGGCGTGGACGTGGCGGCGCTGCTAGAGCGCTGCCTGCGCGCGCGCCGCCTGCGCGTCACCGTGCGCGTGCTGCTCAACGACACCACTGGCACGCTCGTGGCCGGCGCGCACATGCACGAGAATGTTGGGGTACGTGCCTGAACCTGACGAACCAATGCATTACAAGCACATACCTGTTGCAGTCCCTTCACAGTTGTGTTATCTCTGACAGGAGCAGACAGGAGCAACGCAAAAGTAACTTTATTGTGGCGAGAATAAAGATCACTGTGTCATGTGTGTGCATCGAATAACAGTGAAAGGACTATATCGGTGTTTATTTTGCCATGTTAGATCCATGTATCACTGCAGCTCTATAGTTTTACTGCGCCAGAGCAATGCAGCAAAGAAAATGCAGTGTATCATTTACTCAACCTATTCCTATCAGAATAAGGCGCTTCACTATTCGCTTACGCGCTTCGCTGGACAAAAGGAGTAGTACCGCTTTTATCCCCAGGACGAAACTGCCTCATGCCTTATTAATGGGTTTTCTGATTTGATACCCAGATTGGGTAAATCATTATCGGGTTTTTCCATCGGGAATTTCGTTGTAACTGAAATAGCAATAGGCGAAATGTGGATGTATGCCTGTACAGCTGTACACTAGCTAACATTGAATGCAGGCGTGTTGTTGCGGTCTGTGTTGATTGAGAGCCTACTTCCGGTTGCAGATCGCCGTGATCCTGGGCACGGGCTCGAACGGCTGCTACATGGAGCGCGCGTCGCGCGTGTCTCACTGGGAGGCGGCGCACGAGCGCGTGCGCGACGTGTGCGTGGACGTGGAGTGGGGCGCCTTCGGGGACAACGGCTGCCTCGACTTCCTCAAGACGGAGTTCGACCGCGAGGTGGACGCCGGCTCGCTGCTCGCCACGTCCTTCACGTGAGTACTTACTGAGCGCGTGCGCGACGTGTGCGTGGACGTGGAGTGGGGCGCCTTCGGGGACAACGGCTGCCTCGACTTCCTCAAGACGGAGTTCGACCGCGAGGTGGACGAAGGCTCGCTGCTCGCCACGTCCTTCACGTGAGTACTTACTGAGCGCGTGCGCGACGTGTGCGTGGACGTGGAGTGGGGCGCCTTCGGGGACAACGGCTGCCTCGACTTCCTCAAGACGGAGTTCGACCGCGAGGTGGACGCCGGCTCGCTGCTCGCCACGTCCTTCACGTGAGTACTTACTGAGCGCGTGCGCGACGTGTGCGTGGACGTGGAGTGGGGCGCCTTCGGGGACAACATACCAAACAATAAGATATTATGTAGGTATTAATCTAAAATCATTTCTTTTTTTGGTAACACTTTACATCCGCTATAAGCCTCAATGTTGTACCCGCGTATAATATTCTCTTACACATTGTTACGGATAGAGCGACACAAACGTCACAAGTTACAACAATTGACAAAACGCGAAGGTTTTTACAAGTTTTCATTTAGTTTTACCTGTCCCGATGTTTGTCAGTAATCCAGTCTTGACAGTTAAATTTGATCCACTTCCCGTTTACCGATTGAGCTAAAATTTTTCATGCATTTGTAAATCGAATGACAATGCAAAATTATTATGACATGGAGCTGATCTGATGATGGAGCCGGAAGATGGCCATAGGAACTCGGTAGTTAAACGACACAACCCCATCGAGTTTGGACTCGTTTGATCCGTCTTGACGAGTACTCTGGTGCTAGACGGTAACCAGGGTTTGATGATGGATCTGGAAGGTGGCTATAGGAACTCGGCAACTAAATGACACAACCCCATCGAGTTCGGGCTCGTATCATTCGTCTTGACGAGTACTTTGGTGCTAGATGGCAACCAGGGTCTGATGATGGAGCTGGAAGGTGGCCATAGGAACTCAGTAACTAAGCGACACAACCGCGTCGAGTTTGATTCGTCTTGATTGGTGGACCGTTTTTGATGGGTGATGAGTTGTGGTGGTTTGGTGAACGTGAATATGCGACCCCATCTTTGGGAAAATAAGTTCGTTCGTTCGTTCGTTCCGTTTGATATGAATGTGGATTCTGTCTTTGATTAGATGGATCCCAATGCTAAGGTGAGCATACGAAGGGCTGAATGGTATGAGGGTGTATAAACATGTCATATCGCTAATTTGGCGCCTCAGAGTACCAGGGCAGAGCGAACCCTGTTGTACTGAAGCCCTTATCCCCCTAAAATCAAATGGACCTCAGCTTTTATTACTTGTTAATAAAAAGAACTAAAAAAAAAATTAAACCTGATAAGAAAATTCTGATTGCAAAAGAAAAATAATGAAGGTGCAACATGCTAAATGTTCTTTAATGTTCCATCAAAATGTAACACGCTTTTATTTATAAAAAAAATGGGTCTGTGATAAAACCGCAAAGATTTAATACAAGGTGTAAAGTTTTAGGGTTTGTGTTCATTTATCGATAAAGGTTGCAATGGTAAGGTACCTATTCCTATATTATAATGGCATTTTTCTTATCAGGTTTAAATTATTTTTATCTTTTTAGTTCTTTTTATTAACAAATAATAAAAGCCTGTTTTTTTAAAGTTTTTTTTCTTTTAATTTTTCACATTAAATATTACTGTCATGAACTTCCGCAAAGTCCGTCACTCCTGATTCCATAACTTATTTGCAGATTCTCAGTGCAATCTGAACAAACGATTGTTTCAATAAGAACAATGTGCAGCATTATGTCCGTCATTGATGACTTAAGTTTTCCACTACACTTAATTGCTAAGTACAGTCCACCGCATGATTCCAAGGTCGTTAAATCTTGTTCTGTTCTCCAGGTTCGAGAAGTACATCGGCGGCAAGTACCTGGGCTCGCTGCTGACGTCAGCACTCAGTGGACTCGCCCGCGCCGGCCTGTTTCCCGCTGAGCCCGCGCATGACGCACTGCAGACTGCGCATCTCTCCCTCTTCGAAGAGTAAGTATCCTTTTCTAGTGCTCATCAAACAAAATCATTTACTTTGCAAACTAGATGTTTTTAGGGCGCCGTACCAAAATGGTAAAAAGGAACCCTTATGGTGCTAAACTAACTAATGCTATCAACTTGAAATTTGGAATAGTTTTAGATGACCTTTGCTCAACTATTTTGCAAATAAGAAACAAATTGTTTTTTTTTGGCAACTGGTACTAAAGGGTGCTCTTAAAAATTTGAAGTGTGGCTATCCTTGTGATCATAAAATATTTTATTTTAATAAGCATTACTTAATATTTAAAAAATATGTTTTCATTCAAACGTCGAAAAAATACTTATTTAAAACATTAAACTGTTATTAAGAGATAATAATAATCGTTTATTTGCATGAAATATGGTGCTTACATATTATGTCATAATACAATTCATAGTAAGTACTTCATATTCCGCCTACTAAATTCAGCATGCAAATTTTGGATGTGCCACGATTCATAGTTATTGAATGTATTCATTCAAATTTATGTAAAATGTCAATAAAAAAAGAAATTACAAATGTCAAAATAAGAATAAAGGCAAGTCAAAATTAATAAAATTACAGGAATGTCAAAATTGATTAAATTACATAAATGTCTAAATTAATTGAATTACAGAAATGTCAAAATTTATTAAATTACATACTTATACTTATTATTATTGGGTTATTAAAATTATAGAGTAAATCAACATTATTATATAAGTAGCTCCAAATGAATTTAATTGCTTATGTCAAGACGAATTCTTTTTCTTCAAGAAACTCAGTAACGCTATAATAATATGCTCTGACGGTCAAAAAAGTACGAAGTTTAGTTTTAAACATGGATTGAGGTAGTTCTCTCCAACTTTTAGGTAGTTTGTTATAAATGACTGGAGCAATACAGTACACACTTTTGCGCATTAGGGTCGTCTTAGCGGATTGGAGACAAAGTTGATCATTGTCACGTCTATTGCGTGGGAATATGTCGGCTAGGCGCTTATAATAATTCGGATTCGACTTAACAAACACAGCTACTTCTAATATGTACAGGCACGGTAAAGTTAGTATCTTATAATTTTAAGGCACGCAGCTATCGGTCTTATCAAGTTTAAACATCGCCCGCAAACATCTTTTTTGAGACTTGAATGCCGATTCTTTTTCCGTCGAGTTACCCCAAAATATTAGCCCATAGCGTAGATGGGATTCTACTAAACCATAATACGCTGTAAGTAGAGCATCCGTATATAATTAGAATGAAAGTGTGCGTAAAGCGTATGCAGTTATACTAAGTTTTTTACATAAAATTTCAATATGTGCTTTCCAGTTAAGGTTTTTGTCAATCTGGAGGCCAAGAAATTTTGTAGAGTTAACTTCTTCTGTGTTTTCATTGCAGTATTGTATATATTTACCGTTGCGTAAAATGTACCTATAGCCTTCGTTTTCTTTAGGTTTATTTTCAAATTGTTTTTCTGCATCCATTGTATAGCCTATTTTAAGGAATTATTAATGTCATTCTCTCTCAGATAAAATATAAAAGACTAGCTTCTGCCCGCGGCTTCGCCCGCGTGGATGTCGGAAGTTATCCCACGGGAACGTGCTACCAGGATAAAAAGTATGTGCATCCCCAGGATGCCATGTGTCTCTTTGCCAAATCAGAAGAAGTTCAGTGGTTTAGGCGTGAAAATGTAACATACAGTTTCAAGTTCAAATCCTCCCCTAAAAACCGAATTACCCCTTTTTGCCATTGACCCCTGACGGGGCCCCGTCAGGGGTCAATTTTCGACAACTTTACATACTTATTATTAATTATTTTCTGTCGAAAGAATCAATACTGAGTTTCGAGTTAATCGGACCGCGCATTCAATTTCTTCCACACAAATTTCAACACCCCTATATCCCCCTTTGGGGGGGTAGGGGGTAGTTTGAAAAACTTATAATGATAAACTTTATTACTTACTTATAAATGATTGATTGATTGATTGATTACTTAGGGAAGTATTGTTGCCAAGTTTCAAGTTTATTAACCTAACGAATAAGATTTTTCATATAAACTGTATCCCCGCTTTTTACCCCCACAGGGGTGGAATTTTGAAAAATCATTTGGGATGTGTTCATAACTTGACTCAAAGATTATTTATACCAATGTTCGAGTTAATCAAGCCACGCTGTAAAATCCTCCCCTGTAAAATTGACTACCCCTTTTCAGGCCGTCAGGGGTAGATTTTCGAAAAACCCTGATACACATTATTCTTTCCTTTCAATTTTAGGTATAAATACTGAGTTTCGATTAAATCGGACCGCGCGCTAAAATTCTTCCATACAAACTTTGAAACCCCCCAACCCCCTTTTAGGGGGTAGTTTATAAAAACAAAAAATGCTCAACTTCATAATTTACTTAGATAAGTATTCGTGCCAAGTTTCAAGTTTATTAACTCAAGGAATAAGATTTTTCATACAAACAAAATCCCCCCATCTCACTCTCTTATAGGGGTGGAATTTCGAAAAACCCTTTCTTAGTGGATACCTACTCTTCACGAAGAATACACTCTCCAAATTTCATGTCTCTAGGACCAGCCGTTTAGGCTGTGCGTTGATGTCTCAGTCAGTCAGTCAGGACTTTGAATTTTATATATATAGATAGAAATATGGTGTCGCGGACTTTTTTTTACAATTATTTAAGGCGGACCAGATGCCATACATTCTTTTTGATTATATACAACTGTTTAGGCAGCGCATGCAAGTAATTCTGTTTTAAGAGGTATTTTTTTCGACTTGCTAGACAAAAATTGCGATAGCTCAGCTAATATGCATGATATTAATATAATTTATAGCCTATAGCACTCAGGAATAATGTAGCTTTCTACCTGTGATTTTTTTTTTTAGAATTGGAACATTAGCTTTGGAGATTACCCCATACATACATTTAACAAACCAACAAATTTTACCTCTTTATAATATTACTAGCTGACCCGGCAAACGTTGTTTTGCCATTTAAATTATTTCTAGCTGCCCGGCGCTACTTCGTTCGCGTGGTGTCCTACCCCCTACCCTACCCCTACCCTACTCCTACACTACTCCTACCCTACTCCTACACTACTCCTACACTACTCCTACACTACTCCTACGCTACTCCTACCCTACTCCAGCACCACCTACCGGGTCCAAATGTATACAAATCTTTTCCTAACAATAACGAATACATAAAACCAAGAATCATCTAATTTGGTGCAGTCGTTCAAAAGTTATGGGCGTACAGTCACGAGCACCAATATGTCAACACTTGGCAACTTTGAATTGCGATTTTTTCGTGAAATAACGAATGCAACGTAGAAATACGACACATTACGCAAACCTATAGGTTCGAAAATGCTATGTTCGTAACAACATAAAATGTCATTAAAAAATAAAGCAGTAAATCGCTTTTGAATGAATAAAGCCGAGAGTATACATACTTTTGCTCGTGACTGTACATACATTTCGAAGATCCATTTTTATTTTTAGAGATTAGTAATATTAGTAATTAGTATAGTATTAGTATAGATAAGTCCTCCATGTTCTAACGTCACATGTTTCACCGGGCATGCAAATCATATTAAATTACCATTTTAAAAGATATTATATGTAATTTGAAAAAACAAATAGGAAGATAATTGACGGCACAGTTGGCGCAGTGGTTAAGCGATTGACTGCTGCGCTACGTGTCGCGGGTTCGATTCCCGCACGGAACAAATATTTGTATGACCTACATGTATTTGTTCCGAGTCTGGGTGTTTTTCTATCTATAATATGAGAATTTACAAAAAAAAAAAAAAAATTGTATATAAGTAGTTTATCAGCCATCTTGTTACCATAACACAAGCATTAGGTTGCTTAGCTTGGGATAAATGGTGCTGTGTGAAATGTCCAGGGATTTATTTATTATTTATTTATAATTATAATAATATCTACCAATAGATCGATCATCATTCAGCCGAAAGACTGTTGGGAATCATCGCCACAGCCACAACGACCGGTCTTACGCTCCTCATATTCAACGACACCCGGGACCTTCACGCAGGTCATCGGCCCACCTTGTGGCGAACCTTCCCACGAAGAGCCACGAAGCTATGCTATGAAGTTTTCGAACAATTTTAAAGTTCATGCTGTTCGCAGAGATCTGTTTCTAATGATATGCTTGCCAAGTAAATAATGTGCTTGGGTGTATGTTTCAGGGACAACGTCGCGGGCGAGGTGACCCGCACGGTGGCGGCGCTGCGCGAGGTGTGCCCGGGCGCCGCTATCTCCGCGCAGGACGCGCAGGTCGCGCAGCACGTCGCGCACGTCATCTCCAACAGGGCCGCGCAACTCGTGTCTGTCTGTAAGTATACCACACACATACACTCACACACACTAATGTGTAGCCACTACCACACACTCCTCATTCTCAAAGCTAAATCTCACAGCGGAACAAAGCTTAACGTATGCTCACTTTCACATCCAGACGAAACGCTTTTATTCTTATTTAACTTTTGTGTCAGTTTCTTTCTGAAACCTGCATGTTCCAGCATCGCCATTGCCATAATGAACGTCACGTTCACGTACGATCGATGGACAGAGATACCCTCCCTTCTAGCACATTACTTGCTTACATAAGGCTCGTGCACATTTGGGCGGGCCGCGCCGCAACGCATTGTAAAAATCTTCCTTCATAATTTCCGTACATTTTCTATGAACCAAAGCACACTAAAGGCGGGACGCACCGCACTTTGTTGTATGAACAATAATGAACATGCATTGCATAAAGTTACATGATGCTCAACAAGGTTTTAGAGAGGGTGTGTATAACTCCAGCTTCCTCAATGTGATAGAATAATAATTCTACCTATGCCAATTTTAAGGCATAATAGCTGCAATCAAAGTTCCCAGTTTTAATTTAGCTGCCACAAAAACTTCGTTATTATGAGTTGTTTAGTGTGTGTTAGCTGGAGTGACGTAACCCCAGCTTCCTCATTCGATACAGGCAAACCAGTGAGGTTAGGGTTTTTGACTATAGTCAGAAAAATAAGGCATAATAGCTGCACAAGGAAGGAAAAAACTGAACGATAATACTTAAAAAGTGTTGAAACTACGATCAAAAACGTGTGTGTAAGCTGGAGTGACGTAACCCCAGCTGCTCATTCATATCTTCCAAACGAAAGAAGATATGATTATGTATTATAGCTTAAAAAATAAGGCATAATAGCTGCCATTGGCAGCAAAATTTTCAAATTTCTGGTCAAAATACTCTATGAGTTATTAAAGCGATAAATATGTGTAAGCTGGAGTGACGGTACCCCAGTTGCTCATGTCATATTTTCCGAACGAAAGAAGATATGATTATGTATTATAGCTAAAAAAATTAGGCATAATAGCTGCCACAGGCAGCAACATTTTCAAATCCCTAGGCCTTGTAGTTTCTACGTAATAAACAAAAAACAGTTTTTGCGCCAAAACCATCAAATTTTTGCTTCAGAGTAGGTAACGAACGGCGTTGCCGTTCCGTGCGCAACATTATCAGTTTGAAGTAGTTTGAACTAGATTATAGACTGGGAGCCGACAGCATAATTTAATCGTACTATCTTATAATCGTATTGAGGTTTTTTATAGTCATATTGTGTGTCATAGGATGAAAGAAAAAATTGAAGTGTAACAATTTCGTATATTGGTGCCGGATCTTCCGGGCTTGTATGTTAACCATTCTGAATTTCCTAAAAAACAATGTACTCTATAGTAGGTACCGTGTCTTTTCCATAAAATCAATTACACACGGATGAGAAAACGTTCTTCTTCCGAAAAGAGATAATTGGGAGGGAGATTGTTAGAGTTTGCATTTGAGGTTGTTTTCATTGCTTAAAAAGCCTGAATATAGCTCTGTTACAATGAACTGGGAAAATTCGGGCACTCAGATAGTTTATTATAACCTTGATTAACACATAGGATATTTTTTATTCCGGTAATACGTTTCTCCGCGCGGGCTAAGCCGTGGGCAAAAGCTAGTGAACGAATAAATCAATAGACCAATTGATACGTTTCTAACTGAATGATACGTTTCTAACTGAGGGTGCGGAGATAATGAAACGAGTGTCTTCATTGAACGCTGGTTTATTACTGACTCTGACATGGGTCCACTCACACATTCACAATATTTGAACTATGTGTGAGTGGCAAGCGCATATACACATCACCAATTCTAACTTAGAGAGATGTATAATGATAAACATAAAAAACAAAAAAACAATAACGATACATACATATCTTTTATGATCGTGAATCATATTTGATCAAGATACAACCTGACAGTGACCTGTAAATTGCAAAAAGTAACAAAATTTTAATTTCGTGGGCTAACTTTGCTCATCCACCTTAACCGAACTACAGAGAAGAAGTCACAAAAAAAAAACAATAATAGTAGTTCTCTCGCCGTTTAAAGTTGATAAGAATCTACTTTTATATTACATTCATAGTTCCATTAAAGTTCAGTCGGCTCTCAGTCTTTATTTTCAATACACAAAATTAAAATTATTATGAACGCAAGCTAAAATGACTTCTAATAGAATACCTGCTAAGTTCAAATTTGGTTGTAATAATGTTGCGCACGGAACGGCAACGCCACTCGTTACCTACTCTGAAGCAAAAATTTGATGTTTTTGGCGCGAAAACTGTTTTTTGTTTATTACGTAGAAACTACAAGGTCTAGAGATTTGAAAATTTTGCTGCCTATGGCAGCTATTATGCCTACATTTTTGAGCTATAATCCATAATCATATCTACTTTCGTTCGGAAGATATGAATGAGTAGCTGGGGTTACGTCACTCCAGCTTACACACACGTTTTTGATCGTAGTTTCAACACTTTTTTAAGTATTATCGTTCAGTTTTTTCCTTCCTTGTGCAGCTATTTTTCTGACTATAGCCAAAACCCTAATCTCACTGGTTTGCCTGTATCGAATGAGGAAGCTGGGGTTACGTCACTCCGGCTAACACACACTAAACGACTCATAATAACGAAGTTTTTGTGGCAGCTAAATTAAGACTGGGAACTTTGATTGCAGCTATCATGCCTTAAATATTGGCATAGGTAGAATTATTCTATCACATATGAGGAAGCTGGAGTTATACACACTTAGAGAGGGCCTATCTACTGAAACGGCAGTTCTGTGTTTGAAAAAGACTGTTAATTATTATACAGGCAACCAAACTCCTGTGTTTGCCTGTTTCTTAGACATGTCAAAGGCTTTTGACATGGTGTCTTATGACAAGCTGTGGTAGGCCACAGCTTTGTGGTGCAAATGTTCCTAGTGAGGTGATAAATACTTTTAAATATTGATACTCCCATCAACTAAATTGTGTACGATGGGCTAATGTACTGTCGGAGAAATACGCTATGGAATGTGGAGTTAGGCAGGGTGGGTTAACCTCCCCCACCCTGTTTAATTTATACACGAATGACCTCATTGTCGAGCTCAGCAGTTTACATGCTGCCTGCTACATAGATGGGGTTGCTTTTAATAATATTTGCTACGCCCATGACATGGCGCTGCTGAGCCCGTCAATGGTTGGCCTTAGGAAATTAAAGAGTCTGTGAGTGTTATACTGAGGGACACGGTTTGAGATACAATAGGGTAGTTTCCTGGGTAAAAAAATAATAATTATATTTAGTCCGTCAGTTAGATTATCGAAAAATAATGGACACGTATGTTTTCTTTTGTCAATCAAACAAAAAATGACAAAGATAAAGCGCGTCAAAATTTGGGAGTGGGGATCGTCACATCACTTGCTTGCAAAAGCAAGTGACGTCACGCGTAACTTTAACGGGCAATAGCTTCATAATTTTTTATATAATTGACAAAAGAAAAAATACGGGTTCAATATTTTTTGATAATCTAACTGACGGACTAATTAGAATTTTTTAGGAGACTAGCCAAATTCGGTCAAGAGTGAGTTGATGACCTTTAAGGCGGCTAACAAGGTCAGTGTGAGCTACCCAGCTGTCTTTTTGAGTGGTTGTGTCTTGAACCGTGTTCTTCAGTTTAAATATCTAGGGCATATTGTTACGGAGGATTTGAAGGACAATCTAGATGTGGACCGGGAACGAAGAGCATTGGCGGTGAGGTGTAATATGTTGATCCGAAGGTTCTCACGCTGCACAGGTTCAGTTAAAATAACTTTATTCAAAGCTTACTGTCAAGTATTTTACACGTGTAGCCTTTGGTCTAGCTTCACTCTAAAGGCCGTTAATGCTCTTCGAGTCCAGTACAATAATGCATTCAGGATGCTGTTGGGGCTGCCACGCTTCTGTAGTGCCTCAGGGATGTTCGTGGACGCCCGGATTGACAGCTTCACTGCAATCAGGCGCAAGCGAGCAGCGTCCTTGTTGCACAGGGTGCGTGCCAGTTACAACAGTCTCCCGAGTGTCATTGCCAACAAACTGGATTGTCCTTTCATCTGGTACTTAATTCAGCTCAGTCAGCTGTAAGTATTGGTAATGTCTACTAACATAGTTTTTAAGTTTTTATGTTACTAACATCTTGGTACCTTTTGTAATTATGGAATTGTATTCTGAAATAAAGAGATTATTATTTATTATTATTATTGCGCTGTGGCTCGTTGAGGCTGTAATGTGCGCTTGTTACGGTTAGTTTACGTTTTATTTGATTCGGGTTGTGTGTGTGGCAGGTGTCTCGACGCTGCTGCGGCGCATGGACCGGCCGCACGTGGGCGTGGCGGTGGACGGCTCGGTGTTCAAGCACCACCCGCGCATCGCCGGCCTCATGCACAAGTACATCGCGCTGCTGGCGCCGCAACACCCGGTCAGTCGCACACTACTCGCTATACCGGATGCAAAACACTGAACAGAGACAAGCGTCACTTGTACTCTACTCCCTATCATTGTGATCATGTTTTTGTACTGGACCATACCAGGAACCTCCTGTTTACGGCGATATTGTAGATCAACGTTCCAACTTTTTTTTGCTCTTTCTGAAAACAAGTTTTAAATAAATAGCCCCCACAACTCCTGTATCGTTGCATGCACCCATAAGCACAATGTTATGCGTGCGTTACATTGCGCGCTGCCGGAAATAGCGTTTTTTGTCACCAATAATAAAAGTTGTTTTCCAAAAATAATTTTAGCTCAATTTTACTTAGTTGATCATACAATGATGTATTTAATGCGTAAATAACGTGTGATTGCAATTTGCAAATTGGAAGCAAACAGCAGCTAAACAATATGGATGTGCATAAATGAGAGTGACGTACAAACTACCACTAAGGTCAATGAGGGCTATCGCGCTTGCATTCGACTCTAGAGGCGCTAGTGTAAGGTCTCTAGAAATGTCAATATCACTCTGACATTCACTAGGTTTCTTGCGTGGCCGCCATTTTGAGAAAAAAATGGTGGACAGGTAGGTATGCCACGGACCTTCAGAGCCTATAAGTTTCATTGCTCGTATTCTCTATCATGTGATTGTTCGTGGTTTCAAATAAAATAAAAAATACGTGTGTTTGTTGCAGTTCTCGCTTCTGGGCGCAGAGGACGGCAGCGGCAAGGGCTCGGCGTTGACGGCTGCCATCGCCGCGCGCCTCGCCACGCGCGACGCGTGCTAGTGTGCGCGGCGCGAGCTGGTACGTGCGACGCGAGCTGGTGCGTGCGACGCGTGCTAGTGTGCGCGGCGCGAGCTGGTACGTGCGACGCGAGCTGGTGCGTGCGACGCGTGCTAGTGTGCGCGGCGCGAGCTGGTACGTGCGACGCGAGCTGGTGCGTGCGACGCGTGCTAGTGTGCGCGGCGCGAGCTGGTACGTGCGACGCGAGCTGATGCGTGCGACGCGTGCTAGTGTGCGCGGCGCGAGCTGGTGCGTGCGACGCGAGCTGGTGCGTGCGACGCGTGCTAGTGTGCGCGATGCGAGCTGTTGCGTGCGACGCGTGCTAGTGTGCGCGGCGCGAGCTGGTGCGCGCGCTAACACGTAGGGAAGATCACTTCAAACAATGCCATAATAGACTCACTCATATGTACACAACCGAGGAAACCGAACTTCTGTCAATCACGTGTCACGTCAGCGAAAAGATTCTTTAACAAATTGACTTACGACTTAAATTGCTCCTATAATAAATTTCAAATCACAAGTACAATACAATTCTTGACAGTCACATACAACGGCTGGACTCAGTCTGTTAAAAAAAAATCCTGACTGTACACTGAAGCTAATGTTAGTAATGTATGGGTGAGTAATGAAGTAATGAGTTTTTCGACACTGTTTGTTAGAAGTACCTAAGTCTTCGATATCTTTTTACTACAAATGGCAGTAGTGCCATATACTCGTACTCAAGTCGTCCTGCCCTCAGTGACGTCACGCCCTATGATATTGATAACCGTTATGTGATGTTGTTACGCTCATTTTAGAGATTAGAGTGGTGTGTGTGTGTGTGTATGTTGAGCACGAGGCGAGGTGTGGGTGTGTTGTGTTGGTGGCGAGTGCTCGCGTTGACCGTGATGTATCGCGCTGCTTGCGACGCCGACACTCGGTGGTGTCAGTTGTGTGAGTGGAACGCTCAATGAGTGTGAGTGTCACGCTCGCTGGTCGAGATCGTGGTGTAGATGCGCATTTGTTTGACTAATGTTACTATAGTTGGTTAGGACATAGCTTAGTAAGTGAACCGCGTTGTGTCGCGAGTATATACAGGTACGTCTGTTAGCTGTAACAATGACTGAAAGATATTTACTATATGTAAGTTTTGTAGGGAACCAGAGGCCTGTCAATAACTTGCCAGTTATGCATTGTAATTTACTCATGGACGTTGGAGCAGCCTAAGCTTTCTTGTAAAGTTTACCTGGCTACACCTCTAAATATAACCAGTTTTGTATCATTTTTTTAAAATTAATTGATCCTTGCTTCGTAATACGTCATTATACAGGTATGAGTTATTGAGATGGGACTGCAGGGTGAAAAATAAAATAAGTATCTACCTACAGGTCGTAAATAAAAGCTGTCAAAGGAGTCACGAGCTCCACGTGGAAGAGAACTTAAAGTCTCATCCTGTATTTATGAATAGATAGTTGTGTATCTATTCTATTATTGTAAAGTCGCCTCTGGTCGCTATTAGTGTGAACATATCGGGCCATACTCATTCGTGCGCTGAATATATTTATAAACACAGAATACAACAAGATGCATATCCTACAGTTTACAGCTTTACATGTTAACTTTACACCTGTGTAATTAAATAGGTATATTGATTAAGAATTATTTCTGGTTAAGTTCTTAAATGTTAATGAGCGTGCATTCCGGTGCGTTTAGCTGATTCTAAGATTAGCTGGCTAATGTATGTTAGTAACTAAGAATAAACATAATATCTCAAATGATCATTACTGGGTTCGTGCAATAACCGGTCCGAGCTGCGCTTGCGTGCTGCGCCGCTTAGCCGCCGGGTGTTCGACTCTCGAAGGCGCAACGCGAAATCGCGAATGATTCTCAACATAATGCATTCTATAATATAGTAGGTATTTATAATATGAGTTAAGTGCAGCTAGGAACCAGTTCATGTACTTTGTTAAAGAAACACTGTTTTTGTTATATAATTAGTAATATTGTATATATACTTAGGTAGTTACGAATATGTTATTGTTTGTAGATTTTTATTTTTAGAATAAAATGTAATTATTTTTTTAAATGGTAATGTTTTTATTCATTTTCGTACTTCTATTCCCAGTTTTTTATTACGATAAAGTAGCATCATCTTTCCTAATTCCATGTACCTACTAATATTAAACAGCGACATCTAGTGACCCTAAAACCTTCTGGGCCTATGTAAAAAGTAACAGAGAAAATAATGAGCAGGCTACCTTTGGTGACAGGTCGCCAACGCAAGTGGCAGACGCATTTTCAAAATACTTTAGTAGCGTTTTCCTATCAAACTTACCATCATTAGATATCGAGCATGCTATCGCTACTGCGAATGCGTCTCCTAATAATATGTCCCAACTTGTTGATATTGATTACGTTCAGGAATCTGAGGTTCGTGGCACTATGGCTCGACTTCCTCCAAAATCTACTCAAGGTCCAGATGGAATACCAAGTACTGTGTACTTGGTTAAAGACGGCTGCGAAATTTTCAAATTGCCCTTGCAGTTTATCTTCAACCTATCTATTATGACGAACAAATATCCAACGGAGTGGAAAACCTCTAAGGTACTCCCGGTACATAAAAGTGGCCTAAGAAGTGACATAAAAAATTACAGGCCAATAGCTGTTCTATCGATATTCGGCAAAGTATTTGAATCGATACTCTATAAAAAAATATTTAATAAGCTGCAACGCTGGTTTGCAGATGAGCAGCACGGATTCCTTCCAAATCGCTCAACCACGTCTAATCTGCTTAACATAACTACACTCTTAGCCAAAAATATTAATGACAAAATGCAGATCGATGTAGCCTATTTTGATTTCCAGAAGGCTTTTGACCGGGTTGACAACGACATACTTCTAAGTAAACTAGCATTGGCAGGTTTCTCTGTATCATCGCTGAAATTCTTCGCGAACTATCTGCACGACCGCAAGCAATTTGTAACATACAAAAATGCCAATTCGGAGCGCTACTCGGTCACTTCTGGGATAGGGCAGGGCACTAACCTCGGGCCCCTTCTTTTTCTAATAGTAGTTAATGATCTTCCTACATATGGAAAACACTCCACGGTCTTAATGTATGCTGATGATGTCAAAGTTGCTCTACCAGTGGCTAGCTCCAGTGATACGGCCGCACTTCAACTCGACATCGACAACATTCACACTTGGAGCACTATCAACAACCTCAACCTAAACATTAGTAAATGCGCGGTCATGACCTATTCAAAAGCCACACAACCTATACACAACATTTACACTATGAATAATGAACCCCTGAAACGCGTCTTAACCGTTCGCGATTTGGGTGCTCACTTCGATCCACATCTTACATTTAACCAGCACATAATACGGACCTGCAACAAATCCCGCAAAAACTTAGGTTTTGTCTTGCGTCAGGCCAAAATTTTCAGCGATCGTCAAGCCATAACCATATTGTATAACTCCTTCATTCGCAGTTTGCTAGAGACTAACAGCACAATCTGGAACCCTCATGAAGGAATGTATACACTGGTCATCGAAAAGGTTCAGAAGTCTTTTGTCCGCTACCTGTACTTAAAAGTTTATGGTTATTACCCGTACATGTACCCAACACCATTTGTGCTGGGTATGGTGGGGTACCAAAGTTTAGAAGTAAGGAGAAATCTTAGCCTGGTTAAATATTTCATCCGCCTAATTCGTGGTACCCATTTCAATTCTTCCTTACTTCAGTACATCTCCTTTAACATCCCACTAGCCATTAGACACACACTTCGCCCTCGCCAACGTCCTCTATTCGAAATACCTCAAACTGGTACCATAACCCTTAAGACCAGTCCATTGTACCTAGCCCTCACCCATATCAACAACATTCTGTTATATGATGAGTCCTCAGATGTCTTCGCGAGTACTGAACTGGAATTCCTGCACACTGCTACTCGATACCTGGAGTCCATTGCCACTCCCAGTACAATTTCCTAAGAGTAGTTTAATTAAATAAAACAGTTTCTTGTTATTAATAATTCTATTTATATTTAACCTAATTCTGTCTTATTTTGTCTAATTTTTATCTTATTTTATCTTATTTTTACAAATTTTTGTTTCATTTTATTTAATTTCATCAAAATTTGTCCATTTTTATGATAACTTCATTTTTATAATTTTTATGATTGTATGACATGTGTATGTCACTTGTATGTGTGGTGCAAACCGTTAATGTAAGTTGGTTATTAATAAATAAATAAAATAAATAAATTCACTCAGTCTTTAATCACACAATCGAAGTTTTCATAGAAAACTGAGTCAATGTCATTCGCATCGCATGGGATTCCTAAAGATACTTAGATATCTCTCGTTCAACCAGATGTACTTATAAAACCCTTCCCTATATCGGAGGAATACAATCACAGAGATATCGGAAAATGCCGGAGGACTGGAGTTTGCGAAGGAGTGGTAAATTGCAACCGTGATAGCTAGTCATCAGACTAGTTAGAGGGGTATATGGATCTTTTGTCGCTCGAATGACTTTTAAACGGTTCCCTATCTATTTGCATAAAATTGTAAGCATTTGTGCCCCGTGGTCCCTCCCGTAGTCCCTGGAAGGGACCACGGGGAATTTCATTACCCGTGGTCCCTCCGAGAACAAAAATCCTTCTCAATCAAAAACTCTTTGACAAATATTATATATGACTTTATAATGATTAGTGCATATGAGGCACTTTTAATATAACTTGGCATACTTTTGTTTTTCCTAATTATATTTTCGCATAACATTATTTAGGCATAACAGCTTACGCATAATTTTTTTAAGCATAATTTCTCTAATAATAATGATTAAGCATAACGTTCTAAAGCATAGATTTATTTACGCATAATGATATTAAAACATATTTTTTATCGGCATAACAAATAAGCATAATAATTAACTCCTAAAATGTTAGACACTAATACACATTTTTATACAATATTGCTCTAATGAAATTTGTAGGCACTTTACATTGTAGGTAGAATAAATCATACTGTAATCACCTCGTCTTACCCAGACCACAACCCACAACACCAATGATAGAGGGGATCTGGCGTTAAAGGTCACTGTTTTAACCTAACCTAACCCACATGATTCAATTAGTAAATATCAGGAACCATCATACTGTAAAACCTCATCTAACCCAAATGATACACAAACAATAGAGGGGATATGGTCACTGTTCTAACCTAACCTAACCCATAAGATTCAATGACAGTAGTAAATATCAGGAAACATCATACCTAATAATTGTATGCCTAAATACGATTATGCTAATAGTAATTGACGGCACGGTTGGCGCAGTGGTTAAGCGATTGACTGCTGCGCTGCGTGTCGCGGGTTCGATTCCCGCACGGAACAAATATTTGTATGACCTACAATTAGTTGTTCCGGGTCTGGCTGTTTGTGTATGTGAGTTTATATGTATGTAAACGCACCCACGACACAGGAGAAATTCCTAGTGTGGGGCAACGTTTTATTAAAAAAATAAAAAAAAATAATAGCCCTAATAACACTATGCGAACATAATTTATGCTAAAACAAATTAGCCTTCAAGATATTTATGCCAACATTAACTGTACCTATGCAAAAAAAAAATATGGCATAGTAATATTATGGCAAAACAAATTATACCAAAATCGGTATGCCAAAGTATATTAGGAAAAAGAATATTATGCGAAAAGAAGGGATCCCCTTTTAAACATTAGTGAAATAAATTGTTTGGTTTTGTGTAATGTACCTATTGAAAAAACAAGATGGCCGCGTTAGTTCCGCTTTTGGCCACGCGCTAAAAGAAGCTCGTTGCGCTACAAGCAGCTTGGTGACATTACAAGTTCTGCCATTGTCGAAATACTATCTCTTTGTAGCATCTTCATCTCGATACATAAGGGTCAGGAGACACTTCATGAAAGTGCAGGGAGACGAATCTCATACATATAAGGTACAGAAAACGGGATTACAGGATATGGCAATTCATGAAAGTGCAGGGACACGGATCTCATACATATACGGTACAGAGAACAGGATTACAGGATATGGCAATTCCAAATAGAAGCACAGTAATAAAGAAAATAAAATTATATTTAATGATCATTATAAATAATTATTACAAAGTTTTAAAATTATGCAGAATAATAACAAAATGTCGCTTAGATCAAATGTATAAAAACATTCACACCTTTACAATAAAAGGATTTATAATCAATCAAAATCTCTCTAAATGTCGTTGTATAGAAATATCGCACGTTTCTTATAATTAAGTATTGCTAAGTAGTTTATGTTGTTAACTTTAAAATATTCCCTGTTTACACGCTATGCGCTAGAGAGTAGCAGTGGGGAGTCGGACGGATCCACAATGTGTCCACAGCAAGTGGTGGGCGATGGTGTATGTTGTGTATCAGCAGGTGGAGGTATCGTCGTCGTCGTCTTGTTTGAATGCGTGCGGTGTGCGCAGCCACAACAGCGTCGCGCACGCGCTTACGACACCTCCACTTTCTCTTACGACACCTCCACCTTCTCTCGCGCCTTGCGCAGAATACTCTGCAGCTCCGACGCCGACGTCGTCTTGTACTGTAACATGACGTCAGACAACATTATTAAAGGAGTTGAGCTATTGATAAAGTTTAAGATGTGACTAAACTATGTACAAGATGAATACAACCTTGCAGAAGCACAAGACAAAATAAAAATAAAATAAAATAAATAAAAGCAAGATATTAGCACTCCGTCTTTAAACCATTATAATTAAATTAAAATCCGAATATTAGGCCAAGGAACGAAAAGGGCCTAAGATGTAACCATGAGGTACTCCCATAATTCAATGGATGACAGGTTGTTGATATTATTTACGCATAATATTGTTGATATTATTTCTGCATACGAGTGTTTGATTTTCACCAAAAAACGATCTAGCACGATAAGACATTGTTAGTCTGTTTTGAGATAGTGTATCGGCGTCTACCTATTTGAACGCCTTCGTTAGATCGTCTGTATATAACATATTATTTGTCCAAACCTGTCGACCGTTATTTGTTGGACCTTTGTGAGGCTTAACCTAATAAAGTTACTATACTCTGTAAACGTAGGAGGTAAACTTATAATAAACAGATTATAATGCACCGGGCACAGCTAATTAGTAGGAGAGAGGTGTTCGCGCGGGGAGCAATAAAAGAGTGGACTGTATAACTAGGATATGGTTTAATGCCGTCTGATCTACAAATATAAACTTTCCCGGACAAACAATTAATAATTTAAGAGTATCGTCCGTCGCGGTGGAGTCCGTTGAAGCGAGTGGTCATCGGGCCGAGCCGTGTCGTCGCCGCACCGCGCCTCAGCTTGCCGATGACGCGCTGATCACGCTGCCTGCGCGTGCAGGCCGCCCGCAAGATGTTGTGTTGGGGGTAGATTCCCAACAGAGGAAGTTTATACTTATTGAGAGAAAACTTCTAAGGCGGACGATAATTGGACGAGAATTGAGAGTGAAAATTCAAGGACGGGTCACGTTTAGGCAAATTTCGTTACATGAGAGAGATGAAAGGTATAACTCTCTATCTGTCTCACTCTCATCATTTCAGCCGAAAGACGTCCACTGCTAAAGATGCCCCAAGCACCGCCACTTCGACAGGCTTAGGCAGTGCTCCGCATCCAGCGGATTCCTGCATCCAGCGGATTCCCGCGACCTTCACTAGGTCATCGGCCCACCGCATTGGAAAGGGCTATGCTTGGAGTTTCCCTACATGATCGAATAGGAAATGTAGAGATTCGTAGGAAAACCAAAAAAAAAGGTGGGCAGGGCACATTGCTCGCAGGCGATGGCCGATGGGGCCAAAAGGTTCGTAGCGTTGGAAGGTCTCCCAGCCTTACATTCCCTTTGGGTGAGTTTCAGCCTTTTGATGAGGCCCATTTGTGAGCGACCACGTCTCAGTGTCATTACTATTAACATTTAGTACTGGCAACACGCACAAGTCAAAGACTTTCGTTTTGAGACACTGCGGTATGCGGGACAAGAAGATTTTGCGTAGCTTCCCGATCGCTGTCCAGCCGAGTCGGATTCAACGATTGACCAGTTTCTTGAAGTTGAACCTACCTAACTGGACAGTTTGTCCTAGGTAAACATAATCGTACATAACTTCAATTGTAGCGTCTCTGATCTTCATGGCTGTTACATGGGTATTTGACATGACCTTTGTCTTGTTATTATAAGACCCACTCTTTCGCAGGTTCTACTGAGGTCATCGAGCATTGTACTGACGTCCTCCATAATTTCAGTCATGACTATTATAGTGCTGGCTAACCGCAGGTGATGGTGTACTCGCCATTGATGTTGATGCCTAGCTCTTTCAAGTCCAGAACCTTGAAGACATCCTCCAGTGCAGCGGTGAACAGTTTCGGAGAGATAAAGTCTCCTTGTCCAATACTTCGCTACAAAAGAAAGGCACTTCAGCAACTCAATGTATCGACAATCGATTTGGCAAAGTTGAAGAGACTGCAGTACCTAATCTCGTACAAGCTTAACGTCCGGGATGTCTTCAGTATAGTGTCGGGTCAATCTAGCTCTTGAGTCATTTGCCAAATTCGTATTTTTTTCTTTATTTTTTCATATTTCGTTACGGTGCTGCACGCGCAATTTTTTCTATTACCTAATTAAGGAGAATTGGCAAAAAATATGGAAGCTGGTCTAAGCATCAATAACAACCACACCAGATGGCATTAGATAAGTATTACAAAGCTCAAGTGGCTTCCCATAAGTCTTCGCCAGAATTCTCATATCTTATTTCAGCTCTACAGTATTTTGATTAATCCTAAAACCCCCTGTCATCTTAAAAAACGTTCCTTCATGACACACATAGTAATCGATATCGGAGGTCATCGGAAAATCTGAGACTAGAGATGCCATGCATTCCACCAGTTTCTATGACAAATCTTTTACTGTTCAGTACGGTTATGGAATGACTTGCCCGTGTCGGTAAGGCGTGCTCAATCTTTGTCCATTTTTAAACTATGATAAAAAAGCACTTCCTCTCTCCTTAAACATCATCATTATATTTTCTTTGCTCTTGTTTTATGTTTATTATTATACTAGCTTCTGCCCGCGGCTTCGCCCGCGTGGATGTCGGAATTTATCCCACGGGAACGTGCTACCAGGATAAAAAGTATGTCCTTTCCCAGGATGCCATCTATCTCTTTGCCAAATCAGAAGTTCAGTGGTTTAGGTGTGAAAATGTAACATACAGTTTCAAGTTCGAATCCTGTCCTTAAAAATCGAATTACCCCTTTTTGCCCCATCAGGGGTAAATTTTCGTCAACTTTACACATAAGCACCTAGTATTGTATACAATCAGGTATTTTTTTAAATCGAACAGACAGCTGTGCTGCTGGGGAGTTTGTTGCGCCACTTCTTCTTCCCAGCGATAGCACTAGGAAGTGGTGAAGGGCGGGCGTTTTTGGGGGACTGTCTTTTGTAATTTTGACGTTCAAAAAGTGCTGATTCTCAGCCTAATTTGAATAAATGACTTTTGATTTTGATTTTACTTACTTATTATTAATTATTTTCTGTCAAACGTATTAATACTGAGTTTCGAGTTAATTGGACCGCGCATTCAATTACTTCCACACAAACTTCAACACCCCTGTATCCCCCTTTGCGGGGTACCTAATTTTGAAAAACTTATATAAATAAACTTTATTACTTACTTAGGCGAGTATTCTTGCCAAGTTTTAAGTTTATTAACTAAATGAATAAGATTTTTCATATAAACTGTATCCCCGCTTTTCATCCCCACAAGGGTGGAATTATGAAAAATCGTTTGGGATATATTCATAACTTGATTCAAAGATTATTTATACCAATTTTCAAGTTAATGAAGTCACGCATTATAATCCTCCCCTGTAAAATTAACTATCCCTTTTCAACCCTTTAAGGGTAGATTTTCGAAAAACCCTGATACATGTTATTCTTATTTTTGGTCTTAAGTATAAACACTCGAGTTTCGAGTTAATCGGACTGCGCATTCAAATTCGTCCACACAAACTTCAACACCCCTATATCCCCCTTTGAGGGGTAGTTTTGAAAAACTTATTACTTACTTAGGCGAGTATTCTTGAAAAGTTTCAAGTTTATTAACCTCATGAAGAAACTGTATCCCCACTTTTCAACCCCACAGCGGTTTACAATTTAAAAAAATCGTTTGGGATGTATTCATAACTTGAATCAAAGATTATTTATACTAATTTTCGAGTTAATCAAGCCATGCAGTAAAATCCTCACCTGTAAAACTAACTACCCCTTTTCAGCCCGTCAGGGGTAATTTTCGAAAAACCCTGATACACATTATTCTTTACTTCCGATCTTAGGTATAAATACTGAGTTTCGAGCTAAACTGACCGAGCGCTAAAATTCTTCCATATTTCTCAGTGGATACTTACTCTTCACTAAGAACACACCCTCCAAATTTATGTCTCTAGGACCAGCGGTTTAGGCTGTGCGTTGATACATCAGTCAGTCAGTCAGGACTTTGAATTTTATATAATACTACTAATACTAATCTAAATAAATATATACATCTATATATTTACTCAAAACTCAAACTCAAATCATTTATTTCAATTAAACCATTTACAGGCACTTTTGAATTGTCAAAATTAAATAGTCGGTCAGTTAGTCAGAAAGGTGAAGCTAGTCGCCCATTCCAAAAACGGAGATCTCTATGGAGAAGAACGGGCAAGAAACTCCACGGACACTCTTTTAAATCAAGATATTATTATAAAATCCTGGGTACATTATTCTTATTGCTTCTATATGTGAGAACAATGTAAAAAAAAGAAACAATTTAAAATATAACATTAAAAATAAGCCCTGGCAGTTAAGAGATGACCAGTCTCAACCAACGGCGCCCGTTCACGAACATGACGCGTGGATCAGCACCACCCAGCTCAACCATTTTGTAGGGAACCGAATGATCCAACACACGCGCCACCATCAGTGAGACATTTAAGTGAGCATGACATATTCTCAACTGCCATGCTCTTTCAAGTCAACATTATATGGATGTATATATTTATTTAGATTAGTATAATATACTTTATGTATATATTTATTGTACAATGTAAATGGTACACCACAGACTACCTACAGCATTTGTCTCTCCTTCCCCTTTTTAATCCATCCAAAGGTTGTCTTTAAAAGATCGCTCTTAGCGATAAGACCGCCTATTATTTTATTTTATTTTATTTTTATTTTATTTCTTAAGAAAACTTACAGCTAAGATACAGATAGTTGACAGTTAGTGAGAGAAGGCCAATTAAAAGTTTTTACTGACAATATTAGGGTAGCACAAGAAACAGTAGACAGGTAAGCGAAAGCAAGAATAAGTAAGCACTCGGAGAGAATTAAGAAAAGACTGAACAGGTTTTAGTGATCTTCAAAGAAGTTTTTACACAGAATCTTTTTTAGTTTAGGAACGCTGGTGGAGAACAAATCAAGATCATCAACACTCTGACACAACGAGTTGTATGCCCTGCTAGTTCTTATCATATATGAGTTTTGTCGATATATGCATCGCACAGAGGGAACATACAGAGGTTGATGATTCCTTAAAGTAAAAGATGGAACACGCAGCCCAATTTTGCTCATCAGTTCAGAACAGTCGGTTGAACCATTTGCTATATTGAACAAGAATACCATGTCGGCAATTTTTCTCCGCTCAAATAGTGGAAGAATGTGAAACTTCCTGCAACGGCTATAATAATTAGGCAAATAGGTTTTGGATCTAAACTGAATGTACCTTAAAAACTTCTTTTGAATACTTTCGATGCGATTGACGTAAGTAATATAAATAGGATTCCATACTGGTGAGCAGTATTCGAGATGACTGCGCACAAAAGCACAATAAAGAATTTTGAGTGTTTTGATATTTTTAAAATCGGCTGATATCCTCAAGATGAAACCTAGTGCCTTAGAAGCTTTATTAATAATATTATCGATGTGTGTGTCAAAAAGAAGTTTCGAGTCAAAAGTGACTCCCAAGTCTCTAATCGTATTAACTCTGGCTATTGAAGTGTTGGCTAGTTTGTAATCGTAAAGAACAGGTTTAAGTTTGCGAGTGAAGGTACATGTATAACATTTCGAGACATTTAGATCCAAGCGGTTGTCACCCTTTGTAAAATTTATATATTTATGTTCTGTAATTTATATGGTGTAGGTACATAATATAGAGTATTCTATTCTATTTTACAATAACTATTATATATTGTAAAATATACTACCATGGCGGCTCATTTCAAATCACTGTGGAATAAAAGTTATGGCGGTGTTTCGTAGGACTGATAATAATGGAATATAATGTTACCATCGAGCTGTCCTAATTATAGACCTGGACGTTAGACGCGGAACTCTTGAATAGCTACTAGTTAGTAATAGTAGCTATTCAAGGATTCCGCGTCATCCGATCCGATCCTGCGGTTTTCCGGATTCCGATCAGAATTCATACATTTGCAAATTTTCTAAATAAGACCACTAGAAGTGATTTAGTATTTAAGCATTCCGTTATCTGCTGTCCAGGTACGTCCTAAGAAACACGCCATGTCTTCTTTACACAGCGATTTGAAATGAATCGCCATTGTAGTTATTGCTCTATGTATATTAAAATGCCTATTTAACGACATATGTTTGGTTGTTATTTTGTATTGAGAAGTAGCGGTGAGTACTTCCTGACGTGGCGTGTAAGTCCCGGTATGAGCAGATGCTGGGCGAGTGTGGTGCCTGTCGTGTGTGTCTCACCGTAGAGCCGGCGACTCACCCCCGAGACGTTCCTCTGCACCAGGATCTGACTGTAGAGGCGCTTGCCCTCGTCCGCACCCAGCGCCTTCTCCAGCTGTATGCGCGTCAGAGCAAACAGCTGGTGGCCGGGCATGCGCAATGCACGCTGCGTCGCCGTGCTAAAGCCCTTGGCTTCCAGCCACTCTGCCACTTCGTCCGGGTTCGACTTCTGCAAGTGGGAAATAAACATTGACTATACGATGTATCTGAAGTCCGTCGTCGTTCTGCGTTGGGTTGCCGCCATTTGAAGTACTATCGATTATTCAATTCATTTCAAGATCTTTTTTTCTTTCTACTAATACACTGTTGTCTACCATGTTCCTAATCCGGGCTTAAGATTTTTTAAGAATAAACAAATCTAATCAATAGTTTGAAAACTAGAAGTAGGTAGTTTTATCTTTTTTATTAGAAAAAAATATTAAATAAATTAGCTACGGCCCACAACACAACGGTTTAAAACAAAACAATATACCACAGTGCTCGGAATAGATTCATAAAATGTGCGTACATTTGCAAAAGTATATGCGGCATGTCGTGTTGTGCCTCCATCATTCGTACAGTTAGGGCCGGCGCCCACTGGCAGCACGGCACGGCAAGGGATTTTTATGCGAGTAATAGAAAATATAACTTAAAAGTATGACAATAAAATTGAAATTTCATCGGCAGCAACGATGCCGCGGTATCCGTAGGCATGTCGCGACGTCCTTTGGCATCATCATTGAAATTTCAATTTTATTGTCATACATTTAAGTTATATTTCAATTCGTCGCATAATAATCCCTTGCAGTGCCGTGCCGCCAGTGGGCGCCGGCCTTTAGAAGGAACCCATTTCTCTTTGTGGCGTGTAGTCTGTAGTGAGTGGTGTGTAGTGTGTTGTGGTGACCGGGGCGTAGGTACCTGGTCGATGAAGATGTCGGGTGTCTTCTTGATGTCGAGCATCTTCTTGCGCGCCTGGATGGCTGGCAGCACCATCTTCAGCTCCTCGTGCAGGTCACCGCTCCCGCTCATCAACGACTTGTTTGCTGCGAACATATGAATACGTCAGTTAGTTTGTCGTCGGCAACATGTTGGAAGCATTTAAAGTGAGGCTCTTTGAATGCTTCCAACATGTTGCCGACATAACATAATTTCAGAGTAGTATCATTTAAACATGAATTATGTAACCAATATTTTGATATAAAAGAGAGTCCATAGACTTTCTTGTTTGTTCTTCTCCATAGGAACCTACTACGCTTTGGAATGGGTGAGTAGCCTTATCTCTCTGACTGACCGACTTCTTGAAAATTAAAAAGTGCCTGTTACCTATTGGTTTAATGAAATAAATACTTTGAGTTCAGTTATATTATAGCGTTGAAAATACGCTTCAACCCTAAAAGTACGGCTTGGGGGTCAAGACTAACCACCACTAATAGACCAGGGTAGAAGCCTTTAAAAATAATAAAAAGTGAAAAAAAATAATAGTAGGATAAAACCCATTAGAAAAGGAGGGGAATATTATAAAAATGAAAGGAAAAATAATTTACGGGCGATCTGAGGTCGGGAAGGGGATGGGGATGAGTTTTTAAGGATAAAAAACGGTTTTTCTTGATTTCCGGCAAAACTAAAAGTCCTATCGAAAAAAGTCAAATGGCAAAGTTGTAGGAAATAAAAAGATCTAAAACTTTTGTATTCACACTTTTTTCACATAACCAAAAAAAAAACCAAGTTTATGGTATGTGAAAAATTCAAAAAACCAAGTTTTTGGTTTTTTATTTTTATCTTTTACACAAATTATTTTTTTTTTAACGAAATTTGGTGAAAACTTACCCTTTTATGTCTCAAATACGCTGTAATATTTATTTGATTAAAAATATTTATTTTTTCACCTTATTTTGAATTAATATCGAAAAAGCACCCTAATTTTCAATCGAAAATTCACCCGTCAAAATATCAGCTTTTTTCAAAAAGTTGGTATGTTTTCTGTTCGTTGAAATCTCTACTTTCCGATGGTGAAAAAAAAAATATATGTTACTATAGTAAATATTCTCAGAAAATGCAAAAAATCGAAAAAATCTCGAATTCGAAAACTGATAATCTGAAAAGACAAAATCGAATTATTAATGCCTTCACTATTTTATCGTGAGTATACCGCCATGAAAAAAAAATATTAAGGAAATAAATGTCAAAATGTATAAAAAATATATGATAAATATATTAAAAATCTATAATAAATTTATAAATATATAAAAATTATGTATGGTAAATATATTTTTAAAAACCAACTTTTGGCCGATTTTCATATATATTTTATACATTTCAAATATATTTCAGATATATTCAAAATATATTTTTTTTATATTTTTAGCTATGTTTTTTATGTCTTTTAAGATATATTTTGAATGTATCTAAAATATATTTAAAATATATGAAATATACACGAAAATCGGCCAAAAGTTAGTTATTAAAAATATATTTACCATACATAATTTTTATATATTTATAAATTTATTATAGATTTTTAATATATTTTTTATACATTTTGACATTTATTTCTTTAATATTTGTTTTTCATGGGGTATACTCACGATAAAATAGTGAAGGCATTAATAATTCGATTTTGTCTTTTCAGATTATCAGTTTTCGAATTCGAGTTTTTGCATTTTCTGAGAAGATTTACTATTGTAACATATCTTTTTTTTTCACCATCGGAAAATAGAGATTTCAACGAACAGAAAACATACCAACTTTTTGAAAAAAGCTGATATTTTGACGGGTGAATTTTCGATTGAAAATTAGGATGCTTTTTCGATATTAATTCAAAATAAGGTGAAATAATAAATATTCTTAATCAAATAAATTACAGCGTATTTGGGACATAAAAAGGTAAGTTTTCACCAAATTTCGTTAAAAAAGATTTTTTTTTGTAAAAGATAAAAATAAAAAACCAAAAACTTGGTTTTTTGAATTTTTCACATACATTTTGAGGTTATGTGAAAAAAGTGTGAATACAAAAGTTTTAGATCTTTTTATTACCTACAACTTTGCCATTTGATTTTTTTCGATAGGACTTTTAGTTTTGCCGGAAATCGAGAAAAACCGTTTTTTACCCTTAAAAACTCAACCCCATCCCCTTCCCGACCTCAGATCGCCCGTAAATTATTTTTCCTTTCATTTTTATAATATTCCCCTCCTTTTTTATTGGGTTTCATCCTACTATTTTTTTTTTTAGTTTTAAAAATTATCGACCCTGGTCTATAAGGGAAAGGAACTTATGAGTGCCATGAAAGAGCTAAAGTGTATAGCTATTTGTGTGTGCCACGTGATCCATGCAAAGTCCCAGACCTAATTTTATTACTTAAAATATATCCAGTAATTATTTGAGCGTTGATGAATGCTTTGACATGAATTCCGACCACTCACCAATAATTTTATCACTATGGCATCGGATCCTACGCATAGAGAGAAATCCTACACTTGTAAATACCTATACAGACTGGGAAAGTTTCAGAATAGACTTAGATAATAATATAGAATTAAGAGTGCCATTAAAAACTCCAGAACAGCTGGATTTGGAATTGAGTACATTTACAACGAGTATACAACATGCTACCTGGAAAAACACACCGAAAAAAACACACCGTGTCAAAGCAACCGCCTACCCTGCAGGAATTAGGTGTCTTATAACTGAAAAGCGGAAACAAAGAAACAGATGGCATCAGACCAGATGTGCTCAAGATAAAAGACTGCTGAACAACCTCACTAAGCGCCTTACGAAATAAATTCAATACCACAACAACTCCCTAACAAACAGCTACCTTTGCCAATTAACGAGTGATTCTAAAACCGGCTACTCGCTGTGGAAGGCTACGAAGCACCTGAAACGACCAATCATGCAAATTCCTCCCAGCAAGGAAGAAAATGGAAAATGGTGACGGACGAACAAAAAGCCTTAAGGTTCGCTGACCATCTAGAACAAATATTCCAACCAAATGAAGCCCAGACTCACAATGCGAAGATAACTCTGGACGTACAAAATAGTTTATATATTAAGTTGGTTACCCCGAAAGAAGTATCTGGAGAAATTAAGTGTAATTTCAATCGGAGAAAATCCCCTGGTTACGACTTGATTACAGGAGAAGTTTTCCAAATTCTCCCACGTAAAGCTCTTGTTAAGCTTACCACGATCATTAATCATGGTTCTATCGAAGACGGAGAACTTACAACTGAGGATTGGAATGTGATGCGACGCGACAGGAGCACACCGTGCGGTGGAGTGATGCTCGCTGCGCGCGCACCCATTGTGCTGCGCCGCCGCCGTGATCTTGAAACAGACGGTGGTGAGGACTTATGGGCTGATTTTACATGGTGCGCCGAACTGTTCACGTATGTGTGGTATATATTAAACCTAGTGCAAGTGATGATGAGTACATGCGATGGTTTTGTAAAGTGGAAGAATATATAAATAATTTAAAAGGTCTTGTGATAATATTAGGTGACCTAAATTTAAATAGTGTCTAGTTAAATATTAAGAATTATTATTGTTATTTTGTATCATATTGTAGTCTGAATGCGATGAACGTTGTGGAGAATTCGTATGGAGGTATGTTAGATGTTGTTTTAGTCCAAGAGAACATTAGTGCACGAGAGATAGTCGTAACCGCTACCGAGGGAATTGTACCACTGGATGCTTATCACCCGGCACTACACATTGACGTAAGAGTTGATGTAGGTCGTTATTCAAATTCAATTGAGCCCAGCAATATAGACGGTACCAAGGATTGGAACTTCGGCAAATGCGATTACGAACAGCTTTATTTATTACTCTCTAACGAGAATACTTGGGAGTAGGTTTTGGAATCCAAAGATGTACACACAGCTACTCGTAAGTTCTACAGCATAATTTATAATTTCTTTGATACTTGCATGCCTAAAAAACGCAGAAAGAAATCGACGGATAAACGATATCCTGTATGGTTTAATAATGATATCATCCGAGATCTAAGGCTCAAACTAAAGCATCATAAAAACTGGAAACGCACAAACTGTGATAGCGCGTATTTGTTATTTTCTGATCTCAGGGAAAGCTTAAAAATCAGTATTTTAGATGCTTATCTCGCGTACATGAGACATATAGAAAGTAAAATTAAAGTTACCCCTCGTGAATTCTGGTCGCACATTTCCAGCCTAAGATCCAAAGGTGGTTTTGAGCCTAACATTTCATACAGAGGTATAACTTTTTCAGGAACTAAAGCAACAGGGGCGTTTGCTGAGTTTTTCTCTAATGTTTTTCTGTCTGATACCCCGGGGCTAAATGCTGATCATATTAGTGCGGATGACCACACCAGTGACAGCAATTACATTAATATACCCCCCTTATGCCCTGTAGACATTGTTAAAGGCATAAATAAACTAAAACCTAACAGCTCCGTTGGTCCTGATACCATTCCCCCCTTTATCATTAAATGTTCAAAACATATTTTCAGTAATCCTCTTTGTCACATTTTCAATTTAGCCTTGCAGACTGGCACATATCCCTCTCAGTGGAAAGTTTCTAGAGTAACACCTATTCCTAAAACTCAAAACAAAAGCTCCGTTGAAGATTACCGCCCTATCGCAATTTTATCTTCCCCGGCGAAGGTCTTTGAGAACATCCTCCATAATGCCATATACGAGCAAGTAAACAAATATTTATGTAATGAGCAGCACGGTTTCCGAAGCAAGAGGTCAGTTGACACGAATCTCGTGACATTGGTTGAATATATCTCCTCCAGCTTAGACCGCGGGCGTCAGGTAGACGTACTTTATTTCGACTTTCGGAAGGCGTTTGATAGGGTTAACAACGACACGCTGCTGATGAAACTTAGCAAAATAGGTTTCGCACCATCTCTCCTCCGTTTCTTCGCAGACTACCTACGCGATCGTCAGCAGTTCGTTAGGCTCGGTGTGTACGAATCAAGCACCTACCAGACGCGTTCCGGAGTAAGTCAGGGCTCAATTTTGGGACCTTTATTATTTTTAATCATGGTTAATGATCTTCCCCAAGTTCTCCGTCATGCAAAATGTCTATTGTATGCTGACGACTTGAAATTATACCTCGAAATAAACTCCGAGCGTGACTGTTTAGCACTGCAGCAAGACATAGACGCGATATACAGGTGGAGCTTTGACAATAAGATGGAATTTAATCCCTCCAAATGCTTCGCAATGACATTCGGTCGAATGCGGCACCCAGTTAATTGTGAATATAATTTAAATAACAGTACCATCATGAAAACATCAGCCATGAAAGATCTGGGAGTCACATTCGACCCAAAGCTCACCTTCCACGACCACATCGCCACGGTAGCTAAAGAATCCTACCAAAGATTGGGTTTTGTTCTACGTAATTGCCGCGATTTTTGTTCGGCACATGCCATCAAAATTATATTTAATGCACTCGTACGTAGCAAATTAGAATCTAGCTCCTGCGTGTGGAATCCGCACGAAAGTATCTACGCGCTTTTACTGGAAAAGGTACAAAAAGCGATTCTTAGGTTTATCTATAAGCGTAAACATGGCTATTATCCTTACCTCTATCCGACTAAATTTCTACTGGGATGCCTCGGATATAACTCGTTAGAGGTAAGGCGAGCAAAAGACCAGCTCACCATAGCCTGTAAGACGCTCCGTGGCACCATAGACGCGCCTGATCTACATGCTGTGCTAACTTGCTTCTTTGTGCCAGACCACTACTGCCGCGGCAGAAAGCATAGGCTGTTTGCTGTGCCTCCATGTCGCACACTTGCGCGTGCTAAGTCCCCAATACCACGTACTCTGGCCGCACTTAATGATCTCTTGGACTCTAATCCAACAAACGATCTGTTTGCGGGCGAATGGACGAAGATTTTGTCGGCATGTCAGAAGTACTGTGAGAGGGATTTATGAAAGTTGTTTTACTCGATGATTTTATATTTTATCTTGTGTGCGTACTTTTATCTTTTATTTTATCTTGTGTTTGTGTATATACAAATTGTATCTTTAATTACTGTAATTGGTTTTAAACCGTTTTAATTAAAGTAATAAATAAATAATAAAATAAATTAATGCTGCATTTCGGTTAAAACACGTTCCTGATATGTGGAAAGTAGCTGAAGCCAAGCCTGGGAAGCCTCCAAATTTAACAACATCTTACAGGCTTATTTCACTGTTACCTGTGTTGTCAAAACTATTTGAGAAATTATTTCTAAAGAGATTGAAGCGTCTTATTGAATCTGAAAATCTAATCCCTGATTACCAGTTCGGATTTAGACAACAACATTCTACGCTTGACCAAGTACACATAATTACTAATATTATTGAGAGAACACTAGAGAACAAGAAGGTGTGCTCCACGGTTTTCCTTGATGTTGCACAGGCGTTTGATAAAGTATGGCATGATGGTCTTATTTATAAACTAAGAACAATGCTGCCTCAACAATTTTCAGACATCATAGAGTCCTATATATCGAATAGATTGTTTAGAATAAGACAAAGACATGCCTATTCAGACCTTAGGCAGATAAAAGCTGGAGTACCACAAGGTAGTGTCAAATCAAATCAAATCAAATCACTTTTATTTGTTAACACAGGTAAAGAAATACAGATCTTGAGTTTGGTGAACAGAACCACAGTATTACAATATTTCCTACAGTAGCGCAACGTCTTTGATGTCACGCGATGCCGCCGCCAGTGTACGTATTTACGCTGTCACATGCAAATATGCTAGGGTTGTCACTAAATGGGAAATAAAACAATTGCGATTATTACTATTATGATGTAATCATTTATTCATACGTACATTCAAAAAAATTTAACGAAAAAAAAACGTTTTAAAAACAGCTTTTAGTACTTATTATTAAAAAGAACTAAAAAGTAGAAAATAATTTAAACCTGATAAGAAATAAATAAAATCGTGTTACATTTTGATGTAACATTTAAGAACATTTAGAGCACAATTTAACACGCTTTTATTTGCGATATAACCTGACCACCTCTCCTCAGCCGATAGCCTAGACCTGAATCCTCCAGTGTGCTTAGAGGATTCAAGGCTAAGCAAAACCAAAGCGGACTCAAACTATCGCCCTGAAATATGCCTCGCTCGATTCTTATCGGTTCGCTGTTCCTCTGAATATTTCGACATCCTGGATAGCGAAGGACCGTCCTCCATTGCCCCATACACGACATCAGGAAGGTACGCAGAGTTGCATCTACTTTATACAACTCCAGCACCCTCATGAGCCATGTATGTGGCACCGAGTCATAGGCCTACTTATAATCCATCCAACATGTCGACAGATCCTTTCGGGAACGACGAACCTGTTGGCTAATGGCCATATCAATGAGGAGTAGCTCCTTAGTACCGCGGGACGCATTCTTACATCCGTTTTGAGAGGCAGACATAATGGAGTGGGTGTCTGATATGTTTGTTAATTTTAGCTCTCAAAATGGATGTAAGAACTTTATAGACCGTCGGTAAACACGTGATCCTCCACGAGGGCTCCGCGGTGCTACCTGATTTATGGAGCAGGTGGGTAACTCCTGTCGTTAGGAATTGGGGTAGCGAACCAGACTCCAAAGCAGTCTGGAACTGAGATGCCAAGCGAGCGTGCGACCTTGAAAACCATTTAATCCAAAAGTTGTGTAGCCCGTCCGGCCCTGGAGACTTCCAGTTGGGTAGCGGACGGACTGCACGAGCTACATCTTCGGGGCAGATGGTAATAGCCTCTATTTCTGGTATTGGATCACAAGCTCGCTCGACTTCCCGAGCCCAATCACCTTCGGTGTGACTGACAGGTGCTGACCAGATACTACGCCAAAAGGAACACATGGCATCATCATCCGGCAGGCACGTGTCAGCCACACCTTGGTCCGGTCGCTCCCAACCCCTATAAACCCACCTTTCATCGCTCTGGAAGGTGCGATTCTGAGTGTATCGCTCTACTCGCCGCTTATACCAACGAATACGGTTCGCCCATGCATACACTTTCTGCTTCAGGAAGTCGATGCGCTCTGTGACACAAGACATATAGTCTTGAGGACTGGTATCAGTCCCTGAGAACGCCCGTCTCACAAAGCGCATCACTCTAGGGCGAGTATTGCCCTCCCTGAAGCAGATTAGTTTGCCGATGAGCGTCCTGGCCCCATCAATACGGCGTTCAATCCTGTATTGCTAAGCTGGTACGGTTGGTTTTGCTCGTGTAGCTCTAGTGTCATTGGCAAATTTGACGTGAGCTACACGACATGCCGCTACAGCCGCACAATACAGGATTGAATGAGTATCGATGAGGTCTTCGCAGGTATCAAAATAGTTTGACAACTGCGAATCCAGGACCGCCACCAGCGCCCTATTTTTGTTATGCATGGGCAAACGAGGTAAACGTGGCCTAAGTTAAGGCGACATGAACCGATATTCCTGAATCGCACCTTCCAAAGCACTCCTCAGTTCCTCATTGCTATTATTATTACAAGTCTTAAAACCGGTATGGACCTACGGTATTCAGCTGTGGGGTTGCACCAGCCAAACCAATCGTCAAATAATACAACGCTTCCAAAATAAAGTACTCAGGGATACGCGCCCTGGTACATTAGAAACAGCGACCTTCACCGGGACCTCAAGATGGATGTCGTAAACATTGTTATACAAAAATATGCCGAAGCTCATGAACACAGACTTCATCATCAGTCATCACGTGAATGTCGAGGTGATCCAACTCCTTGACAACACTGAATTAGTGCGAAGACTAAAAATGGTAAAACCTTTTGAGTTAGTTTAGTGCAGTGTAAGTGAACTCAAACTGTAGTACAAGTGCTGAATCTTATAATGAACACGTGAAACAAGTGTCTTCCCCATAACTTATAGTGAATAAGAAAGACGTTATTGGACGATTTATTAATTATGTAGTTACTTAGCAGTTTAAGTTATATTTAAATTACTTATTAGCTAATAGGCTAGATTGTAATGTAAATAAAGTGTCACCAATTGTGATACTGTAGTATAGTTGACCGGTACTCACATTTGATGGTGTCGGTGTTGCGCGGCGGGGGCACGAACACGGGCGCGGGCGGCGCGGGCGGCGGCGGCGGCGGCGGCGGCGGCGCGGGCGCAGGCGGCGCGGCGCGCTCTGCAACATTGTGACACTTGTACACGCTCCGCAATACTCACACACTCATTTGTGAAACATTCTCAACAAATAACTAATTTTAAACCACAATGAACATTACTAAATTGGAATGGCTTTGTCAAAAACTAGCCTATTCGTTATTATTATACTGGAAGGTAGAACGAAACCTACGTGTTATACTGTATACAGGCTGCGCAATATTCACTTTACAAATGCGCCTATTGGAAACTGGAATGTGGCACAAATCGAAACAACATGTAATAAGTGGACACGGACAAAAAAAAAGTGAAAATTTTGACGTAAAGTGATGTCAGAATAGTAGGGTAAGTAGGTCGATAGTCATTCAATTTTGATGTTACTGAATAATGAATCTTATAATGATTCTTATTGACTAAATAAAACAACAAATAAGCACACTTACCGTGACAAGGTTACACACACACACGAACACAACATTTATGTAAGCAAAGCACACACGACGCGCACACACACACGACGGCGAGTGTTTAGTGCGATGCAGCTCGGCGGAGGTAGTGTCGTGTTGTTACTGATCGTCAAGGCAACAGCGACGCTGGCTGCGGTCATTAATCTTGTGGTTCATAAACAGATTATATGTCTTGGGACGGGAAGGGATTACTATACTACAACAGACCAACACCTAGTTTGATAAAAAATGAATTTTAATAGTAAAGTAGGTACAAATACGGAGCATTATCTAGACGACGGAGGGGCGCCACGCCCGCGCCCCACCACGCAAGCGCCCGCTCCGCTCACAATATATTAAAAGTATGAAAATATACCCATATTATTTGTTTCATTTACATCATATCTAGCTTTAGATATTATATTATTTTATTTGCATATATTTTGCGATTACTCACAATCTAATAATTTATAAGATATACATATTAATTTAATGGATACTAGCGCGTCGCACGCTCGGTACAGAGTGAAGCTGCGAACTTGTTGTACGTATACATTTACAAAGTAAATAATTTAAATCAGACTTGTATGATATGCGTGGCGGCCGACGTCACGCCACACGCACGCCACGCCACGCTCTCGTCACGAACACTCGCGACCGACGCGGACAATTACTTAGTACGCTACACTGGCGCGATGGCGGTACAGCCTCCGGACCACGTCACTCATCAGTGCGAGACTAACACTACGTCATCCCACCCGCTGCATAGAGAGCAGAGCGTGAAGTGATCCGGGGCGTCTGGTAAACATACGAACACGAGTCAAGCGCACACACACACACGCGCGCGGCCGAGGGGGAGGGGGGGGGGGGCTAGCACCACAACATACACTACACACACGACGCACTGCTACCTCGCCCGGCGAACGCACACATGTGCCCCTCTAGCTCACACGGGACTCAGCGTGTGAGTGTTGAGTCCGTGTGGGCTAAAGCTACGCTGGCGTGCGTGCGCCAGGCGGCAGGTGTCAGGCCTCCAGTGTGTGTGCATGTTCTGCGCGCTAGAAGTATCGGAATTCGCCCTTTTTGCCGAGTCGCTCGCGGCGCACCCAATCGGCCGCACCCACGCCCCCCGGCCCCGCGCCTCCCTGCCCTCCGCCCCCCGCGGGCCCCTGGCCCCCATGGCCCCCGTGAACCCCTGCGCCCCTACCCGCCGGACCCGTGGGGCTGCTGCCGCCGGAGCCGCGTCCGCCTGCACCCTCCTGGAACATAAAAACCAAACATTTAACGGAATATTAATTTACATTCTCTTTCTTTTCATGCAGTAGTATTATGACTTGTGTTAGTTATACTGTTTCTCGTTACTACTCTGGGAGCAATCACGCTTTGGTGACGTTGCCTTTAGTCAGCCATTGGATAAATAGACGAGTTGCTCTCGTTTAGACCACATATTGACAGTTTGGTTACAGGAGAGCTCAAGATATTTTTTGTTTTCAAAAAATTGCGAGCAATTGCAGATAAAAAACTAGTGTCACAAGTTTACTTGGCCTTAGATCAATAGGCCTTAGAAAATTGCTGAGAGCCATTTTAAAAGTAGCTAGCTTCCATCCCTTTCTCTATCTTACAGATCTGCTATACAATTCCTGTAACGTGCTGACTGTTCGCCAGCTTTTCATATCGCACTTGGTATTAAAACAGCACACCATTCTCTCCTATAACATTGAAAGTACTAATAAGAGACGGAATGATATTGTATATGAGTCAAATGCATCCTCTAAATATGTCTTTGTAAACAGATTTTATAAACTTTTAGGCCCATTCCTATACCTACAATATATTAAATAGGAAATTAAGTATCTATAAATTAAATAATTACGACTGTAAAGAGGTTATTCTGTATTTTTTACATATCATACATTGAGACTGAGGATTCACTCGTTGTCTGTAAATAAAACATGTTAGTCTATTTTTATTTATTCATTCATGTAACAATTCGCATTGTGTTGGAAATAAGTCTTTTAAGGTAATATTCGTTTTTAATTAGTCTTCTCAGTTGTTAATTTATATATTTTAAAATTCTAAGTACCTTTCTAGCCTGAAACACAGGTTTCCACCTAGTTCAGGCATATGAGCAACTGTGTCCTCTATAATTTTTAATCAGCAATCGTTCAAGCGATTAATTTTATTTTTATTTTTCCCTTCTACCTCCTACTAATCTAAATATTGGAACATCTTTTCTCACACTGTTATTTAGCTTCATAACTTCACCAATTTCAGGTGACTGACATTTCGAAGAAAATGATGACCCGCAGTGCTACAATCAAGCAGATGGAAGCAAAACTGAGATCTACCTTGGCAAAGCTAGAGGTTTCTGAAGCTACATGCAAACAGCTGCTCTGTGAAAGGGAAGACAGTGAGGTGGAAATAAAGCTTATTATTGACAAGAACACTGAGCTTAAGAACCAGCTGACTGAACTACATGTACGGCATATGGACATACTTGACCAGCATCAACACCTCTGTGAACTAGTGTCAAATATCCAGGAATGTAGCGACATCCACGAATTGGCTTTGAGACGCATATCTGTACTAGAACAGGAATTAAGCAAGGCCCACAACACAATAACCGCTTTGGAAACTCTCAAAGCCCGTGAAGAGTCTGCGATCACCTGCAGTCTTTATGATGAGTTGGTTGGTAGCGGGTCCGGTCCCATATGTGTTAAGCCAGTTGTAACAATAGATTTAAGTAATGAAACTATCATTAAAAATAAATTGTTTACTAGTCACAATAAGTTAAAAAAATATATTAAAATTAACAGATTAATTAGAAAAAACTCAAAGATCTTTAAAATGCCAAAATGCAAACAAATTAAATAAAAACTTAGGCAAAAAAAGTTAATTTAATACAAGAATTAAAAAACTGTAACAGTGAATTAGAATTTTATTGTGTAATGCCATGTATGACCCAGACACTCAGTACCTTCAGGATGAATTGTTTGTTAGGGAATACGCTCTAAAGGATATCTTTAGTAAACATGAGGCTTCTCAACAAGACCTGAGTAAGCGCATGCAGGAGGCTAATGAGTTGGCAGACCTGGTCAAGTATAATGCGGGTTGACAAATAACGTCTCTTTTAGCTGTACCTGCTCTCGGGGACCCCAACTTATTAAACCCACACCCTCAGTAGCTCAGCCAGGTACCTGTATTAGTGATGATAGCAATAGTATGAATAATTTAACCTAACCTAACATGTAACCCCGCGTGATGTAGTTAATGTTTTTAATACACCTAAGTCTAAAAACACCGGTGATTCAATAATCACCGGTGATGCCCCAATGGGCATCTCCATTAAACTTTTAAGTAATATAATAGACATCGTAGCCCCCTATCTAGCTGTTACTTTTAATTTTCCTGACCTCATGAAGAGTAGTAAAGTCATACCATTATTTAAATCAGGTAATAAGAATGACGTTGGCAATTTCAGGCCTATTTCTATCTTAACTGCATTTAGCAAAATATTTGAAATGTTAATACTCAAGCAGTTGCTAAGACATTTTAATTTAAATAGCCTCCTCCATAATGAGCAATATGGCTTTACAAAAGGTCGTTCAACTACAGATGCGGGTGTTGCTCTGCTGAGACACATATTTGACGCATGGGAGAAATCGCAAAAGTTATTGGAGTTTTCTGTGATCCCTCCAAAGCCTTTGATTGCGTGCACCATGACACGCTTTTGCGTAAGTTACGTCATTACGGTTTCCAAAACGAAGCTCTCAACGTAATCATTTCTTATTTACATAATAGGGTCCAATGTGTAGGTGTTAATGGTGTGAAATCTTCCGGGCTACCAACTGGTAGCCCGGAAGAACTAGCAAGACAACTAGCAAGAGGCTTGCGGAACACCTAACTGAACTCAGTTAGGTGTTCCGCAAGCCTCAATACTGGTTCCATTCTTGTTCGTAGTATATATCAATGATTTACCATTCCATTTGAAGGTCATCTGTGACGTTGTACTGTTTGCAGATGATAACTCTCTTATTTTTAAAGTAGATAGGAATAGACAAGATTTTGACGAAGTAAACAGTGCACTCTCAATAGTTACAGATTGGTTTACGTCAAATAACCTAGTTCTCAATGCCAAGAAAACCAAATGTGTAAAGTTTGCCTTACCGAATGTTAGAAATCTAGGACCCAACATCGTCTTAGATAAGAAGGTGCTTGAAACTGTAGGCTCGGCAATTTTTCTAGGACTAACAGTAGATGCCAAACTTCAGTGGGGACCTCATGTATCAAGCCTACGCCGGCCGTCAGGAAAGTAAGACAATACACTGACGTTGATACAGCTCGCTTAGTCTATTTTAGTTATTTTCACAGCGTTATGTCCTACGGTATTCTGCTTTGGGGCAAAGCCGCTGATATACAAAATATATTTGTCCTTCAAAAACGAACTGTTTGAGCAATTTACCAGCTAGGTGCCAGAATTTCTCTAAGAGATTTTTTTAAAGATATTGGTATTCTTACGGTTGCATCACAATTCATCCTTGCCAACATCTTAGATATTAGGCGAAATTTACACTTGTACACTAAAAACAGTGATCTTCACAATATTAACACTAGAAATAAGGACAAACTACGTGCCCCCTTTCACCGCCTTCATAAGGTTCATAACTCATTTGTTGGGCTTGGTATAACCTTTTATAACAAGATACCCTCTTCTTTTCTAGACTTGCCTTTTAATGCGTTTAAAGCTCAAGTAAAATCCAACCTTTATTCAAAGGCATACTATTCCATCAACGACTACTTAGACGATAAGAATAGTTCTGTTGGTCGCCCTCATTTAACGCAAGACAATGTTAATGTTCTTTCTCCAGAATTAGCTTACTGACAGGTTATTGTTATTAACTTATTTATTTATTTTACTTCGATGGTCTTAGTTTATCTTTTTGTGACTTCAACTTCAAGTGACAGATATGTGAACAGCAGCGTGATTCTGTAACCATATCACCGTGAAAACTTAGGTGAAGTGAGCGTGGAGTGAGCTGTCATTCCAACTAATGCTAGCGATTGACTATTGACAGCTCACTCTAAGCTTACTTCACCTAACTTTTACAGAAACGATCGGCTGAACCCATCAATGCATAAATATGTAAGCTTTCACGCCCTTTATGCCTGGAGGAAAGAAAGAAAGAAAGAAAGAAAACAGAAGCTGAAGCGGAGGCTTTTATTTGGGTAGTAAGGTTTTTTATTTACATTTTAATTATTTATATTTTAGCTTGAGTACGTATAGTTTTTATTATATTTGTTGGTATATTGTCGTGGCTAGCTGACATATTATGGCAAATAATTTAATTTTATGTTCTGGTCTTGTAATGTTAATTACCGAACATAGGCACCATTGTATACAATCAACTATTTTTTTTTTATTGAACAGACAGCTGTGCTGCTGGGGAGTTTGTTGCGCCACTTCTTCTTCCCTCCCAGCGATAGCACTAGGAAGTGGTGAAGGGCGGGCGTTTTTGGGGGACTTTCTTTTGTAATTTTGACGTTCAAAAAGTGCTGATTCTGAGCCTAATTTGAATAAATGGCTTTTTTTTCTTTTTTTTTTGATTTTGACTATCGGCACAATGATCGCTTAGTCCACATCCCACATGTCGACAACCTCGTGAGCTAAGTCAAGATACTATATTTGTTTATCTTTTTCGGCTTTCACGAGGTTCTCATCATGCGGGACAGTTATGTCAACAATCATTGCGCGCCGCTCTGATCGATCCACCACCACTATATCAGGCTTATTGGCGACAATAGTCCTGTCAGTGATGATGGATCGATCCCAGTACAATGTGATATTCACATTTTCGAGAACTGGGTCGGGCACATACCTGTAGTATGGCACCTCCGATTCCACAAGGTTGTATTTCAGAGCAAGTTGCTGATGGTTTATCCTAGCTATAAGGTTGTGTCTATGCAAGTACTCTTCGTTAGCTAAACGAGAACACCCGGAGATAATATGCCTGATTGATTCCCCCGGCCGGTGGCATGCCCGACAATTGTCAACCGTGCCGTCTTTCACAATAAATCTCCGGTAATTGTTCGTCATCGTAACTTCGTCCATAATTGCACAGACAAAACCTTCGGTTTCTCCAAAGAGGTCACCGAAACGCAGCCAGGCTACGGACGCTAGTAGATCTACATCGGGCCCATGTAGGGTCCGGAAGAAGCGTCCGTGAAGCTCCTTACTCTGCCATACCGCCATGCGTTCATTAGTGTCAAGCACTACTGGTTTGCGCCAGTTCTCTTTACCCAAGGAGAGTCAGGCCCTTGTCCACCGCGACTACATCTCGATGCATCCCCACGTCAGTTTCTAAGAAATGTTCCCTGAGACTGCATATCTCACGATTGTGGACGTTCTTAGCGTTTAAAAAGCCTCAACCTCTACACTTTCGCGGGATATACAGCCTCATTACCGATGACCGTGGGTGATGAATTCGGTTGAGTATGCCGAAAGAGTACATCAAAACCGGCATGACCCAATCGTTCAAGGCACCTTGTTTCCGCCTGATAAAAGACTATTAAATACTTTTTTCAGGCGGCCAAAGAAGCGCTCCTTCAACGATTGCTTCATGTCAGTAACGTTGATGCCCAACACTTCCGACATACCCAAATACTTATAGGTTTCGGTTGCGGAGAGGGCTCTAAGGTTTGTGGAATCCGAGAGTTGGGTTCCCACGGATGCCACAATCTCCCCTCGCTTTACATGCATGACTGCACATTTGGCCACACCAAATTACGTCCTGATGGCGCTACTGAAAGTTTCAGCAATTTTCAGTAGTTCCATCAGTTGCAAATTGTTGGGGGCAAAGAGTTTTAGGTTCCTCCAGCAGCGTGCTTAGAGGATTCAAGGCTAAGCAAAACCAAAGCGGACTCAAACTATCGCCCTGAAATATGCCTCGCTCGATCCTTATCGGTTCGCTGTTCCTGTGAATATTTCGACATCCTGGATAGCGAAGGACCGTCCTCCATTGCCCCATACACGACACCAGGAAGGTACGCAGAGTTGCATCTACTTTATACAACTCCAGCACCCTCATGAGCCATGTATGTGGCACCGAGTCATAGGCCTTCTTATAATCCATCCAACATGTCGACAGATCCTTTCGGGAACGACGAACCTGTTGGCTAATGGCCATATCAATGAGGAGTAGCTCCTTATTACCGCGGGACCCGTTCTTACATCCATTTTGAGAGACATACATGATGGGGTTGGTGTCTATACAGGGTGTGTGTATCAAAAAAAAATCTTCTGTTCCATAGAAAAGTGCAATACCTACGCGGTCAAAATGTATGGAACAGCAAAAATGTTTGTTAATAACCGACGAAAAATTTCGACGTTATGGGACGACGTTACGTCTAAACTCATGTGCTGAATCCATGGTTACAGTTTGCGCGTCGATGTCCCTGCCACCCTGTATGTTTATTAATTTTAGATCTTAAGAGGAACCACTTTATCCAAAAGTTGTGCAGCCCGTCCGGCCCTGGAGATTTCCAGTTAGGCAACAGACGGACTGCACGAGCAATATCTCGGGGGCTGATGATAAATGGCCCCATTTCTGGTATTAGTTCGCACGCTCGCTCGATCTTCCCAGTCCAATCACCTTCGGTGTGACAGACAGGCACCGAACAGATGTTTTGCCGGAACGAACACATGGCGTCATCATCCGGTAGGTGTATGTCAGTCATACCTTGGTCCGGTCGCGCCCAATGCCTATAAACCCACCTTTCATCGCTCTGGAATGTAGGTACGATTCTGAGAGTACCGCTCCACTCTCCGCCTGTACCGACGAATAAGGTTTGCCCATGCACAGATCTTCTGCTTTAGGAAGTTGATACGCTCTGTGACGCGGCACAAATAATCTTGAGAACTATTATCAGTCCCCGAGATCGCCCGCCTCAAAAAGCGCATCACTCTAGGGCGAGTATTGCCCTCCCTGAAGCAGATTAGCTTGCCGATGAGTGCTCTAGTCTCCTCTCTCTTATTATTATTATTATTGGTATCAGCAGTCACCATTTAACGGATGACCGACTCTCACCACAGTAACGTGTAGAAGTACACTTTAACTGCTAGTTGCGTTCCGGTTTTATCCGGTCTTATCCCCGAAGGCCGGAGCGGTCATCCGAAAACAAAATTGGTGAAATGTACCTGGTAGTGCGTGTAGATGGGGTTGGGGTAGAGGTGCGGTGAGGCGGGCGGCGACGCGGCCGGCGCCACGATGGTGTGCGGCACGTGCGCGCTCACGCCGCGCCGGTTGCGCGCCTTCCACCACTTGCGCGAGTCGTCCAGGACCTACGTAACAGACACGTTCTTTAATACCGACGTTATGCATCAATAATTTAGAACTAGATGGCGCCGGCATTTCCTAGCCGACTGATCCCTGAGAAGAAATGCCGAAACAAACTCAGAGGTTGTGGTCTCTTTTAGTCCAAACATTATATTATTAAGATATTATGTGAGTCTAACAATGCAGGGCCGGAGCAAATTGCAGGCATATGACCAGCACTCCTGCAGTCAGCTCTGCTACATGCGCTGGCGACGCGATGTACATACCTCGAGGTACTCTCCGCGCACGACGGTGAGCTCTTTGTCGTTGTTGGCGGTGCGCGGATACGTGACGCGCACGACACGCCCGCCGCGCGCCATCACGCCGCGCGCCCACGCCTCGCCCAGGTCGTCTGCAAACACAGACATGTTACTGTAGTAAATGCACTCCACCAGTCCGGGCAGTCCCCCTCGAAGTAGTCAAACTTAAAGCATTTATTGCAAGTTAACCATTTTTACAGGTAATTTTGGACTATCAAGAAGCCAGTCAGAAACTCGAAGCGAAGATTCCAATGCAAAAAAACGGGCACGACACTTCATGGTTTTAGATTATTACAAAATCACTGGGTTACATAGTTTGAGTTGGCATGACGTTGCGTCTTAATTGAGAACAAGAAAACAGAAAATGTTTTACGAGCCATGGCAGTTAAGACATGACCAGTCCCAACCGATGGCGCCAGGCGGTGCCGTGGAATAGTACTAATTCGTTCGGTATAATTTATTAAGTGGTCATGTGAGTGTTATTTGGAAATATAGAAAAAGCCAATTATATTTGAAAGAATAACCGTAAAGTTTCTTGCCGGTTCTTCTCCATGGGAACGACCAAAACGACCATGCACCTAGCTTCCGACGAGTCATAAGTGTCCATGTAAGATTTTGTGAAATAAAATATTTTGAAAATGAATTTGAATGGTGAACGTACCGTCATCTCTGTCGGCGCGGTACACCTGCTCGCGGTCCGGCGAGGAGGCCGCGCTGCCCGAGTCCTCGCGCACCATGCCACGCATATTCCTGCCAACAACGTTACCGAGTTATAGTCCATAGGTACCATAGTCCTTGGAACTGATTTGTATACTTTAGTAAGAACTTATGGTGTGGTATATGAGAGCGTTAGCTCTAGCGCGTCACGATTTAGCTAGAAGATCAGCTGGACGCAATTGGCAGCAGCCATCAGGCTGGGGTAGGGCGCGTACTGTGCTAGTGGTTACCTCGGGTAGGGCGCGTACTGCTCGGCGTAGAGGTCTGGCTCGTCGCGCTCGTAGCGCTCGTAGGGGGCGGGCTCGGCGGCCGCCAGCTCGGCGCGGCCCACTGAGCTGCGTCTCGGGGAAGACCTGCCCCACACACACACACACGTACTACACGGACACGTACACAGTAGCACACGACACATTTACAGCAAACTTAACACACACTGGCAGTTTGATTTTAGAAAGATAACTCTAACAAATGATGGTTTATCAACATTTGGCACAAATACATACATACCTACTACCAAAACTATACATTGTAAATAAACAAAAATGTGATGAACACACATTATGGTGATGGGACACGATTACATGACTAGCGTAAGATGCTTATTCACACATTTAGACGTGACTACGTATAAACTCTAATAAATGAATAATCAATGCAATAAGTTCGCATACCTGCGCAGTGGCTGGTCATCGACCTGGTAGTCGGGGCTCCAGCCGTCCATGAACACGGGCTGGTACGGCGGGATGGTCGTCTTCCATTGCTCCCTGGCAACACAAACACAGACGTTGTAGCCTAGTATAACGACACTGAACTGAACAACTGAGTAAGGAATGTGAAGATCAGTCAACTAGATCTTTGGTTCTTTATAATATTTTTTATTTATAATCAATTAATCACTCTGAAGCTTTTTATTTATTTTTTTGACACTTATACTATACTTACACTTATATACTTCTTATGATTAATGTAATCTATTTTATTCAGTGAATTCCTGTCCAACATTTTAGTAACACCTTAATGTTATAGAAAATAAGTTGTGATGGCAAAGCATCTTGCAAAAAGGCTGTTCTTCAAATAGGTGTTCCGTAAGGCGCCAGTCTTGGTCCAATTTTATTTATTGGGATTTATTTCCCATCCGCTAAAATTACAAACTTTCATCCCCTATTTAACCCCTGATGGATTATTGTTTAAAAATCATTCCTTACTGTATTTCGTTATAAAAGTAAGTCTTGGGCAGCATGCTTCTAGACCTAGCGGTGTAAATATTTTTTTTTTTTAAAACGTTGCCCCACACTAGGAATTTCTCCTGTGTCGTGGGTGCGTTTACATACATATAAACTCACATACACAAACAGCCAGACCCGGAACAACTAATTGTAGGTCATACAAATATTTGTTCCGTGCGGGAACGAACCCGCGACACGCAGCGCAGCAGTCAATCGCTTAACCACTGCGCCAACCGAATTTAACATGTTTATTAAGTAGATTTTTCTTTAGATCCAAACACGTACACTAATGGACTCTGACGGGTGACTCCACACTTGCGTCACACGTTGAGTCCTTGTGTTTGCGTCGGGCAGCGCCACCAACTAATACTACTCCGCATTCCAAAACTATTAGCCATAACTTTTTCTTGTAATAAAAAGATAAGATAGGAATTAACTACTTATTTTCAGTAAGTAGTGTGTTTACGGCTCAACAGAGCTACTACAATTTTAATTCACGTAAGTGCGATCGAGTTACCTCTACGGGAGCTTGTAATGCAGGTTTTGCAAGACCGCAACCTCAGCTTTAACATCGTTATCATCTTAAGCAACAACGCGGTTGACATTGATCACCTGCCGTATCTGCTCACCCTAGTCTTTAGGTTTAGTGGTGTGCGCGACAAGAGATACAGTTTTCCAAATGCGGCCGACGACGGCGGCACACGAACCTACATCATTTACATAATATCAAAATAATTTAAATATAGCCGATAAGATTATCTGGTGCCTAATATTACGTATTCGTTGGTACCTGTTTATCGACGGTCAACCACGGAATTTAATACTGTGCGGATTATCTGGCGCGCTAATAATACACGATGGCCAAGGATTACAGCCAGGCGTTACTCGGAAAACAGATATGAGGCGATATGGTGATAAACATAACATTCACACTTTAGTTATTTTACCATCCGCGGACTGCCGCTGAGAATTTATTCGCACACTTATGGCTGGAACTTCTCTTGAAACACGAATTGCGATTTTTTTTTTTAAAAAAACGTTGGCCCACACTAGGAATTTCTCCTGTATCGTGGGTGCGTTCACAAACATTTAAACTCACATACACAAACAGCCAGACCCGGAACAACTACTTGTAGGCCATACAAATATTTGTTCCGTGCGGGAATCGAACCCGCGACACGCAGCGCAGCAGTCAATCGCTTAAAACCACTGTGCCAACTGTGCCATGTCAATTGCCAATTGTGTGTGCCAATTGATTTTGTTCATTCTTTTTGTTTATTTATTGTTTATCTGAGACCAGACAGCCAGTGAAACAACAGGCAGGGAAGAGTGGAAGGCTATGGGGAGACACTCAAATAAAAAGGATGATGCTTCTTTTGATACCTCTCCCACAGCCATGTATAATATACCGTTGGATACGTTACTATGGCGCCTAAATCCAAATCCCTGTCCGTTCAGAATTATCTGTACACATTTATATGTTATACAGTATGTAGTGTGAATACATTACGTACTGTATAACATTACGCATTTCTTGTTAATATTTAATAGCAAACGTGGTAAGAGATCGTGGATAAGATGATCGATCACTACGAGATGTAGCTATGGGAAAAGTTTAACTTTACTAAACGTACCTATATAGTCTAATCTAATAAAATGTAAGAATGAACGTTTTTCTAGCTGACTGTACCATTTTTCCAAAATCAGTGAATGCAGTTAGCAATTACTCAAAACGTTAAGGATAGTTACCAAAGATTTTTTTTAGCTGCAACGGTTTTTCTGTAGCTACAACGGTTAAGGTAGCTTCCCTTACTGCCTCGTCTTAAATTACACGCTAAATTACTCAGATCGGGCAAATCGGAATCAAGACAAAGGCCATTGGAATTCTTCTACTAAATCTTAATACCTTTCTAATGATACATCATTTATTTCTACTGGAGCGTGTCCCAGCTTCCATACATTTCGTTTCTTTGTGAATTCTAGGTGCCTATAATTTGTAACTGATGATAGCAAAGGAATAGCAGTGGATACCCAGTCTCATCCGACTAGACACCCCACTGACACACAACTAAAAAAGGTCCCTTCGCCCTCTGCTCAGAGATTGCAATAATTATACAGTAGAAATAATAATAATAATATCCCTGGACATTTCACACAGCACCATTTGTCCCAAGCTAAGCAACCTAATGCTTGTGTTATGGTAACAAGGTGGCTGATAAACTACTTATATACAATTTTTTTTTGTAAATACATTTATTATCATATCATATCATATATCATTATTTACAAAAAAAAAAAAAGGAAAAAAGTAGTATACCAGCCATCTTGTTACCATAACACAAGCATTAGGTTGCTTAGCTTGGGACAAATGGTGCTGTGTGAAATTTCCAGGGATATTATTATTATTATTATCTTTACGAACCGTTCGCCCTGCAAACCGTTCGCCCGTTATTTGATTGAAAAACATAAACAAGACGTTTACATTTTGCGATACAGCGATCTGATGAGCAGTCGAAGTTGCATTGCATCGAAATATGGGAACATTTAAGAAGAACAGATATATGTTTCAATATTGTTGGATTCATGCGCCAGCGTTTACTTGATAGCATTGACAATAATGGGGGTTATACAAAGTATTAAGTTATAAATTACAAATGGATTTTAGTAATTTAATTAAAATAATATTGTGTCATATCCGTAATAAGGATTATATTGAGGTTTAGCTTCAATCTTGTTTTCATATTGAAAATGAATACTTAAGCTATAGCCGCAATAAGTCCTAATAAATACGATTTGTTAACTTTGACGTTTGAGATAGGCAACTAAAGTTAAAACGAACGAACTGGCAGTAAAAGTAGTACTTCTGAGTAATTTAATTGTATTGTGACAAGGAGTCCGCACTTTTTTTTATTTACGTGGGTAGATTTGCTAGTTGTAGTTTGTTAAATTGTTAGAGTACCTGCTTTACTTCAATAAATTGTTCTTTATGAGAAAATAAACTGTTTTAACTAGAAGTTTATTTATTTCTAGTTTATAAAATTATAACGAATAAACAATTTGAAATCTATATACAGTATGTAACAAAAACCCTGTTGTTCCAAGTAGGGACGTTTTCAGAATCGATATCCGATGGTAATTACGTAAGTCAATTAAAAAAATATTGAAGAAAAAAAAATCAAAATAAATATTTTATAATAAATATTTGAAAAGTAACACTGATTGCTCACCCCTGCAAAGAGAAATAGGTAGCGACCGGTCGCTTTGTCGCCGCCCGCCGCGCATGAACTCGTCACGTGTCGTTCACATCACTCAGCTGTTTGACTGATAGATAACACTTTGGGAACGTTAGTTTGAATTTTTCAAAAAGTTGGCTTATCAAGTTTGACGATTGATAATACAATAAACACATAACCAGGCCTCCGTCACTCCATGTACTTGCACGTTATAATTACCTACTGCCTGGCCGAGCGGTCCGGGCCGTTTGCGGCCCAAATTCAGTGCTGTGGGATCGCGCCAAAGAGTATAATAATAATACGGGAATCGCGCGGTGTGAAGCAATCACAACTGTACGTTTGAGTATTTAGGCACATTTTAGCATGCAGCGGTTGCTGACGAGACGGAGTAGGCTATTATAGCAGTAGGTAATTTTCTACTAAGTGAAGTATCTGTTACGTAGTAACTATTTAGTCATTTGTGACATAACTAACACTTTAAAATTAATTTATTTACCCACAGAGCACGTACTTCCGTAGGGTCTTCTTCAAACATCACGGGGATTTCTTCCTCAATGTCATGGTCTCGAGTCCTCGGTTATCCTTCGGCAATACGATGTTGGTCTCGACCGTGCACAGACCCAATGTTGAACGTCCGTATGTGGAGACGTTGGGAAGCCATCGTCGACGCAAAGTTATGTTCCTTGGAGTTGCGAAACGTTCTTGGTACACTACAATATTCCTCATTTGAATAAGAAATATTGGAAAAAACGCACACACAGAATTCACTCACAAAATCACAATAATTTGGTTCTTTTTCTAATGCTGTCAACGCGTACGATACATCCGTCCCGAAGTAAGTTGCGCGGGCGACTGAGGGGCAGTGAGGGCGACAATCGGCTAGTGGCGGTCGTACAAAGGGAGTTTGTGCGTGCCGCCTGCTTTGTGTTTTGGCGCCAACCTGTCTAGCTATCGCGAATCAAAGGGGCCGCCGCCGGCGGCGGCAATCTTTATCGACCGTAGGCTAGATCCATTAGTACTTGTAAGTTCAGATGTTAAAAACATTTTGTAACAATGTATCGATTTTAAAAACTATCTGATTATGGACAATGTTCGGCCACCATTGTTTTTTTTTTAATTATAACTTCAATAATGGTAAGCCTATAGGTATATATATACGCTCCTACAAGGAACAACAGGGTTTTTGTTACATACTGTATATAAAATTCAAAGTCTTGACTGACTGACTGACTGAGACATCAACGAACAGCCTAAACCACTGGTCCTAGAGATATGAAATTTGGAGGGTGTATTCTTCGTGAAGAGTAGGTATCCACTAAGAAGGGGTTTTTCGAAATTCCACCCCTAAGAGGGTGAAATGGGGGTATTTTGTTTGTATGAAAAATCTTATTCCTTGAGTTAATAAACTTAAACTTGGCACGAATAGTTATTCTAAGTAAATTATGAAGTTGGGCATTTTTTGTTTTTATAAACTACCCCCTAAACGGGGATTGGGGGGTTTCAAAGTTTGTATGGAAGAATTTTAGCGCGCGATCCGATTTACTCGAAACTCAGGATTTATACCTAAAATTGAAAAGAAAGAATAATGTGTATCGGGGTTTTTCGAAAATCTACCCCTGACGGCCTGAAAAGGGGTAGTCAATTTTACAGGGGAGGATTTTACAGCGTGGCTTGATTAACTCGAAAATTGATATAAATAATCTTTGAGTCAAGTTATGAACACATCCCAAATTATTTTACAAAATTCCACCCCTGTGGGGGTGAAAAGCGGGGATAAAGTTTATATGAAAAATCTTATTCGTTAGGTTAAAAATCTTGAAAATTGGCATGAATACTCGCCTAATTAAGCAATAAAGTTTATCATTATTGGTTTTTCAAAACTACCCCTCAAAGGGGTTATAGGGTGCTAAAGTTTGTGTCTTAGATAAAGAGGTGCTTGAAACTGTAGGCTCGGCAATTTTTCTAGGACTAACAGTAGATGCCAAACTTCAGTGGGGACCTCATATATCAAGTCTAGCAGGAAGGCTCAGTTCGGCTGCCTACGCCGTCAGGAAAGTAAGACAATACACTGACGTTGATACAGCTCGTTTAGTCTATTTTAGTTATTTTCACAGCGTTATGTCCTACGGTATTCTGCTGTGGGGCAAAGCCGCTGATATACAAAATATATTTGTCCTTCAAAAGCGAGCTGTTCGAGCAATTTACCAGCTAGGTGCCAGAGTTTCTCTAAGAGATTTCTTTAAAGATATTGGTATTCTCACGGTTGCATCACAATTCATCCTTGCCAACATTTTATATATTAGGCAACTTGTACACTAAAAATAGTGATATTCACAGTGTTAACACTAGAAATAAGGACAAACTACGTGCCCCCTTTCACCGGCTTCATGAGGTTCATAACTCATTTGTTGGGCTTGGTATAACCTTTTATAACAAGATACCCTCTTCTTTTCTAGATTTGCCTTTTAATGCGTTTAAAGCTCAACTAAAATCCAACCTTTGTTCAAAGGCATACTATTCCATCAACGACTACTTAGACGACAAGAATAGTTGGTCACCGTAGTTTAACGCAAGACAATGTTTGTGTTCCTTCTCCAGAATTAGCTTACTGCCAGGTCTTAGAACCCAGCAATGCATAAATATGTAAGCTGTCACGCCCTTTATGCCTGGAAGCTTTTATTTGGGTAGTAAGTTTTTTTATTTACATTTTAATAAATTATTTTTTAGCTTGAGGGGCTTGTGGCTAAGTAATAACAGCCGCACGGGTCGATCGATCAGGTTAAGCTACGCTTGCCGCGGTTGGTCCGTGGATGGGTGACCATTTTCACATACCAAGACCCCTCCGTGCCTCGGAAAGCACGTTAAGCCGTTGGTCCCGGCTGTCATTCGTGGATCTTTGACAGTCATTACGGGTCGTCAGTAGCCCGAAAGTCTGACAACCAGTCTTACCAAGGGGTATCGTATTACCCAGTAACTGGGTTGTGGAGGTCAGATAGGCAGTCGCTTCATGTAAAATACTGGTATTCAGCTGCATCCGGTTAGACTGGAAGCCGACCCCAACATAGTTGGGAAAAAGGCTAGGCAGATGATGATTTTTTAGCTTGAGTACGTATAGTTTTTATTATATTTGTTGGTATACTGGCGTGGCTAGCTGACATTTATGTTCTGGTTTTGTAATGTTAATTACCGAACATAAGTACCTAGTATTGTATACAATCAAGTATTTTTTTAAATTGAACAGACAGCTGTGCTGCTGGGGAGTTTGTTGCGCCACTTCTTCTTCCCAGCGATAGCACTAGCTTAGGAAGTGGTGAAGGGCGGGCGTTTTTGGGGGACTGTCTTTTGTAATTTTGACGTTCAAAAAGTGCTGATTCTCAGCCTAATTTGAATAAACGACTTTTGATTTTGATTTTGTGGAAGAATTTGAACGCGCGGTCCGATTAACTCGAAACTCAGTGTGTGTACTTAAGACTAAAAATAAATAATAAGACGTATGAGGGTTTTTCGAAAATCTACCCCTAACGGGGTGAAAAGGGGTAGTTAATTTTACAGAAGAGGATTATAATGCGTGGCTTGATTAACTCGAAAATGGGTATAAATAATCATTGAGTCAAATTATGGAAACATCCCAATATTTATTTTTTGAATTCTATTCAATTCAATTCAATTCATTTATTGCATCAAATATGGTAGGTACATGAAGTTCCTAAATAAAATATTTAGTAACACACATTTGGCCAATATGTAGCATGCAATAGTACAGGTTTTTACAGTTAATATTAAGTTCTAAGTTCTAACCCTGTGGGTTGAAAAGACGGGATACAATTAATATGAAAAACCTTTTTCCTTTGGTTAATAATCTTGATACTTAGCAATATTTGCCTTAGTAATTAATACAGATGGTCACTTTTTAGTTTAAAAAAACTCCCCACAGAGGATTTAGGGGGTGAAAAAGTTAATAGGTAAGAAAAAAATTTAAGCCCCTCGGACGGATTAACTCGAAACTCGGTATTAATACTTAAAACAAAAAATGAAAAGTATATATATTAAGGGTTTTTCAAAAATCGTCTCTTATCGGAGTAGAAAACGGTAATAAAGTTTAAGGGTGGATTTTACTGCTTGCTTCCATTAACTCGAAAATGGGTATAAATAATCTTTAAGTCATACAATGGGAACGTGCCAAACGCTTTTTAAAAACAAAGCCTGTCGTGGTAAAACGGGACGACAAGGTTTATTAAAAAAATCGAATTCATTGGATATATAAACTTTAAAATTAACCCGAATTAAAATAAATGATAAAGATCGTAAACATAATTCTTCGATATTTTTAGACTAAAGTACACGCGGACGAAGTCGCGGGCAGAGTGCTGTACTATATATTATTATAAATTCTGTCTGTATGTTGCATTTTCACACCTAAACCACTGAACGGATTTCGATAAAATTTGGTAAAGAGATAGATAGCATCCTGGGGAAGGACATACTTTTTATCCTGGTAGCATGTTCCCGTGGAATAATTTCCGACATCCACGCGGGCGAAGCCGCGGGCAGAAGCTAGTCACTTATAAAACATTTTTATTTTTAACCCTATATTACAATAACAATATAATAATAAAAATATAATAATTTATCATTCTCATTTATTAATCTATCGAATATTTAAAAAAAAAACGATACTAAAAAGATTATTGGTTCGAAAAGAAAAATAAATGTCACATCTCGAGATTGGAATTTGGAACCCAGACCTATGCGTTCATTGATCCAACACGTAAGACTATTAGCAATCGGTATTTGATATAACGATTTGAATTTTAGCAATGGTATGAACTAACCAAGGTCATGCGTAATTACGTATGATTTTAGTTTCGTTCGACGCCAGCCAGTGTGCGAATTCTGAGGTGTGCGTTCTGTGTTGATATATCACTTATACACACAGACGTAGGTACGGCCTTTACCGCGTGTTCACAGCAATACAGTCCTTAAGCTGCTAATGAATTAATGACCGCTGACTGTACCATATACTTAGAAATAAATAAATATTATTATTATTAGTATATTGTACCTTGGTATGAGCCAGGCGTCGCCCAGCGAGTGCCACAGTTCGGTTTCCTTGCTGGTGACGCAGTTGGCGAGCAGGTTGAGCGCGTCCCGCGTGAGCAGGGGCTGCACGACGCGCGAGGGCAGGCGCCCGTCCGCCGCGTCCTGCGCCGCGTCCACGATCAGCGCTAGCGGCGTGAACAGGAAGTGCACCAGCTCGGGCGCGTTGGGGTCGTGGATGTGAGCCCGCAGCCGCGCCAGAAGGTTGAACGACAGCTTGAACTTCTGCAGCACGTCCACGAAGTCGCGCTCGGGCGGCGGTCGCGTGCGCAGCGCCAGCATGCCCTCGCCCGCGTTTGCGGCGCCACTGCCTGAGGACGCGACGTGTTACAAACGTGTTGACATTTTGATTTATACACAATTTAATAATTGGGACTCTTCGTTAAGAACACATCTACTTCCTTTGGAGAAGCCTTCTTTAGTCAGCGAGAACTTCACAAGATGAAGTATAGTTACCCGTGCCCCTCCGGCCGCCGCGCGACCGTCGGCGCCGCTCCAGCTCACGCTGCGCCGCCGCCGCGTGCTGCAGCCGTGCGATGAACTTCTCGATGTCGTCGAAGCAGCGGTTGAGGATGGCGATGTCCTGCTCGTACAGGCGCTCGGAGCCCGTGGAGGAGGCGTCGTCGCGGTCGCCGCCCGAGCCGCCGCGCTCGCCGCGCCCCAGCTGCGCTGACATTTGCTGCAAACACAGAAAAGCTGTTTAGTAGGATGTCCACCTCGCTACCCCAGCGATGGCTCGCGTGTTTTGTTTCCACACGCGTTTGTCGCGAGCAATTCACCTTTGCAAATGTTTAGTATGACAGGGTCGCATAATATCCTGCTGTACAAGGTCACGCACAGGTTAGAAGGACGCAGGTGGAAGGAGGGGGAAGCGGGAGGGGTGTTCACTCACGTTGAGCACGGCCTCCCATTGCTTCTCGGTGTAGGTGTTGTATAGGCGCGCCATGTCGCCGCCGCGGCCGTCCTGCGCCGAGTGCGAGGCGCGGGGCCGCACCGTGCGCTTATCGTATCGCGCGATAACATGCTGACAAGAGCTAATCAGGGACGAGTTCCTCCACAACACCTAGTGCCATACATTAGCTCACAACACGTCATCGTCGCCACGTCTGCACTTGGAGACATCCCTTCCGCCCCCCGTGAGGTGTGATGCAGCAGTGAACGAGTACTTCGCATTGAAAGACTGTCTTTTAACCTTTGGAATTGAAAAACATTTCTGCTGTGTTCGGGATCCCGTAATAATCATGAAACTTGTTTTCTTAAGTTCTATATCTGATAGTACCCTGAGATAAGATAACTTCAATAATGACTAGCATGATTCAAGCAGAAATAGGTACATGATTGTATATTCATGTCCGAATGACGCATTCTTGTTCATATACTTTCTTCCGTGTCCCAATACTGAGAAGGTTGTACAGTCAACCACATTTCGATAGCGGCAGTTTGAATTTGACAGCGCCATTATTTCGTAGGCGGGTTCCGTAGTTCACGAGTGTTAGTAATGACTTGCTGTAGACGCACCGGTCTATATTGCACCGATGTATACTCCTAGTACACATGTCGCCGTCAACTAGTTTAATAAGCCATTCAGTTAACTGCCTAGCCTTTTAACTAAACGGAGCCGTTCAACTAGCGGCCTGAATTATATTCAGTCAATGCATCTAATACAACATTTAATGAACTGGCTGGCTGATGCTTAGGCCATTTATATAACAGGCTGAATAATCATTTTAACAACTGTTCTTTCATTAGGGAGGTTATTATGTCAAAGTCAAAGCATTTATTTCAAATACGCACATAAAAGGCACTCTTGAGCGTCAAACATTACAGTAAAATAGAATGGATTCTAGTCGCCCCTTCCAAATGGTAGTTTTCGTATAGAGAAGAATGGGCAAGAAACATGGTGATACATGGTGCTCACATATTTACAAACATTGTAAAAGAAGACGATTCCATTTGCATTCGCTGCGGTCGACGGTGGTAGTTACCGATCTGTCCATTTACGACGCAGCGACCTCTTTCGTAAGTGCCTCGATCATATTCAAGCTTCGATCGTTAGGCGATGGTGCGACGATTGTGACGCGACGCTAGCATGACTGCAGGAGCACACGGAATTGGTTTCTTTCGTCTGCTCTCCCATCTTATGCCATTGCCGCGAGCGAGTCTAGTTTTGATTCTTCGCTGACCGCCAATACAGCTCTCGTCGAAGAGGGTAGGTGGCTCATCCACAACATTCGGAAGGTTTCATCGGGCATCTCGTCACGGGCCAGATCACGCATACGCCGCAGCGGCTGGGAGGCACGCTGGTCGACTTTTTTTTTTTTTTTTTTCTTTTCGCTGAGAAACGCTTTATGCATGCCCGCCTCGCGGGGGACGAGACGGGGTATGTGGGACTCCCTGTCGGAATGACAGCAGTATACCCACTAAAACTCAGCGGTGTTCCCACATCGCCGTGATGGGAGGGCCATGGGAGATCGGCATAGCCTTTACTTCCACAGCCCTCCCGGCGCATGCCCGCCTAGTTGGTGCACGCTGGTCGCCCAGATCAACCTCGTTGAGCATTTTTTGTAGTTGCTTATTCTGACTCATCGTAGACGGATAATAATCGGGTCTTTAGCGCTTCAAATCTACCCGTACCGTGTACCGTGTACCGGCCGATGATAGCATGATGTCGCTTATTTGTTCAACATCCACCTTGTCGAGTTATGGTTATGCCACCGCTTTTTGGTTCGCCATGGTTTCAAATTGCGCGAACCATAATCTGGGTTTGTCTCGTTAGAATGGAGGTATCCGAGACTTGACGGAGTTCATCTCAATATCTTCCTCAGACAGCATGGCTCGCGGCTCTTGACTTGCGTTCTCCATAACTTTGTTGGATCACGTCGGGGTCACCAATTTAGAGGTTTCTTATCGCCTTCTTGCCCACACGTAGTTTCGTAACTCATTTTACAGCTAAATATTATTTACCTACTAATGCATTTAAAAATTTGTTGTAACTCATAGGCACAGTTTTTAACCCCCGCCCCGGCGCAAAAACGACGGGGTGTTATAAGTTTTGTTTCACGGTTGTGTTGCCCACTTTGGACCTACGCAACATTTATTTTCCATACAGTTAAAATGAATATATACTTCTTGACTATAATGCTACACATAGCTGTTTCTGCGAGGTTATCTTTTGCACATTTGTGTTGCTGTCCTCGTAGGTAGGTATACCTACTATGGTTAGTTGGTATAATTTTATAAAATTATTATAAAATTGGTATAAATAAACTTTGAGTCAAGTTATGAATTTTTATGATTTTTTTTTAAATTCCACCCCTGTGGGGGTGAAAAGCGGGGATACCGTTTATATGAAAAATCTTATTAATTTAGTTAATAAACTTGAAACTTGGCAACAATACTTGCATAAGTAAGTAATAAAGTTTATCATTATAAGTTTTTCAAACTACCCCTCAAAGGGGGATATAGGGGTGTTGATGTTTGTGTGGAAGAAATTGAATGCGCGGTCCGATTAACCCGAAACTCAGTATTGATACTTTCGACAGAAAATAATTAATAATAATAAGTATGCTGCCAGCCTTTTGGGCACCTATCCCATTGACAGTGATGCGGACGAATTTTTTGATGCCCAATGAGCTCCTGCCTTTTTCTATATTTTTTCGTATTATATAATTGTATATAGTATATATTGGTGTTAGTTCGATGAAATGTAAATAATCAATATCTATATTATTATATAAAATTCAAAGTCCTGACTGACTGACTGACTGACTGAGACATCAACGCACAGCCTAAACCGCTGGTCCTAGAGACATGAAATTTGGAGGGTGTATTCTTCGTAAAGAGTAGGTATCCACTAAGAAAGGGTTTTTCGAAATTCCACCCCTAAGATGGTGAAATGGGGGGATTTGGTTTGTATGAAAAATCTTATTCCTTGAGTTAATAAACTTGAAACTTGGCACGAATACTTATCTAAGTAAATTATGAAGTTGGGCATTTTTTGTTTTTATAAACTACCCCCTAAAAGGGGATTGGGGGGTTTCAAAGCTTGTATGGAAGAATTTTAGCGCGCGGTCCGATTTACTCGAAACTTAGTATTTATACCTAAAATTGAAAGAAAACAATAATGTGTATCAGGGTTTTTCGAAAATCTACCCCTGACGGCCTGAAAAGGGGTAGTCAATATTACAGGGGAGGATTTTACAGCGTGGCTTGATTAACTCGAAATTGGTATAAATAATCTTTGAGTCAAGTTATGAACACATCCCAAATGATTTTTCAAAATTCCACCTCTGTGGGGGTGAAAAGCGGGGATACAGTTTATATGAAAAATCTTATTCGTTAGGTGAATTATCTTGAAAATTGGCGTGAATATTCGCCTAAGTAAGCAATAAAGTTTATCATTGTTAGTTTTTCAAAACTACCCCTCGAAGGGGATATAGGGGAAGGTGTGGAAGAATTTGAATGCGCGGTACGATTAACTCGAAACTCAGTGTTTTTACTTAAGACCAAAAATAAAGAATAACATGTATCAGGATTTTTCGAAAATCTACCCCTAACGGGTTGAAAAGGGGTAGTTAATTTTACAGGGGAGAATTATAATAAGTGGCTTGATTAATTAGAAAATTGGTATAAATAATCTTTGAGTCAAGGTTTGAATATGTCTCAAAAGTTTTTTTTAAATTCCACCCCTTTGGGGGTGAAAAGCGGGGATACAGTATATAATAATAATAATAACTTGGCAACAATACTTGCCTAAGTAAGTAATAAAGTTTATCATTATAAGTTTTTCAAAAGTACCCCTCATAGGGGGATATAGGGGTGTTGAAGTTTGTGTGGAAGAAATTGAATGCGCGGTCCGATTAACTCGAAACTCAGTATTGATACTTTTGACAGTAAATAATTAATAATAAGTATGTAAAGTTGTCGAAAATTGACCCCTGACGGGGCAAAAAGGGGTAATTCGGTTTTTAGGGGAGGATTCGAACTTGAAAGTGTATGTTACATTTTCACGCCTAAACCACTGAACTTCTGATTTGGCAAAGAGGTAGATGGCATCCTGGGGAAGCACATACTTTTTATCCTGGTAGCACGTTCCCGTGGGATAACTTCCGACATCCACGCGGGCGAAGCCGCGGGCAGAAGCTAGTTGAATATACAATAAAGATTTGTCTAACAAATAATAAGTATGTAAAGTTGTCGAAAATTGACCCCTGACGGGACAAAAAGGGGTAATTCGGTTTTTAGGGGAGGATTTGAACTTGAAACTGTATGTTACATTTTCACGCCTAAACCACTGAACTTCTTATTTGGCAAAGAGATAGATGGCATCCTGGGGAAGCACATACTTTTTATCCTGGTAGCACGTTCCCGTGGGATAACTTCCGACTTCCACGCGGGCGAAGCTAGTATTGTTATACAGGAAGATTTTTTAGTCACCATCCAAATTTTTCCTGGGCATTGGGTATCATTGACTAACTCCAGTTTTGAAAAAAAATCGATACGTAAAATTTTCATATTAAATCATTTTCTCGAAAGAATTATCCGCTCTGCGTGGTCACAAGTTAAACGCTACACTTCGCGCAAACATTGAATGAAAAAGGCAGCGCACACCCTGCTTACCTCCCCCCCCCTCCCCCCCCTCCCCGCTACACCTGCGTGACACAAACATCTATCCGTCTATCGTTCGTTAGTCGGCCTCGCGCACCCGCACGCGACGCAAGCGCTTACTTCCGTGTTCCCGTGCATACCGCCGGCGGCGGCGCCCTACGCTTTCGTGAATTTGTTTACAATGTATTCCCACCGCGAGTATTACGAAATGGTGCGATCTTACATACTTAGTGGTGAAAGCTTGAACGGTGCCCAGCGACTGTACGAAGCAGAAAGTATTCCTCGCCTTCGCAATCAAGGGATAATAAATCCTTCAGTACCTAATCGCCAAACGATTTTGCCCGCAAGTCAGAGGCTATTAGGCCATGGCAAATTTATAGCTCCTACACACGCTCAAGGACGTGGCAGGCCGAGACTCGCAGTAGAGATCGAAGAAGATATCTTCGATTTCTTTGAACGGAGCCCTAGATCTAGTACGCGGGATGCAGCGCGGCGGCACTTCGCACCCCGGTCACCAGATCTTACTCCATGTGACTTTTTTTGTGGGGCGAAATAAAACGACGAGTGTATGTGCCCGAAGCCAGGCCTCCGTCACTCCATGTACTAATTGCACGCTATAATTACCTACCGCCCGATCGAGCGCGCTCGGGCCGTTTGCGGACCAAATTCAGTGCTGTGGGGTCGCGCGATGCGAAGCAATCACAACTGTACGTTTGAGCATTTAGGCACATTTTAGCATGCAGTGGTTGCTGACGCGGTGGAGTAGGCTATTATAGCAGTAGGTATTGGAAATTTTGTACTGAGTGAAGTATCTGTTACGTAGTAACTATTTAGTAATCTGTGCCAAAGCCTAGACCAATTAAAAGAGCAAATTGTACGTGCAAGAAGTGAAGTGAAACGTGACACTGTAGTGCTCAACAAAATTAAAAATAATGTACAAATACGTGCAAGACTCTGTTTAGAGAGAAACGGAATGCATTTTGAACATTTACTAAAGTACTGTTAATGTGATTGTTCTAAAATGATTTTGATAAAAAAAAATATTTGTTGTAGGTACTAATTATGTTGATTAATTTTTTTTAAATACGCGTAATAGCATAAACGTTTTATAGATAACTTTGTGATGTGATATTTCAATATTTTTGTATTGAGTGATACTAAAAGAAAAAACAGGTAAGTATTCAATGATTTTCGCCAAAGATTAATATATCAAAATTTGGACGGTGACTAAAAAATCTTCCTGTATATGTTACCTAGCTGTAGGTAGTATTTTAAGCCACTCATGTCGTTTTAACTTGCTGTGAACCTGCTTACTGTATTAACTGGACAATAAAATATTTTCTATTTTTTTTTTTTAGTTTCTATTAATTTGTGACAGAGTGGCACATTCTGTGAATATAGTCAATTGGCGTTCCACTTGAACGATTATAGAATAACTGCCTTTTCAATATCAGTGTGATCGTTAATAAATAATAAATGTTATTTGCCTTCTAATATGTCATCTACCACTGTAACAGACTGATTGCTATTCTTGTACTAAACTATCTCTATTTTTTTGGGAAATAAACATATTATTATTTATCGTTGATAACATAACAACACGCCTTTCCTCGAAGGGTTAGGCAAAGGTTACCTATAGTACAATCGCATTTCGCCAGTTATGCTTAAGTTCCGCGTAATAGAGGGCGAGCCTATTGCCATCAACTTAATAGAGAGCGAGCCTATTGCCATCAACGTAATAAAGGGCGAGCCTATTGCCATCAACGTAATAGAGGGCGAGCCTATTGCCATCAACGTAATAGAGGGCGAGCCTATTGCCATCAACGTAATAGAGGGCGAGCCTATTGCCATCAACGTAATAGAGGGCGAGCCTATTGCCATCAACGTAATAGAGGGCGAGCCTATTGCCATCAACGTAATAGAGGGCGAGCCTATTGCCATCAACGTAATAGAGGGCGAGCCTATTGCCATCAACGTAATAGAGGGCGAGCCTATTGCCATCAACGTAATAGAGGGCGAGCCTATTGCCATCAACGGGGCACAAATCTTTACTTCAGGCTGCTACTAAAACGCAATAACACTTGCCCAACCTGGGAATCAATTTCTTTAAAGATATTGGTATTCTCACGGTTGCATCACAATTCATCCTAGCCAACATTTTATATATTAGGCAAAATCTACACTTGTACACTAAAAATAGTGAAATTCACAGAGTTAACACTATAAATAAGGAATAATACGTGCCCCCTTTCACCGGCTTCATTAGGTTCATAACTCATTTGTTGGGCTTGGTATAACCTTTTTTTTTTAGATAAAAAAAGATAAAAGATAATTTATTTGTCAAACATGCGTTTACATAAACTGACTAATCAGACATGCGAGGTATTAAATTAATATATGTTGTGAGCGTCCATGTTTTGCCAACAATGGCGTACAAATTTTATAGGTATAAAAAAATTACATTTTTACAATTACATTTTATAACAAGATACCCTCTTCTTTTCTACACTTGCCTTTTAATGCGTTTAAAGCTCAACTAAAATCCAACCTTTGTTCAAAGGCATACTATTCCATCAACGACTACTTAGACGATAAGAATAGTTGGTCACCCTAGTTTAACGCAAGACAATGTTTATGTTCTTTCTCCAGAATTAGCTTACTGACAGGTTATTGTTATTAACTTATTTTACTTCGATGGTCTTACTTTATCTTTTTGTGACTTCAAGTGACGGCTATGTGAACAGAACCCAGCAATGCATAAATATGTAAGCTGTCACGCCCTTTATGCCTGGAGGCTTTTATTTGGGTAGTAATCTTTTTTATTTACATTTTAGGTAATTATTTTTTAGCTTGAGTACGTATAGTTTTTATTATATTTGTTGGTATACTGGCGTGGCTAGCTGACATATTATGGCAAATAATTTAATTTTATGTTCTGTTTTGTAATGTTAATTACCGAACATAGGTACCTAGTATTGTATACAATCAAGTATTTTCTTTTTAATTGAACAGACAGCTGTGCTGCTGGGGAGTTTGTTGCGCCACTTCTTCTTCCCAGCGATAGCACTAGGAAGTGGTGAAGGGAGGGCGTTTTTGGGGGACTGTCTTTTGTAATTTTGACGTTCAAAAAGTGCTGATTCTCAGCCTAATTTGAATAAATGACTTTTGATTTTGATTTTGAATCGCCAGGAAAACCCAGGGCCTCATGCTCAGAAGTAGAGATTGCGACCGCCTCTTATACGTTAGGCCGAAACTCGAAATCCTGAATCACTTTATCCCGAATGAACTCTATCCCGAATGAACGCTATCCCGAATAACGCTATCATTCAGGATAGAGTTATTCGGGATAGCGTTTATTCGGGATAGCGTTCATTCGGGATAGAGTTATTCGGGATAGCATTCATTCGGGATAGAGTGATTTGGGATAGCGGTCATTCGGGATTGAGTGATTCGGGATAGCGTTCATTTGGGATAGAGTGATGCGGGATAGAGTGATTCGGGATCGAGTGATTCGGGATAGCGTTCGTTCGGGATAGAGTGATTTGGGATAGCGGTCATTCGGGATACAGTGATTCGGGATAGCGTTAATTCGGGATAAAGTGATTCGGGATTTCGAGGTTCGGCCTAACGTATAAAAGTCCTTGCGCCCACTAGACCAGCGAGACAGGCATCGTTGGTTATCAATTGATAACAATGTAGCTCAGTGTTAGTTGGGGGTTGAGCGCGCCGCGCCGCCTAGTGTTTGTGATGCAAGCGCAGTTATCGTTATCGCTGTCGGCGATCGATGCGATAGCCACGATACGCGTCGCAGATGTTATCGGCATCGCGCATATATCTAGAACTGACATTGTTCCCTGATGACGCACCGTCTGTTTACAACGTTGCCCCAAAATGACCAGCCTGTGTGTTTCCATGCACTGCAGTCTGCACACTACTCATTCCTGTGACTGTCGCAGAATAATGAGTTGGAATCATGTCCTGGGATCAGGATGGTAGCGGGCAGTGGCTGTTTGCAATCAATTTGAATCACAAAGAGAATGAGAAACTACGAGTGACAAATTGATGCCATTCTCTTTTCAACCGTTAATATTAGCGACTTGTTGAGGCTTGGAGTCAGGCTATGCGGTTCGATGTGACATGACATTGACATTGTATCCCGAAACAAACTGTGATGTCATGTTTCGTCACATTTAAATCAATTTCTTGATCGTATTGCGAAATACTGATGGAATATTATTATCAGACATTAAAATGTAATAGGTTTCCATAAAAGCGCAATCACATATCATTACAAACAACCGGATCAATAGATAGAACCAATAAATGTAATTTTATGAAAATGGTCATAAATGTATATTTGAGAGACAAAGAATAATAATGGATGGATGGATATGGATGGAATAATGGATATGAGAGCAAAGCATCACTTGTGGAGTTTCTATTTGGGCGAATAGTCTTAATGAATAAAGCATGAAGTGTGGGCTGTTTGTACAAGGTGGGGCTAAAGTTGTTTACCCGATGTTATTTACGGTCATTTTTTTTAGCAATGAAAAATTTTAATTCTAATTGTGGATTATGTTTATATAATGAATTATAATTATTTCCATCAAGTCGAGAAAATGATATCGGTTAAGTGGCCGCCGTCAAAATTGATGAGCATACGTTTTATAGCAATTCCATCACTTGTGTCGAACTTCCGGCGATAGGTTCTCGCATTCCTGTCGGATATTCTCTTGAAGGGCTTCAAGAGTCTGAGGCTTGTTTACATAAACCCAGGACTTGTCAAATCCGGTGATCTGGCCGGCCAATGCAAATCACCAAAGCGAGAGATTAGACGACGCCACACGACGACGACGCAGTTATTCCACGTTCTTGAGGAGTATACCGTTCCATGGCTTGTTGACGAGTATTCTGCATCTGTTTACTTCACAAATGTCAAAAAAGAATTGACATTTGCCGCCATTTGCAAAAGTTATAGCGCATTCCAATAGGGTGATTACTTTTGCCCCACCTTGTAGTAGGGATGACATATCGCAGGTATAATGTTGTTGGTACACACCTGTCTGCGCGGCCGCTCGGCTTCACTCTCCCTCTCGCGCTCTCGCTCCCTCTCGATGATGAAGTCGCGCCCCCCGTCGCCCGCGCCTCCCCCGCTCACCCCCCTGCACACACACACACGTTATACAGCATCATCTTGAACAAAGTGCTCATTACACAGTGAGCAATGTTTCAGGACAGCACTTTCAAGACACTCAAATTTTTGAACCGTCGATACTATACAAGGATGTGCCAGATAAGTCTGAAATGAAGCCTGTACTGTGCGTGTCTTCCATCGTTATTATTTTAACAAAACATAGTCAAGATTAGAGTTCCTAACAGAGAGTTGGATCCAACCACGCTAAACCCACAAAGCTGATTTCCCCCGACTGGTCTCCACGAGCTGACGGTTAAACTGCTATAAGCTCATCAGCTTGACACTTCGCGATGGTTTTATATACTTCACACATATTCAAACACATGAACCGTACACTGAACCTTGTACCACAATCTTATCACCCCCTATCTAAACCAGTGCTGAAGGTAGGCCTAGGGCCTACCTTCAGCCTAGGGCCTAGGCCTAGGTCTCCTATTAGTCAGGGTCGGGGTAGCCAGACACGAGTATGTGGAGTAGTGAGGCAAGAAACTACCAAGAGTAGGCGGCCACGGGCAGCGCAATCTTATGCTTGATGTAGATCATTCGGAGCGCAAACGGGACTGAGACACGCCGCGCGCGCCAGATACAAGCGCTGATAACATGGACCGCTCTCTAGATACTGGAGCCGCAGATAAAGGGCGTTATCACGACGCGGCAGATGGTTTGAGATTGTGTCGTGACGAGCACACGTGTCATAAGAACACGTTGCCGCGACAGAGCAACAAGACTCTCGTATGTAACGAACGCCATTCAGCAATTGTCTCTCACCCTTGTCTTTAAAGTGAAGGAAGCAGAACCAATTCAAGAGAACTCACAGTTAACACAGGCAGGAAGTCGCTGAAGTAAACTGGTTGCGGAAGGCGGTGGTTAGATAATGTGTGTACTTGAGAATGTCGATTAGAATATCGAGCATCGAGAAAGTGAAACACATGACATATTTAATAGTCATAAAATCAGTCAGGAATGTGTGTGCCTGTTGCGACTCCGATCATTGCTTGGAAGATGAGAACTGACGACAGCTGGAGCGTTTAATAATTAACTAGCGATTGATGTCCTAGAACTTACCAGAGGGACTATCGGGTTAGTTCTTTATTTTGAAACGTGAAACCGTAGTTTCAATAACAAATTGTGTGAGCCTCACTTGAGCGCGTTGAGCTCCTCGACGAGCGCCTGCGCGCTGACGTCGTGGCACTGGAAGATGTGCAATTCCCTCCGCGGCGCGCCCCCCGCGCCTCCCGCGCCAGATACGCCTCCCGCGCTCCGCACCGAGCCTGCGCCCCCCTCGCCCTCCGCCGCCGCACCCACCACGAAGGCCAGCACGTTGTTGTAAAGCTCGGCGGGCTCGGGCGACGTGAATGCGGTCGGTGAGTGCACCCACGACGCCGGGAACCGCTCCATTATTGACTGTGAACAAATAACACACTGTTAGGAACCTCACTGTAACTCTTGAAGCACAGCTCATGGCACTATCCACAGGCTGTTACGACACCTCCTGGGTTCCTAACGAACTGGCGGCGCTGAGCATCACGTGACCAGTACATATTTCCGTGAGGGATATCTTGGGGATGCGTGTTACTTTAAAAGTTGAGATGAAAGCAAACGATGATGCAGCTGTTATGTTATACAGTAATGTAAGAGAGAGATATAACATACCCCTGTCTCATAGTCCATGACCAACACCCACTGCCCTTCCAGGCACAATTGCATCTTTTGGCTCCATATTCCTGCAAATAAAAAAACGTAATCAGCTGGTTACAAGTTATATTTATATTAGGTATATCTGTATTGTAACATGACATAATAGTTATTGAACACGATGAATGCGGGTTCCCTCTATCTGGCAGAATCTTGATGCTCCGAAATTTATTTGGCATAACACACTTGGTATGATCTTCTTTAAATTTTTAATTTTTTTGTTCAAATTCAAATTCAAAATAATTTATTGTGGATCATAGGTTCATAGGATGTCTTAGGTACAATTATTACATAGGCCAGCTATGTCCCGCCATTGAGGCATACAACATTCACAAAATTATATGGTATATAATCCCTAAATTGACATGCAATACATTTTGACTGTCAAGCAATTTTTAAAAGATAATATAAATAAATGTCAAATTACAAATGTCAAATTGCTAAGTTTACTGTTAATTAAAATAAATGTCAAATTACATTTTGCTGATTTAGAGTAGATGTCAAATTACAAATGGCAAATTGTCATTAATTATTAAAAATTACCTACATAATAATAGTCCAAAGTCTGTGGGTACAGACTTTTACATTTTATTATTGGTAATAGGTAATAGCATTTGGCAATCAGTAAATTGTGTAACTTTATTTTTAAAGTATTTTAAGTCACTTATGTTTTTGAGAAAAGGTGGCAGGTTATTATATATATGTGGAGCCATACAAAAGATGCTTTGGTGCAGAAGTTTTGTTTTGCTAGGTACTATGCGTAGGTGGTCCTTGTGTCTGGATCTAGTATAAAATTCAAATAACTCTGGATTGGATTTAAAGAATATTACAGTTTCATATATATGTATATAGACTAGGGAGATTCAATAGTTTTAAACTTATGAAATGTGGCTTACATGAATCCATTTGTTGTAAATTGCACATCGATCTAATACAACGTTTTTGAGCTCTAAATGCACGTTCCTTTTCTACGGAGTTGCCCCAAAAAATGATACCGTAGCGCAAGATTGAAGCAACATATCCATGATACGCAGTGAGTAATGAGGTTGATTCACACTTTTTTTTTAATCTAAAAAGAGCATATGAGCTTCGACTAAGTCTCTTGCAAACTTCCTTAATATGTGATTTCCAATTTGCTTTGTTATCAATGTAAAGACCCAAAAATTTGGTTACTTCAATTTCATTAATGTTAGTTTGGTCGTAATGTACATTTAAATTGGTATCGGATTTTGCTCGCTGTCTAAAATTCATAATTTTTGTTTTTCCTAGATTAATTTTCAGGTCATTTTCCTCAAACCATTTGATAATTGTTGTCAAGGTATTATTTAAGTCCAATTCTAAAGCTGTTCTATCATTACCGGCAAGCAATATAGTACTATCGTCAGCAAATAGGGTCATATGATGCATTGTAACGGTCGAGATGTCATTTATATAAATTAGAAAAGAATTAATTTTAGGCATAATAATTATTTTAAATAATTATTTTTTGCCGAATGTTTATATGTCCGAATTTACAATGGCATACTTTTAAGACAGCAGAATTTTATTTGGCATTTTACCTTTGGAAAAGTTAGAATTTCGCATAATCTCGTTTAGCATAACGTTCACTTCGCATACTATGAAGATGGCAGAATTTCTTATGGAATAATTTTATTAGGCATGGTAAATTAAAATATCAGCAAGCCGAAGTTGCGGCGGTGAGCCTTAAAACCATCTGCGACGATACGCTCGCGTTGGACCGCCGGAGCCCCGCAGCGCCGGAGCCGTGACAGAAACCATGCCTGCCATATGTTGCATGCTTGCTTGCATGCTGCATGCTTGCTGCATGCATGGTGTATGCTTGTTTGCATGCTCGCTAGCATGCTGCATGCTTGCTTGCAGTATGCTGCATGCTTGCTGCATGCGGCATGCTTGCTGCATGTATCGTGTATGCTTGTTTGCATGCTGCATGCTTGCTGCATGCATGGTGAATGAATGAAGTTTCTGTAATGTGATAGATGAGTCTTTCAATTATTATGGATAAGAAATGTGTGCAAAAGATGATTCTAACTGTAAACTTTCTGATATAATAGTTCTGCCTTTTAATGACTATCGATATGAAATGTATGCCAAAAGACGATTCTGACTGTGAACTTTCTGCGATATGATGGTTCTACTTTTTAATTATTATGGATATGAAATTTATGCCTAATGATATTCTGACTAACAAATTTATAAGTTTTGAATTTTGATAAATGAGTGTATGCCAAACGATTTTCTGCGAAATGAAGTTAATGCCATGCGCTGTTATGCAAAATAATATTATGACCAAAAAAGTTCTGCTATAAAGGGTAGACCCGATGAATGCACATCAAGCTTGTACTTCGCGAAGAGTGGCAACAGTGTGATCTACGCAACAACAGTGTGATCTACGCAAAAAGGGAAGAGCTTATTGACATTAACCGAGCACAGATCCTTACTCCGGGCTGCTACTAAAGAAATTATGATGAAAAAGTCTTATTAAACTTTGCTCAGCAGTCGAGTGTAAGTGACAGGCTGGGTGTGGAGCGCCTGTCAACCGGGGTCTCTTGGCCTCCCCTACTTATGCCTTTGGGATTGGTCACACAAAGCACACACAGACGATATAACTGACCGTTGGTTTTTTCTAGCTGCAGCAGCCTCCTCATGCCGTCGGCGGGGTACACGATGCCGGTCTCGCGCGTGACCGTGAAGGTGGCCAGGTGCTCCAGCACGTACACGCTGCGCTCGCCCTGGCTGACACTGTCGTGTCCTCCCCTTCCACCCCCGCCCTCGCTCCGCAGCCCCGCCAGCTCGTCGAACTCGTCGAGAGCGCGCTGCGCCTCCCCGCGCGAGCGGGTGGTCCCGCCGCCGCGCGTGCCGCCGCCGCGCGTGCCCATGCTGAGCTCTCACGCGCTGGCAGCGCACATCACGCCCGACTCACGCTCGGGACTTGCCACACTCTACCGACACCTGCGGACAATACAACACCACGTTATTGATATTTGTTTCCTGAGTCTATTTTAACATTACTTGAAGTAATAGGTTCACCGCTAATACTAGGTTGTCATGGCGCGCGGCCAAAATCCAAACTAACGCCACCATCTTGTTTACCAATCTATACAATTGCACAAAGGCTTACTAATAGCGCCCCACAACTTCATTCGAGCGCCAAAAAATCCTTGTTCAGTACTTTTATCGCGATGCGCGCTTTACTTATGGTAACTAAGTGTACAAACACGCTGTGAATGTTTGCATGAAGACGACTAACGTTAGTACATAACCAAGATAAGTGTGTGAGATAAAAATACTATAGCAGTATAGTAGTAACTTGAAGTCAGTAAAAAGTTTGCGGGTAGCTATTTGAGTATGAGATTTCTTAACATCGCACACCTCACAATCGCACCTTTCAATTCTTTTCATTTTTAGCGGTCCATCACAGAGTACACAGCAGAGACAGAGCGCGCGTGTAGCTGTACATCACAGAGTACACAGCAGAGACAGAGCGCGCGTGTAGCTGTCCATCACAGAGTACACAGCAGAGACAGAGCGCGCGTGTAGCTGTCCATCACAGAGTACACAGCAGAGACAGAGCGCGCGTGTAGCTGTCCATCACAGAGCACACAGCAGGGTCTACCCTTTATAGCAGAACTTTTTTTAGTCATAATATTATTTTGCATAACAGCGCATGGCATAGGTAAACTTCACTTCGCAGAAAATTGTTTGGCAAACACTCATTTATCATACATTCAAAACTCATAATTTTGTAAGTCAGAATCATATTAGGCATATATTTCATATCCATAATAATTAAAAAGTAGAATCATCATATCGCAGAAAGTTCACAGTCAGAATCGTGTTTTGGCATACATTTCATATATAAATAGTCATTAAAAGGCAGAGCTATCATATCTCAGAAAGTTTACAGTTAGAATCATCTTTTGGCATACATTTCGTTTCCATAATAATTGAAAGACTCATCTATCACATTACAGAAAATTCATTCATTCATTCACCATGCATGCAGCAAGCGTGCAGCATGCAAACAAGCATACACCATGCATGCAGCAAGCATGTAGCATGCAAGCAAGTATGCAACATGCAGCAGGCATGGTTTCTGTCACGGCTCTGGCGCTGCGGGGCTCCGGCAGATAAAATAAAATTCTGCTATCATAAAAGTATGCCATGTAAATTCGGACATTTAAACATTCGGCCAAACAATAATTATATTAAATAATTTATATGCCTTAAAAATATTCGTCTAGAGAAGATTATGCCAAGTGTGTTATGCCAAATATATTTCGGAGCATCAAGGTTCTGCCAGATAGAGGGAACCCCACACAGCAGGGACAGAGCGCGCGTGTAGCTATCCATCACAGAGTACACAGCAGGGACAGAGTATCACAGAGTAGTCAACGTTCGGACAGACGGTGCGTCGACAAAGGTCATTGGTTTTAGGTTCAAAGCTTCACATATCCCAGGTTGGGTCGGATTGTCGAAGAATGTGTGCTCGAAAGTAAATATGTAGTTTTCTCCGAATAGTCCGTGAGGAAGGTAAACATAGTGTGGTGACCACTGACGGCCCGTGCCTCCGTGAGGACGATTTCTCCGAGTGAGAGTGCCGCGGCCGCCATGCGCCCGGACCTCGGGCACGTGACACGCATCCATAACGTGCCTGCAATACACTCTCAACTGTTAGCTTCTGCACAACTTCGGGCTCTGCTTCCAGCATCACCAGTGTGTCTATGTTCTGGTCTGTATAATCTGTATGTAAGTGGAGTGGACAGTGTACTGTCAAAGTGTGTTAATATTGACGTGAAGCGAAGTCTCGTACGACGAGCGACCCTCGCCAGGCTGTTCTACAAAGGATCTCTTTTCTATTTTAATTTTAATCTTTTCGGTAGATCCCTGCTGGGTGTAGGACGACGTCCAGCAATGCCACGTGGTCAAGTGAAACATAACAAGGATTAATTTCTAATGCTGCACAAGTCGAAGCTGTTGATTACATACAACTTTCTTTATGAAGCCGGTGCACGCTTTGAGTTCTTTTGTAACCCTTACCTATCTGTTTCAGTATGGAGCAATGTTGCACTTACTAACGCGCAACTACATAACCAGTTCTCGATTAAAGTTTTAGATAATTTAAAGCAAGGTCACATCGACTTGCGAGCTGATTGGAACAATTTATACGATAACATTCGGGGGCGATTAGTGCGGCCATTGTTAATGAGAGGTGTACACATTCACACAAACACACACACACACCGTGTATCGTAATCACGGCAACTATGCGGACAGCGGCTGATATCAGATAAGTGAGCATCGCGGCGCAGTTTAATTTGAGAGTTATAATATATAGATGATATTTAATCAGCAATTGTGGGGAATTTATATAAACACACATCAAAACTTTCCTTTTTTCAATTTTAAATGTATTTACTTTGAAAGATCATTGAATTTCAAAATTCGCAATGAATGAGCGCAATATGGAAGGAGTTATGGGGGGCTATGGAAAAATGCTGCACTTGCACGCTGCGTGAGCGTGATCCATCGTCACTCGTTCGATGTGCACCGCGCACAGGATGGATGGAAAGCAGCACATGAATTGATTTTTTTCTCCATTGGTGTAATTGCTGTATGGCGTTCCAGTGTGAGGATAAATAAATAAATAATAAATCTTAGATTTTCTCGCCTAGGCTTAATATGAATTGCTTAATGGTTGCAAAGGGGTCACTTATATCACCTGTCACCATCGTGGGAGGAATACGTTAAATTACAAGTCAACCTGTATATTGCCCTGACTGGAGGACTCCATTTATAAAGACATCATAGGGAAGGTTAGCTGATAAATTAATAAATACAATAGGTAGAGAAGAGTCTCGGTCCGGGAACAAGAGGGAGCCTGCGGGGTACGCGCGTTGATGTCTTTAGTTCGAACGAGCCGCGCCGGGGCACGCTGTGGGACCTGCACCAACTCTGGACCCGGACTAGGTACATACTCTGCTGTGATATCGATAACGTGACGACGCACTCGAGATAAATAACCGCCGTGAGTACCAATACTTGGGTAACAATACTTTTGCAAGCGAAATTAATTAAGTGCGCGGGCGCAGGCGAGGTGTGACTCACGCCACATGACGTCACATACGCCACGTGACGTCATACACGCCACGTGAAACTAACTATTACTAATGTTTCATCAAAGAGGTTTCAATAATCGTACGAGTACTGGCGACAACTGCAGACTAGGGGCTGCTACTGACAAATCCCAGTTTTGAATCTTTTAAGTATTTTTAATTACTAATTCATTAGAAATTAGAATTACAATATTTGTAAGCCGTTGGCGGCAAGACATAGCGTTCATTTTGACATCTGTATATTTCGTTTAACTATGTTCTACAAGTAAAAAACATTTGAATTTGGAAAACCCACTACAATTTGCCCGTCCTGGGGATCCAACCCGCGGACTCCCGGTCTCAGCAGCCGCGTCCGCGACCACTGGACCAACGAGACGTTATTAATTTCTAAATGATTTGTGTTGCACTGGCAGGTACCGCTAATCACTTTGTTAAGTGGGGCTGTACGCTAACCACGCTGATAGCGCAGCGCTCGTATCGCCGATAACAGCGCTATTGTTGGAAAATTACTTTCATAAGGAGTACGTCGCACCAGTAAAGTGCGCGAGTAGCTCTCAAATTACGTTGTTACAACTTTACACCGTACACTATGTACTTGTAGTATCCGATGATGACTTCGTCATATTATCCTGAATGTGTGAGTAGTATATAATATAGTAGTACATTACAGGTCAGCTCACCAATGTGGGACGAAGCTCATGCCGAGCAGGGGCTAAGAGGACAATCTAAGAGTACTTGTTAAAGCTGAGTACATAACTATTATACGCGTAAGCGTATCATAATTGTTGACGGTTCGACTCCTATTACGTGGGTCTTAAACTAATAAGAACAACCGAAATGTGGGTGTACGCTTGCTGTGCCTAGCCCTGCTGGCATTGCAAGCGTGACGATATAATATATAGACGCAGGTCAGTCAGTGTGTCGACGTGTCATAACACGCCCCGCTCAATATTGATAAGCACGTCGATTTCGAACTGCAAGGGAGGGGGGCGGGGGGGGGGAGTCAATAATTCCAGGATATACCTGATGCAGTAAGTTCCTCAGGCATAAACTATATAATATGTCTAAGAAAGGTGTCCAGAGGGCTGAAACAAAGTGAGATTCTATCAGCGATAGCATCGCTCATGTATGGATCTGACATGCTTACGAAGCGTTATAAGCGTCTTTGAAAGCGATTGCCACTGCCGCCACTGGTCAATAGTCTAGGCTCTCAGGTCCGGGGGTCAGTCTCGCAACAGTTCAATCTGATTGAGACAAATCAAAATGATTGTTACTTTGTTTATAGATATTTGGCGGCAATCATACAATAAGGTCACGGATTGAACTGTGGGCAGATTGAGCATGGTGAACTAACGTACTCCTTTTATTATACAATCTTAATCTACATGAGCAGACGCCGCCGCGCCGCATCCAGCGACTGTGGAGCACCTCGAGCTTTATCTGTTCACTGCTTAGCTTGCCGGTCGTGTTCACCTCCATGCGTGGTGAAAGGTCCCACGCCGCCGACGTACGTGACTCCCTAGTACCTACTGGCTGACTCACTCGTGAGTATTCACACGCACATTATTGACACAACATCACGCCTGTCTGTGCCAGAGTAGCAGAAGAGCTGTACGCTACGCACAGTTCGCCAGGTCTGTGTGTTGTTGTTATCGATTCATGACCAGATACAATCACACATGATATGACATTTGTTCACGAAATGGATTGACAATAGCTTTCGACAATAGTGACATCATATGAAATGAATGAACAATATCACAACCATTATTTAAGGTTCGAGTAATTGTTCCCGTTTCGTCTTGTCTGGCTTGTAAGAATAAATGCAGAGGATAGTAGTCAATCGGCTGTGGAGCTGTAGTGAATGACAGTACCGCCAACGAGCAGGCTTGTGTTCGTACTGCGAGAGATAGCAACATTACCGAGTCGACAGTAGCTGCTTTCTTTACTAACGATATTGAAATTAGCTTTGTTGTATATCAACACTTTTACTTCACAACCGACGGGCGACCGGTGACCGTCTCAGCACGTTACCACCAAGCCACCACACCAAGTATATCTGTAAAAATACCTGTATCTACAGGAATGGGGACCGAGTCTTGAACTTTGGATACAATCTCATTGGTGGTAGGTTTATACTAATTTTACACGTTATTATTTAAAAAAAAAAACTAGGTGAGGTCGGCGTTTCCTATCCGACTACTCTGAAAAGAAACACCGAAACTAACTCAGAGGTCAGTCTCTTTTAAAGGTCAGACATAATCTTGGGTCAGATCATGTGACGACCGTATAGATTAGTGTCTGTCTTTTTAGGAGAAAAACACAGATTTGAGTGGATCTGTCCAGTCAGTCATTAAACATTAATTAATTACAATATCGTTATCTTCTGATGAGACGCATCTCATTCATATCTCAATGTCTCATGCTTGGACCATTCGGTGACTGTAATAAACTACTACATATGCGCGGCCTCTGGAGCTGCGTCCGCGCCGTTACGAACACGTACTACGACATACCTGCCGTAGTAGGTATCTAATATGTATACCGGTACCGGCGCGCGCGCCGCGCTCTTCGCATACTTCAAGCTTTACGTAATCGAATGTTTTTTGTACGGAATCAAATATTCGTCACGTAGTGGCTGTCTTATTGCGAGAGTTATTTATAACTGTACCAGGCTGGCCGGTGGCAGCTGTCGCCTGAGCGGACAGATGATGGAGAATTCCCTCCAGAACAACGTCACTAACATCACCACTCCCGCGCCGTCAGCTACCTACACAACGTCACTAACATTACCACTCCCGCGCCGTCAGCTACGTACATAAACATCATCGAATCTTTTGAGACTGGTAACGAGTGAACGCTGTTGCATACAGTGCTAACGTCAGTTTTACGTAACTGCGTTGTATAGGTACTCGTTCCTCCTGTAATCCTTTCAGCAGCACCCTTCAAGTTAAATCTAGATTCTAGTGTATGTCAGTACAGGACAGTGGGGGGAGGCGTATATCGATAATGTCGGCACCGATTGCTAATCACGCCGTGATGTCACTGCCCCCCCCTCCCCCCTTCCCGCGCCATACCGCCTGCGCCCGTGCCGTTGGAATGTCGCCTAATCACTCATTACACCTCATCAGCCATCGTCCACTGCGCGTCGTTATTTAACCATCAGCAACACCCGCAACACACACATACACACACACACACACACATACATCAGCTGCATTCGCAACACGCACACACATCAGCTACACTCGTTTCGACACAATGCTATGCAGCTGATCGTCACTGTAGCGACGTGTGGGGTGTCCGAGTGAGCGGCATGATCAGCACACTGTGTTGTGTCGAGCTATGCTCAATTACGGAATTGACTTCCTAACAGATATGAGATAACATACATTTATGTTCCTCATTGTATCGAAGAGATACCTATTGAATAAGTAGAACAAGCGACAACAACGATTACGGTGGAGTCATTTGGTGACTTGCTCATAGTAAGTGAAGGTCAGTCTTAGCCCGGAGCACATTGCGCAATAAATAGTGCATCGTAAACTATCAACCGATATGGCAGCACGTGTCTGTGGAAGGTGAGTCGCTCACTCGGCACTCGGCAGAATGCGGCCGCCAGCAGTCTGCCTTGCCTGACTGCGGTACTAGACCCGCTAAGTGTGCCGACTGTCAACACTCGGCAATGCTACATAGTTTATTTACTTACTGTTTACTTTGCTCGGATCATTATATAATACATATAGGAGGCGACGCATCTCACACACCTTATAGTTATAAGCCTAAACTCCTAAAACGGCTTATTTTAATTTCTGAATTGTTCTTATTTTTTCTATAACGGACGCTTTTAACGTGCACGCCTTTCTACATCGTTCTCACATGGATAATTTCAACATGAATGATGTAATCAATATTTTAAAACAATTTTATGATTTAATCAGCATTGCCATCCAACGTGGTAATGCTGCCAGCCTTTTGGGCACCTATCCCATTGACAGTGATGCGGACGAATTTTTTGATGCCCAATGAGCTCCTGCCTTTTTCTATATTTTTTCGTATTATATACTTGTATATAGTATATATTAGTGTTAGTTCGATAAAATGTAAATAAAATTGTACATATAATTGAAATAAAAAAAATAAAAAAATTTAAAAGAGTGTCCGTGGAGTTTCCTGCCCGTTCTTTTCCGTGGGTACCTACTACGCTTTGGAATGGGCACCTAGCTTCATCTTTCTTTCTGACTGACCAACCCTTTGACAATTCAAAAGTGCCTGTACCTAATTGACTTAATTGAAATAAATACTTTGAGTTTGAAAATTCACACAAATTCTCAAAAAATAAATGACGATGCAAACCGCGTCCAAATCAAAGCGCAGAGCCGGAGCTGCGGCTCGAGTCAGTCAGTCTCAACGAAAAACTACGTGACCCGTTACAGTGCGCTCTTAATTTAGATTCATAATACGGAACCGCTTGAAGCTTTACAGTGCCACCCCGTTGGTCACTCGCGGACTTGGACTTGGCAGCCGGAGTCAAAATCGCGACTATTACAGAGATTTGTTTTCTTCCTTGTTTGTATTTCAAGATATTCTTTACTCGTTTCATTGTTATATTTTAATACCGAGTTGTGCATCTATCGTCTAGTAAGTTTATCCTGAGAAAAAATTGACTGTCTTGTCCGACATCCATCCATATTTCTGTAAATCGCTTGTCTTTTGAAGGTGAGGCTTCAGTTCTTAATAATGTTAGCTTAGTATCTACTTTTACACCCAGAAACACTGCACAGTGTACAGTTCCAAGCAGAAATATTGCACAGTGTAGGTACAGTTCCAAGCAGAAACACTGCACAGTGTACAGTTCCAAGCAGAAACACTGCACAGTGTACAGTTCCAAGCAGAAACATTGCACAGTGTACAATTCCAAGCAGAAACACAGCACAGTGTACAGTTCCAAGCACCTGCTTGCTGCTACATTGCACATCGCTGTTGATTTTACCGTATCTACTATCTTTCCAATATTTACACTCTCGCCGCCGAATGATAAAGTGAAAGTTAATATTTGGGAAGGTGCGGCGTCTCGGCCAGTGGCGGCGAGTGGTTCACAAATACATCACCAATGCCAGCGACACAGCCGTGCCGCACATCTAGTAACATAAATGATATAGGTCCGTGGTTGGCATGCTGCGCACGCGCCAATCGCGCCACAGTCTGACGGGACACGACGTCGCCTCACTCAAGTTTTTGTTCAAGTTTCTGGGCTCGCAAACGATACGGACCGGACTTTACCGAATGTAGGGACTAACTTCCTTGAGTTAATTATCTACATTCTGTGTAAGCACATTATATTTTCTCATCGTTGTTTTGACTGCCTCCTTGCTCTAGTGGCAAGCGATACTGAGCTTGAGGTGATGAGGTCCAGGGGTAGATTTCCAGGTCAAGCAAAGTGTTATTGGCAGCTCTACAAGTAAAATGTTTCTACGAACTGGGCCTTCACAGGGTCATGTACATATATATTATTTTAGGTTTACATAAGTATAGTATTCGTTCGTTCGTTTACGTATAATTAATGTATTTTGACATTTTAACTTAGATTAAGTACTTAAATTAATTTTCCATACCGTTTAGGCGGTGAAACATGTCTGTAGTACTTTGAAACACTATGACCATCTTTGTATTTTATTCCATGTTTCTGGCAAATAAATATTCTTATTCTTATTCGTAGTCGTAGCCTGTAACTGTGTGTACAGGCGCCAGCAGGTCAAGCTACCCGAAACTGTTAAATTTTACCAATCAAAATTGAACCTTAATGTTTTAGCGATAAAGTTGAGAATAATCTATTAAAGAAATTTGACAGATTGTAGTAGCTTTTTTATAATATAAATTTCCCTTTTTCAAAAATGTGAAATGTGGGTGTATTTAGGCAGGTACACCCCAGCCTAACCCTTCCGGAAAAGTAGGCGTGAACTTGATATAATTATGTTTGTTGACAAGGTCAGGCAGACAGGCGAGCTATGCCGATGTCAAGTTATTACAAACTATAAAGCTACCATTTACTGGGTACGACTTTCATCAACTTGAATGTGCCCTGACGGCTGAGAGTTTGTCATCCTCACTCAAATGTCTCACTGGTGATGGTGTGTTTGTTGGATCATTAGGTTCCCTCCAAAATGGTTGAGCTGAATGATGCTGATCCATACGTCATGTTCGTGAACGGGCGCCGTCACTAGAGACTGGTCATCTCTTAGCCGCCACGGCTTATTTTATTATTTTTTATGTTTTTTCTTTTTTACTACGGACGCTTTTAAAGTGCCCGTCTTTCTACATTGTTCTCACATGTATAATTTCAACATGAATGATGTAACCAATATTTTGTAACAATTTTATGATTTAAAAGAGTGTCCGTGGAGTTTCCTGCCCGTTCTTCTCTATAGATACCTAACTACGCTTTGGAAAGGACAACTAAAGCTTCATCTTTCTGACTGACCGACCCCTTGACAATTCAAAATTGCCTGTAATTGGTTTATTTGAAAAAAATGCGTTGAGTTTGAATTTATCTGTTGAATGAATTTTTATTCCATTCACAAATGTCTACTGTATTAGGTGTAGTTTTATTAATTAACTTGCTAACACACTTTTAACTCACAACACTAGCATTTATTTCAAATAAACCAATTACAGGCATTGGTTTATTTGAAATAAATGCTTCGATTTTGAGTTTGATTGAAATTATTTTTGTATGGAACGATCGGCTGGACGTATGATATCAACCGGATTCAGCGGAACATTTGATTAGTGCGCCATTATACATTCGTGCAGTGATAACGTATCGAATGACCAATTTAATGAAACTTGTCCATTATGTACTTTTTTCGTTAATATACATAACGTGGATAAAAACGCCGTCATATCGGTCAGCGATTGGCATTCAGTCAGCTGATTCACTATTTCTCCAATCTCAGATCGTCAAAGCTGCAAACCCTCGAAATTAGTTGTCAAATGTCCCCAATCCCGTAACTGCATCGCTCCAATAACATTTCCTTGGTAGTACACTACATACCGATAGTCTTCCGGGGCGTCACCAGCACGTCGTGTTCTAGTATACTGGGAGCCGATGAGCCGGTGATGTCCAGTGAAACTTATTTCAGGCTCTTTGCAAACACCAAATCTTAAGTGAATAACCAAATATCGTTTTAGGGAGAGCCGCTTTCATAGAGGACTTACATGTTTGTGAGATATCAAAACTGGTTACTTACTAGTTACTAGGTACACACAGCAAACAAAAATGTTTCACTTTATGACTTAAACATACTTTCGTTACTTGGACGGTAGAATTGATGGGTTCACGAGTTATTTATTTATATTTATTTATTAATTACGAGTCACGACGGTGCGCGGTGATATCAATGATGACATGTTGCCGAATTAACTTATTATTAGTCGGTTCGCTTATAAGATTCAGCGCTAGTGTAATGTGTATGTGCGCACACGTACAGGAAGTCCATACTGGCAGGTAACTGTACAGTGACACTGGGCACTTCCTCCTCGCTTCCGTCATGTCTCACAGCTAGCCCGCAGCTTGCAGCAGCTCGTAAGCTCTAGCAGTGTTCAGTTGCTATCAGCGCGAGCTGCACCGGAGCCCGGGCGCCGGCAGGGGCCTGCGGAGCAACGACCGCGCGCCGGCAGATGCTCCCGCGCACCGCCATCTATCGGATACACTCGTCATCGCGGCACAACAACCGTTCACATTGATTTCCTTGCGTTACCTTATTCTTGTTGCTTTGAATATTGATTCTTCAATAACTAATTGAGGTGATGCAGCACCACACTGTAGCACATCGACACACCAGGAACATGGTCCACGTAGAGAACAACAAACGCGCTCGTTTCCTACCATTAGAGTGTCGAATGCAAAGATGGGGAACACCGAAATCCTGCTAAACCTCGAATCACCGTACAAGTGAGGTATAGTATGCTAGCAGTGGCACATGACACACACAGCGACGTCTCTGCGGGAAAGCGGCGCGGCCTCGATCCCGAGCGGCGTGCGCGGGCGCCGGCTGTGACGTGTCCTGCCCGGGAAGTGCTGCGCGCCTTCAGCGCATGCCCGACGCACCCACACCACGCAGCAGCGTGTACTCACCCCGGTCTGCGCCACTCGGGAACAAACAATAACAGCTTGGAACGTGAGCTCGTGCGTTTCACTCGCGGCGATACTTGGCGCCTCAGCGGCGATTCGGTGTGTACTGGAGAGTGAGGCGGCGCGAGCGCCCCGTCTCCCCCACTCCTCCGTCACACCTGAGGCGAACCTTCGCAGGTGCGCGGGGCGCGGGCCGAGGGGGGCGGGGCGGAGGCTTTGCGCAGGCAGAGCGGGGCAGCACGCCGCGCGCGGGCGCGGGCGCCAGTCACTGTCCGAGCGCGACGCGAAGCGCGCGTCACTTGAGCTGCGAAACATGTCCGCGAACGGGTCGGCGGCCACAGAGCCGCGGCTCTGCCACGTGCGGAAGACTCCAGACTTCGACGGGTATGGGTTCAACCTGCATGCCGAGAAGGGCAAGCCGGGCCAGTATATCGGCAAAGTAGACGACGGCTCGCCGGCCGAGACGGCGGGCCTGAAGCGCGGCGACCGCATCCTGGAGGTGAACGGGCACAGCATCGCCGGCGAGAGCCACAAGCAGGTAGTGGCGCGCATCAAGGAGCGCGCGGACGACGCGGAGCTGCTGGTGGCGGCGCCTGCGCCCGGCGAGCCTGTGCCCGACCTGGACGCGCCAGCGCCGACGCCCGACGTGCCTACCGGCGACAGTCCGCCGCCCGAGCCGCCGCGGCTCAACCTGCGCATGACCGCGGCCGAGATGCGCGCGCACCTCGCCGCCAAGAAGAAGATTGACCCCAAGAAAGTGCCCATGGACCTCAAGTCCAAGTTTGACATCGTCAAGAAACTGTGATGTGTGTGTTGTCCGGTGGCGTGTCGGTGTTGTTGTGTGCGCCGTGCGGGCGGCGCGGGCGCGGCTGCCGCTCCGCTCCTCGCGGCGCTGTTGCCAGCCCGCGCGCGCTCGCACGTCTGTTGGAACTTGGAACAGGAACGATGACATCGGAGGCAGCGCCAGTGCAGGTTGATCCGCACCGCCCACCACCCCGTGTTGTACAATTAATGTAAATTTTGTTTTACCATATAAATTATGTAATATAATTTATAGCGTTCTATAGAAATTGCCATTGAATTGAATAAAGTGTTGTTGTATATATATTTACCTAGCCTAGGTACCTCGCCGCTATAGATACGTTTTATAGTACATAGGAGTGAAACACTGTGTGTAATTTATTTACGAATTCAAATAATTTTGATTTTTAATAATTGATTATCTAAATGTGTAGCTAGAGTTACTCACGTACACGAGTGTGAATATTGTTTAATTCTATTATCAATAAAATGTATTGAAAACCAATAACGATTTGTCAACATTAACATGTCCCAAAGACTGACCAGACGCCTCAGCGCGACCCTTTCGGGCCTGTTCAGTGTCTGTCCAATTTCACGTTTAGTTAGCAGTCCTAACTACCAATGTAACGAGGCCTCTTTGTTTACAAGGGCCATAGCTTGAAACTTGAGCTCTACTTGTAGTGCCACCAACACCAGTTGCTACCAATATTACCTGACAGGTACCTGTAGCTACCCAGCCAGCGGTCGCGACTCGCATAGACACCTGTACACCTGCCGGCTGCCTGCATTCGGTTTGCAGGAGCACGGCGACACGACACGCTAGTTATCTAGTTGTCGCGAGGCAGATTACGGCGCCGTATCAAACTCGTACTAGTTACTGTACTGGCATGGCGCGGCGGGCGGCGACTAGCTCCCAACTGTACAAACAACACGCTCGCACTTGTTGAACAAGGAGAGCGACTGAACTTGTACTTGTCCACTCTCATTGACCGAATCTGGAGAAATATATAATATGTTTAAACTTCACTTATTCTGTGTGATTATATTCTGAACGCCTCCAGCATCAATAATGTGCTATTGACCACAAAGTAATTAAAGATGATGAAGTGCAGTACCTACGTTTAATTAGTTGGTAATATTGTATATTGTTCACTCATAATGATTCTATTTTGCTTGTAACTAGTTGTGACGTGGACACGATGCACGTTCGGCTCCTTTTCCTCCTAGTTGTTGATGATTGTGTGAACTAAACTTGACTTAAGTAATTCCTGCAGGCGAATTTGTCTACATGAGATGAGGTCGTATGTCTGCTCTGGCCAATGTATTGGCTTAGATACCGATGTGGATATTGTTAGATACTATGGTTACGTTTAGTAACTAGTTAGCCATTTATCAACATGTGCTTTGCTTAGTTAAAGAACAATAGCGGTGTTATCCACCAGCAATAGCTGAGCAGCTGTGGTTCGTCAATACAAAGAAATAACTAAAATAATTGCGACTGTCGCATGTCGTCGCTAATCTTAACGCACATTGTCTTGTGTATTTACCGCTGCGAGTATATTATCAGCATGGCCTGTCAGCCCATGGGAACAACCGAGTGTTCATGGCTCCGTCGTATTGTTCGTTTGGCGGCCGTTCTTCCGCATTAATCCGAAGTTCGGTAGTAAGTAGTCGCGAGGTAGGTACCTATTGAAGTGCTCATTAGTGATGTTGTGGACAAAAACACATTAGAGTTACCTATCTTATCTGTTAACATTTACATTGTACTTTTAATTAGAATTAGGACGGGCACGGCACGACCTTCAGCATTTGAACACGTAGTACATTCTGAGGTGACGTCTCAAAGTGAATCCAAAAGAAGCGGATCTCGGTTAGAACTCGTCAGAACCAGTCCGTACGGTACAATGGCACAACAGTTCATCATGTGACAGGACGTGTTCACAAAAATAATAAAAAGCTTGTAAAATTCAGTACTCGCACTGACTGCAACAGGATTGAGAAACGAGTGTATTGCGGTAAATTGCTTGCAGTCATGTAAACGATAGAAATCCGGACGTCCGAATCCGAACCGGGAACAATTAGGTTATGCCGAGTCGAGGTTACGACACGCGGCGCAATACTGACCGAATAACCGACTCACTAGTGTGTTATGGACGTGATTTGTTATTTCAGAAACGGCAGCAGTACATACCCACCTCCCGTCATAAAATTTTAAATCATCATCATCATCCTGCCCTTATCCCATGTTACTTGGGGGCGCAACACGTCTTCTTCCATTCTCGCCTGTCAACCGTCACGCTATCATTCACTCCCTTCTCTTTCATATCATTCCTCACACAATCCACCCATCTTTTCTTCGGCCTTCCTCTCCCTCTCCACCCATCAACATGTATATTCATCACTGTTTTAGTCACATGTGTTTCGTCCCTTCTCATCACAAGCCCATACCACGCCATACGACTTCCTTTCAACTTTTCTGTCACTGGCGCCACTTCCAAACTTCCCCTTATATACCTACTCATTTCTTACTTTATCTATTCTCGTCACTCCACACATCCATCTCAACATTCTCATCTCCGCTGCATGCAATCTTTTTTCATTCGTCTTCTTCCCAGCATTCAGATCCATAAAGTACGACAGGCCTTATCACGGACTTATAAATTTTTAAATCATTTATTCAAATTAGCCTAAGAATCAGCACTTATTCAACATAAACAGTTACAAAAGACAACCCCTCAACGCACACATGACACCACTCCGTGATGATGTGGTGACGCCACCAGTGTTGTAGCTGGGAAGGAGAAGTGGCGCAACCACCTCCTCCAACAACACGTCTGTCTGTACAGCTTAGTTGTAGGAACACGTAACATAGGTAAACAGCCGCGAGTGGGATCATCCGAGAGGATCGGCAAGTGTGCCGTGTCACCGAGCAGCCGCGTATGCGACGTGCGTGACTCACGATGACTTCATCACTACGTTTACCGACACTGCTACTACTGATATTTGGTGCAATGTGTACCAAATCTAGTTCTTGTGATCCATTGTGATGTCATCACATGGACAACAGTGTAACAGAACGCCCACTCGTAATCATTGTATTCCATTCGTTTCTATTGGATAGCAAACGAGCCGATGGCTTACCTGACCTTTTTTTGCAGTTGGGGAAATCCTCATGGATGTCCACCGCCCTGCGGCGCAGGCGGAAGTCTGTCACACTCTGACTAAATTGTCGGCCGGTGATCGTTGTCCTCAATACTCAATACTCAAAACTTTATTGCATTCCATATGTGTTTCATAGATGGTATATACAAGGTAAAAGATCAATATGGACCCTGTCGGGTACAGCAAAATTTAGGAGAGAGGAAGAGAGCTAAGTGGCAATTCAAACAATTAAATATTATTACATGTGCTTAATTGGGTTATAATTATGTATAATTATATATACATATATATGTTTTGTGTAAGTATATAGGTATAGTATATAAGTTATTTTATGTATTGCGTAAGAATATGCAGGTACTTAATAATTTTGTAATTCTTAAAAGTGTTTTCATTATTATAAAATTATGTTATTATTTAGTTATTTATTTATATTTTTTTTATTTTTTATTTATTTATTCATATCTATATTATATTTTCTATATTCCTCCAGCTCCTGGTGCGTCTGCTGTGTATAGGGAGGGAGGTTGTACCCTCCCGCTCTCTTTCCGCCGCTTTCTTTGCGATCATCATTTCCTCGCAAAAGGAGACGTCGGCGTCTCACGCGCACTTGCTCCCAACCATGGACTGAACCAGGCGCTGAAGCGACAGATTATTCACAGGGCCACAGATACAACAATCCCGAGGTGTTGTTGATGCGTTGCCAACCCAGAGATAGCCGACATAACGCATCAGTTCACTAACCTAACCCTTCAGACAATAGAACAGGGAATCGATGCGACAACAATAGGTTCGATACCCACTATAATATGGTAAAACTAGCTTCTGCCCGCGGCTTCGCCCGCGTGGACGTCGGAAGTTATCCCACGGGAACGTGCTACCAGGATAAAAAGTATGTGTTTCCCCAGGATGCCATCTATCTCTTTGCCAAATTAGAAGTTCAGTGGTTTAGGCGTGAAAATGTAACATACAGTTTCAAGTTCAAATTCTCCCCTAAAAACCGAATTACCCCTTTTTGCCCCTTCAGGGATCAATTTTCGACAACTTTACATACTTATTATTAATTATTTTTTGTCGACAGTATCAATACTGAGTTTTGAGTTAATCGGACCGCGCATTCAATTTCTTCCACACAAACTTCAACACCCCTATATCCCCCTTTGAGGGGTAGTTTGAAAAACTTATAATGATAAACTTTATTACTTACTTAGGCAAGTATTGTTGCCAAGTTTGAAGTTTATTAACTAAATTAATAAGATTTTTCATATAAACTGTATCCCCGCTTTTCACCCCCACAGGGATGGAATTTTAAAAAATTCATAACTTGACTCAAAGATTATTCATACCAATTTTATAATTAATCAAGCCACTTATTATAATCCTCCCCTGTAAATAACTACCCCTTTAATAATAATAATATAATAATAATATCCCTGGACATTTCACACAGCACCATTTGTCCCAAGCTAAGCAACCTAATGCTTGTGTTATGGTAACAAGATGGCTGATAAACTACTTATATACAATTTTTTTTTTTGTAAATACATACATATTATAGATAGAAAAACACCCACCACCCTTTTCACCCCGTTAGGGGTCATTCGATGATTTCCGATCCTCAAAAAAAAAGGGGTAGATTTTCGAAAAACCCTCATACATGTTATTATTTATTTTTAGTCTTAAGTACACACACAGTACACCGAGTTTCGAGTTAATCAGACCGCGCGTTCAAATTCTTCCACACATACTTTAACACCCCTATTCCCCTTTGAGGGGTAGTTTTGAAAAACTAATAATGATAAAGTTTATTGCTTACTTAGGCGAGTATTCATGCCAATTTTAAAGATTATTAACCTAACGAATAAGATTTTTAATATAAACTGTATCCCCGCTTTTCACACTTTCCACGGGGGGGAAATTTTGAAAAATCATTTGGGATGTGTTCATAACTTGACTCAAAGATTATTTATACCAATTTTCGAGTTAATCAAGCCACGCTATAAAATCCTCCCCTGTAAAATTGACTACCCCTTTTCAGGCCGTCAGGGGTAGATTTTCGAAAAACCCTGATACACATTATTCTTTCCTTTCAATTTTAGGTATAAATACTGAGTTTCGATTTAATCGGACCGCGCGCTAAAATTCTTCCATACAAACTTTGAAACCCCCCAATCCCCTTTTGGGGGTAGTTTATAAAAACAAAAAATGCTCAACTTCATAATTTACTTAGATAAGTATTCGTGCCAAGTTTCAAGTTTATTAACTAAAGGAATAAGATTTTTCATACAAACAAAATCCCCCCATTTCACCCTCTTAGGGGTGGAGTTTCGAAAAACCCTTTCTTAGTGGATACCTACTCTCCACGAAGAATACACCCTCCAAGTTTCATGTCTCTAGGACCAGCGGTTTAGGCTGTGCGTTGATGTCTCAGTCAGTCAGTCAGTCAGTCAGGACTTTGAATTTTATATATATAGAAGATAGATGGAAATAGAAAACAATAAAGTTATCCTTATGTGGATGGGTGAGACAGACAATACCTAACGAAGCATTGTTGTTCTAATGAATAGAACAGCGAGTGAAGCAGTAACCTCGCGCGCACTTAGCGACATTGTGTACGGCACAATGTGCATGATCTCACGGCGCACGGCGCGTAGCCAGGCAGCTCCGCACATCGCTGACCTTTTGCTGGTCACGTGGCGCGCGAAGGTCGCGTCAGCCTCACCCGATCCCTGCTCGCTCGACAGCAGCACTGTAATGCCCATCAGTCACGGCAGGTGGCTGCCACCGATGGGAATATCTTTAGTTCCGTACCCAAAGGATACCAACGGGAGCCTACGCCCTATTCATTTACACGGAATACGTGTTACTATGACCGAGCTTTTTTTTTTTTTTGAATGGCATCTCGTAGTCGACCTTGAGAGGTCGTGACTTCTTAACCGGACTATCCTGTGGTTGCCTTAAGAAAACTTAAAGCCTCCAGACAGGGCTTAAAACTAATTAAAATTAAGCGACTGCACGCTAAGGGCACCCCCTGTGGGGTACGAACACTACGAACCTCGGCTTAGGGCGTCGCTGGGAGAGGGCAGCAAAGGGACAGGCTGGATCGAATTAATTTTATTAGTGCTTTGATGAGCACGGCGTTTCCTAGGACTATCTCTGAGAAGAAAGGCCGAAACAAACTCAAAGGTCTCAGTCGGGGAGTTTAAAGCTACAGGCTCAGCTACGGCGCGGGCTGGCACTTCAACGAGCAAGGGTCGGGGGGGCTATCACCGAGCCTACGCCCTATTCATTTACACGGACTACGTGTTGCTATCACCGAGCCTACGCCCTATTCATTTACACGGACTACGTGTTGCTATCACCGAGCCTACGCCCTATTCATTTACACAGACTACGTGTTGCTATCACCGAGCCTACGCCCTATTCATTTACACGGACTACGTGTTGCTATCACCGAGCCTACGCCCTATTCATTTACACGGACTACGTGTTGCTATCACCGAGCCTACGCCCTATTCATTTACACAGACTACGTGTTGCTATCACCGAGCCTACGCCCTATTCATTTACACGGACTACGTGTTGCTATCACCGAGCCTACGCCCTATTCATTTACACGAACTACGTGTTGCTATCACCGAGCCTACGCCCTATTCATTTACACGGACTACGTGTTGCTATCACCGAGCCTACGCCCTATTCATTTACACGAACTACGTGTTGCTATCACCGAGCCTACGCCCTATTCATTTACACAGACTACGTGTTGCTATCACCGAGATACGCCCTATATCTATCTACCTATACTACAAGAACCATTGTATAACAGTATGAGAGTTTTTCACCTTACGCTCATGTGAATGTAGCGAAATGGCCAAGCCATATATTTTGACTAAGGTGTAGAGTTTGCGAAGTTAGGCCTTGTAGAGTTAGGACGTGTAGAGTTAGAAGCTTGGCTCTACATGAGATCTGATTACTTTTTGACAGTGCGAGCTTCATGGTCTCGTCTTGAAGTGCACTAAATGAGCTCGACAAATCTCAATCAATGCTTAGCGATGATGCTGCAGTCTAGATGGCGCACGCTCACTAGAAGTATCCGACTCACTCTTGAAGATTCCCACGTTATGGCTATCTGGAAGCAGTTCCACTGGTGCTGTGCGCGCCATTTAGGTATTCCCAATAGGTTTGTGCGTAAGTTGTCTTATACATATTCTGCCAGGGCCGCGTGTTGTTCGAAAGAGATACCGTGACCCCTGGCATAGGCAACTGAAGGAACACGGGTGGGTTTTAGTCAGTAAAAGTCTGACACGCCCTCCCCCTCCGCCCAAAGCGGGAGAAGTCATATGATGATTTCCCACCAAAAAAAAAACCAGCCGAGTGCGAGTCGGACTCGCGCACCGAGGGTTCCGTACAATTACAATTTACCATTTATGACGTATTAAAAAAAACTAGTTACTAGATCTCGTTCAACCCAATTGTCGGTGGAAGTTTACATGGTAATGTACATCATATATTTATTTTTATTTTATAATTCTCTTTTTTTAGAAGTTACAGTAAGGGGGGGGGGGGACACATTTTACCACTTTGGAAGTGTCTCTCGCGCAAACTATTCAGTTTAGAGGAAATGATAATAAAAACCTCAATATCATTTTTAAAGACCTATCCATAGATACCCCACTCGTATGGGTTTAATGAAAAAAAATTGTTGAGTTTCAGTTATAAGTATGGAGAACCCCCCAAATTTATTGTTTTTTTTTTTCTATTTTTGTGTGAATCTTAATGCGGTTCACAGAATACATCTACTTACCAAGTTTCAACAGTATAGTTCTTATAGTTTCGGAAAAAAGTGGCTGTGACATACGGACGGACAAACAGACAGACAGACATGACATGACGAATCCATAAGGGTTCCGTTTTTTGCCATTTGCCCACGGAACTCTAAAAAGGTGTCTTATATTCCCGGTGAGATTCTGTTAACAATGTTCCGAGAACTAGCACACGCACACACAATCGGGCCGTTGGAAATGCGCAGTTTGCGCTATCAGTGCACACGCCGACAGCTGTGACACAAGTCACAGGTGCCAACTGCGAAGAAGACGTGCAACCACTAGGTATACATATAGGTAGTGCTGAGTGCTGCAGTTGCGTTGGACCAGTAGTGACTGCTGTGCGGGCAGTTCGAGTCCCAGGTCGGGCAAAGTGTTTGTGGGTAAAGCAGCGTAGACATGGATTTTGCCTTTGTACTCGTAGCTGGGTACGGCAATAGGGTCGCGGGTCACCCCTTGTTACATGAGACTCATAACTTGAAGTCTACACGTCTGCTTGCTACTTCAGACAGGCAGGCTACTTCAGGCTATACAATACAGGCGCGATTTTAATGCGTTTTACAAGCTGGGAGCATACTTAGTTCGAACACTGTCACACATGTCTTGTGTTGTCGGTCAATTCATCAGCCTCGTCGCGTTAAACGTACCTACTAATATAAACAAACGCTGTAATTATTCAAAGTCAAAGTCAAATCATTTATTTGAACGTCAAAAATTACATCTATCTATATATATAAAATTCAAAGTCCTGACTGACTGACTGACTGACTGACTGACTGAGACATCAACGCACAGCCTAAACCACTGGTCCTAGAGACATGAAATTTGGAGGGTGTATTCTTCGTGAAGAGTAGGTATCCACTAACAAGGGGTTTTTCGAAATTCCACCCCTAAGAGGGTGAAATGGGGGGATTTTGTTTGTATGAAAAATCTTATTCCTTGAGTTAATAAACTTGAAACTTGCCAAGAATACTTATCTAAGTAAATTATAAACTTGGGCATTTTTTGTTTTTATAAACTACCCCCTAAAAGGGGATTGGAGGGTTTCAAAGTTTGTATGGAAGAATCTTAGCGCGCGGTCCGATTTGACCGAAACTCAGTATTTATACCTAAAATTGAAAGTAAAGAATAATGTGTATCAGGGTTTTTTGAAAATCTACCCCTGACGGCCTGAAAAGGGGTCAATATCTAGTCAGTAAATATATAGTCAATTTTACAGGGGAGGATTTTACAGCGTGGCTTGATTAACTCGAAAATTGGTATAAATAATCTTTGAGTCAAGTTATGAACACATCCCAAATGATTTTTCAAAATTCCACCCCTTTGGGGGTGAAAAGCGGGGATACAGTTTATATGAAAAATCTTATTCGTTTGTTTAATAATCTTGAAAATTGGCATGAATACTCGCCTAATTAAGCAATAAAGTTTATCATTATTAGTTTTTCAAAACTACCCCTCAAAGGGGATATAAGGGTGTTGAAGTTTGTGTGGAATAAATTGAATGCGCGGTCCGATTAACTCGCAAGTCTGTATTGATACTTTCGACAGAAAATAATTAATAATATAAGTATGTAAAGTGGTCAAAAATTGACCCCTGACGGGGCAAAAAGGGATAATTCGGTTTTTAGGGGAGGATTTGAACTTGAAACTGTATGTTACATTTTCACGCCTAAACCACTGAACTTATGATTTGGCAAAGAGATAGATGGCATCCTGGGGAAGCACATACTTTTTATCCTGGTAGCACGTTCCCGTGGGATAACTTCCGACATCCACGCGGGCGAAGCCGCGGGCAGAAGCTAGTTACAATATATAGAATTGTTTCTAGTCGCCCCTTCCAAAATGTTGTTTTCGTATGGAGAAGAATGGGCAAGAAACTCCACCGTTACTGTTTTAAAATGTTTTCCAATATTTTGCATACATTAATTACGTAATTATATGTAAAGACGATGCACCAAAAATAAAATTACTATACCACAATAGGTAAAATAATTAAAATGGATTAATGAAACCATGACATATAAATTAACTATGTGATAGATACATTGGTGCTCACATAATATTAAAACATTCTAAAATTAGACGATTTTCATAAAAAAATAATAAAAAGTAATAAGTCCGGGTGTAGATTGTAGAGTTTAAGTAATTACAGAATGTAAATCAATGTCAAAAAAAGAAGAATAAATTTTACAATTACAATATCAACCAGAATAGATTAGTCTAGATTGTCCTATGGAGCAGGACCAGCATGTATCCAAGCATTCTTATCTTGGATATAATCCTCTAATTTGTAATATCCTTGTTTACAAAGTATACTTTTAATATAAGTTTTAAATTTTCTTTCATTTAATTGCATTAATTCACAAGGTATTTTGTTGTTTATTTGTTTAGTTGCTCGTTAACGGCATTACTCCGTAAATGTCTATTTTAACTGCTCTCAAATTACGATGTTTATTTATTTTTTACATACTTCTTTGACATAATCTTTTCATGATTTGAGATTATACAGACAATTCTAGTTTCAACTCTTTATTAGTGGTTGTAATGGCAGTCATGTCACTTGGTTTTAATTCGTTTTTATATTTTATTTATCTGTCCTTTTGATTGTACACCTTTAAGTCGTAGCAGGAAGGACGGCTTTCGTAGTGTAAGTGTTACGTGTTACCATGTGCGTTTGACTGTACAGACCTACCTCTACGCTAATGATTATAATATTTTTTATTAACCTATCTGCTGCATGTAATGATTTGTTAGCTAAAGTGAGGTGTTCGCTTACATAAACTGGGGATTGCTGGTCTCCGTAGCCCAGTAACTTGGTGTTCAATTTATTGTTGGGGTTCGATCTGTTATACAAGGATATTGTTGGGGTTCGATCTGTTATACAAGGATATTGTTGGGGTTCGATCTGTTATACAAGGATATTGTTGGGGTTCGATCTGTTATACAAGGATATTGTTGGGGTTCGATCTGTTATACAAGGATATTGTTGGGGTTCGATCTGTTATACAAGGATATTGTTGGGGTTCGATCTGTTATACAAGGATATTGCCTCAATCAGATTATCGCGCTTAATTTTGCTTGGTAGCTTGCAAATAACTGCTCTCGGCTGACTCGACGACGCATTCAGCTTTTGTACCCTAGTGCAAGACAATATCTCACTTTCTGCAAGAGGATAACAAACAACGTTGCTCAATTGTACAGAAAGCGTCATAGAAAACGACCCATTCCAACACTTAAAGATTATCACCCGAGCGACGGCAGGCGCGTCACGTGACTCTGGCCCCGAGCAGCTCCCTCCCCTGCCGCCGCACCCATATCTGCCCGAGCATCCACCGATCCACCGGTCCACCGATCACATATTATTATTTGCATGTTTTTAATAATATGGTCTTTTTTCGGCTTCTGGCCGAACCATATACCAAGAATAACTTTCAAAAAGACACTTTACGTACGGCTGAGGATACGAACCCGCATCATCAGACGCCAGCCGATCATTTAGACCGTGCCTTATGCTACTAGGCTATTGGCTCAGTTATCAATCTCAACGAAAATTCGAACAGCATTACTCCTTTTATCGAACAAGGTTGATAACGGCCTAATCTTCGAGATGTTAAGGTTTAAATTTCAACTTCCACGTAACTCCTCAATTAACTAAAAGATAAGGTTGAAATTAGCATAGATTTCTTGTTTGGTTGAATAGAATGTGCTTGATTCCAATTGTTGCACTACCGTCATTTTACTTCAGAAACTTAACTGCTGTATGAACTGCGAGTTAAGGTTGAATTTAGAATACTTCTTCGCCTTATTTACTAAACTGTGATTGAGGGTATAATTACTTTACAAATAGTTTCGTTTTCGTGCCGATCCGCTTGTGTGTAATATTTTCGTCGTAATATTATCAGATTTATTAAGTTTTTGAACAGTCGATTTTATTAACCGATAGTATGGTGCGATTAACAACTTTTTTGAAGGCTAAAATTGTTGTTCTCTGGGAACAGGAACAAAGTATAAAGAAAATAGCACGAGATATGGGCATAACGGTAAGATTTATTGCACTATTACTTACAAGTTGATTTTTTTTATGTATTTCTAATATTATCATTTTCATTACAGAGAAAAACAGTTCGTAGATGGATTCAAAGGTATCAAGCGACGGGTGATGTGAAATGTGATCGCCAAGGCCCTCGCCCAATTGCTTACACTAACGAATCGGAGCGACACCGTAACATTGTGGAAGTTCACTCGATGGAACCCTTTAAAACAACGCGTTCAAGTGCTGAAACTTTTGGAGTGTCGCTTAGCACTGTTCGGCGACATCTACACGCTGCGAACATCCATAATTATAAGCCAGCCAGAAAAATTAAGCTTACTGACGATCACCGCACCAAAAGAGTAAATTTTGCTACTCGTTATTTAAATTTCGATTGGGAAAACGAAATTGTTATATTTACCGACGAAAAGTGCTTTAAGTCAGATAAGGATGGACGTAAAATTTTATGGAGAAGACATGGGCAGAGATTTAACCCTAAAAACGTATTAGACTTGAGAACAAGCGGGCGGATAACACTAGGTAAATAACATTCTTATTGAAATTATGTTTATTTCTAATTATTTTTGTTGATATTTACTTGGATTACATATTGCAACAGATTTTAAAAGGTTGACTGTTTTAGGTTACTGGGGATGGATGTCGTCAATGGGCCCAGGCGAGCTTGTGGAAATAGGCGGCCGCATGAACAGTGAGCGATACCTTGAAGTGTTGAAGGACGTAATGCTGCCGTCAGTGCGGGTCGCATATCCAGAGGGCGAAATAGTGCTGCATGCTTCAATATGGTTTCGGGCATGAAAAGTCGACTTCAAGAAGTGATAGACAGTGACGGTCATCCTCTCCGTTATTAATAGGCATTTTACTCAGCAGATTCATTGTGTAACTTATCTGATAAAATTTCATTGGAACATGATCAAGTGTTAATAATTCCCAATATGTAGTTAATCAAAAATAAACAACCTTTATTAATATCAATCCAGTTACTCCTGTTTACAAGTAGTCTTATAATGTGTTAACGATGCACCATCTGACCTCACATATTATTCTAATGTTGTGTTAAAAGGGTTATCAGAAAATGTGATAAAAGAGAAAGATGTATATTGCTATACTGTATAGTTTAGCATGTTGGTTCTTCCTCTGTAATTCACAGGCACATTTTTTTAACAAGGGTTTTTGTCCCATAAGATCATACAGAGTATAAAAAATTATGTTTTCACAACTTTAAAAATACATAGCACGTTATTTTTATCTATATACTTTTATTTACATTTTATCGAACTAACACTAATATATACTATATACAAGTATATAATACGAAAAAATATAGAAAAAACTGAAACAACTTTAAATAAATAAATATTGTAGTTATGTTTCTAGAAATATCTATAAACGAACCGTTATACCTCACCCAGGGTATCTATTTTATGTTTAGTTAATATTCTAAGTAAATAACCCCAATTTAACACAGATAGAAAACTGTATACTCAACCAGGAAGTGGATTCCCTGAAGTCCTAGAAATGTAAATAAAGAAATAAATGAATATTGTTTATGCAACATGCCTAGCTTTTCTTACAAACCTCATTCCTAATTTAACATTTGATTTCTTAAATAATAATTAACGAAAATCACATAATAACCTAAAAAATAATAATAAATAAATAAATAAAGAACTTAAATTTGGAAAAAATCAAACATCTCATTCGCGGATTTGAACTCGTGACCATCGTATTGCTATGCCGCAGTCTTAACCACTAGACCAACGCGCCATTCACGTTATACCACAAAAAACTTAAGCGGTTTGATGTCATTAACCAAGGGGGGTTCCATTTCTCTGGAGCTTAGTGTACCACAGCGTTGGCCAGGGTCTCCTGTTTATGTTCGGGTAAACAGTGTATTTATATATTGTTTTGTCTAGCAACTTGCTCTAATTGGGCAATTCTAACTTCCATTTCTGTCACCTTCTTAATCAAACAGCTATTTTCACTGCGCAGACATTTCACCTCTTCATTGCAAGCTTTAAATTGGGTCGTCATGTCTTCGAAATCGGCGTTCATAAATTTTATTGATTTTTCAAAACCAAGTATTTCCTCTCTCATGGACGAAAATTCCTCATTCATAATTTCCTTGATTGCGGCGCGTGTTTCTGTTCTTATGGTCTCTATAATTTCAGGGCGCAGTATATATTTCGGATCTTCACCCTGATCAAAATCCTCTCGTTTCCTTTTGTAGCGACATGTGATGTGACGTTCATCGTTGTTGACTCGTAATTTGGTTCGGTAGATAAACTAGTATACTTTGTTTTATGTTTAATCTTGTTTATTAAAATTTGTTTCCGTATTTTAATAATTATGGTGTTAGTATTTAAATTGCAAAGAAACTTGGATGTGGAACCATTGGTTAAGTAAATTTGTTGATACTGCCTATGTTTTTCTTTCGATAATCAGTTTACTTGTAACCCCAGTCATCACAAACTTCTAAACAACTTATCATAATTTGACAAAAGAGTTACCTATCGTTGGAAGCGTCTTGATCGTCTGTTGGTTATAGGCTATGCGACGTCACACTAAATAGGTCAGCCGTGCTCGTGTGCCATCTCCACGAACGACACGATACATTCTAACAGTAGGAAGTAGCGATCATGAGCTGAGCCTGCTACCCTCTGAACATCACTATGAATGTGTATTAAATACATTAAAATATATTACGAGTAAGTTGTTTATTCAATAGACGATAATAGTTATTTGTTATACAAGAGTGCAAAGTTGCTTTTTAACCGCGTGTTCAATTTTGATGACCGAGCAAGCGAAGGATTCTAAAATTGAATCACGAGCGCAGCGAGTGATTCAAAATTAGAATCCTGAGCGTTAGCGAGGGAATCAAAAGAGCACGAGGTGAAAAATCTTTGCACTCGAGTGCAACACGTAACTTTTCATTCCACCTCAGCGAGGAAATGACTAAATGCAAAAAAAAAACGTTTACAATCACAAGATAGGTACACTTTTATTTCAGTTTAGGTATTAATTACTATTATAACAAAATAATACTAAGGTATAATTATGACGTGAAAAAATGCCGCGTAAAGAACCGCGTACAAAGCAAATTGAAAAAAGAACACCAAGAAGGTTCCGAGTCTGAGTTTTTAACAAATTAAAAAAAAGTTGTATGATATATTCGGCACCATAGAGGTAGCAGTAAATAGGTTTAATGTTTTTTTTAATTCACAAACTTAGTGCACACGATGTTCTAAATTCAATTTACTTTATCCTCTAGAGAATAAAAACGGCTTTTCCACTCAGATATTGAAGATTAAAAATACTCTTTCCGAGATGGTGGGATGAAAATATTATGTTGAATAGTTTGTACATTACATAACAATGTTTAGATGAGAATATTTTCTTGTTTCATACTTTTTATTCATACTTTTTTGTTTCATGATTTTTTAGTAGTAGGTACCTACCTAAGTACCTAGGGTTTTAGTTTTTGAACTTACTTTTACAATCAATATTACGAGACATACGAATGCTGGGAATTAATGAAATGTAGTAATTTGTCAAGTGTCGGCCGTTGGTGCCGCATGGCACCGGTCCACGTCCTCAGCGCCGCGTGTCGCACAGCGCACAGCACTCGCGCGCCATTCATGGGTTGTAGTAGCAGACAATGAATGACGGCCGCGCACCACCAGCGGCGCCAGCGCCGCCGCGCGTGACTGCAGGCATGCTCATTTTCCCACAACAAGCTGATTTAGCAATTAGGTTTATGTTAATAATTAGGAAAAAGGTAAATTAATCTCGCGTTACAAACGATCATAGGTGTGTATGTTTGCAGAGTTGCACTTTACAGGCAGCGTGACGAACAACCTGACCGTCCTCAGAGCGAGTGCACTAGGTAGGTTTAATGTAAGTTTTTTATCTTGACAATACACCAACATTCAACGTTTCGTAAAGTTTACAGAGTACATCAGGCTCTGCGGCTCTGCGGCTCTGCGGCTCTGCGGCTCTGCGGCTCTGCAGCTCTGCGGCTCTGCGGCTCTGCGGCTCTGCAGCACTGCCCGACGCCTCTGATTGTGAGTGTGATGAGTACGCCATTAGGTCGGAGCTGATTACTCCTACAGGTAAGTAGCAGTCACAACAAACTTCTCAAGATGAGCTTATTGACTTATCGGCATCCACAGGAGCATTCGAACATATACACAGTCAAACAGATCCCGGAGAGTGCCTGCTGAGTACCACACCGCGACATCGCTGCAGCATTTCACTTGAGCGCGGTGAAAACAGAAAAACGCAGTTTTCCTGTTATCGTGGCGCGTTCCTAGTTCTTATTGAGACCAAGTAGATATTGAATATTCTGCTAGAATCTGCTGTATTTACATACAGGCAGGGAAATTAATTGATACGTAAATTGACTATCTACGTCAATTTGCCGTGTTATAGCAAATGTCATACAACTGTGAAATAATAATAATAATTATTCGGCTTATGTTTAACTTACAGACAACTTACTTAGATATAGTAACATAACAGACAAAAATAGTAAATGATCACCAAAACTAAACCCGCGTTTAAAAAAAAAATGATTACAAACTTATAACCAAAGTTTTAACATCTCGCTATCATATTTAAGCAAAATGACTCCAAATAAATCATGTTCGGTTCTCGACAGCCTGCAAAAAATAATCTCTTTTTTTCACAGTTTTAACCTAACCTAACCTGAGCATTTTTTTTTTTAATGAACCTCGTTTTATATCTAATTTGCAGCAAGCCGGAGACATTACTTAATATGGCATCATAATACTTTTTTGGTAATAAACCTACATTTTATGGCAATCATAGTGGTTTATTTAGGCAGAAATAGCGCATTAATTTGCTCGCTAAGATTTAGTGATCATTTACATTTGGTGTTCGAATACAATTTGAAGTGCAAGAACTAAGGGTATCAAAGCGTTTTATGGTGGTCATTATATTTAACCCCTTATGATTACTATGTGAAGAATGTAAGGATAAATAATTATGTAATTATATTATCTTACTCGTTACTCGAATAACAAGAGTTAAAAGTTGGTTCTCAATTTGTTTTACAATTAGTTGAATAATTTCCCTGAGTGAATGACGCCATGCGCGCTAGTTGTGTCAGTAATAAGTATGTTTAAGTTTTGTTTGCATTTCTACATAATTATGTTCAAGTTATTTATTATGGTTGATTGATATGATCCTGTTGAACTTAAGAACACATTATAAAGAGTAAACCTTCACGGAAAAGGGAACCGAAAAGCATGCAAATATTTCAAGCTATTCCAGGCAACTAAGAAAGTAGGAATATGTAGCCTTTCTTAGCTCTGCTCGTAGTGTAGTGTAGTACCTACAGGCGATTGATTCTGTAAAATCTCAGCGTGATCACTAAGGTGAAGTGTGAAGTGAGCTTCAAGTGAGCTGTCATTCCACATGATACTAGGGATTTTCACTATTGACAGCTCACTTCACCTTAGTTTTCACGGTGAGAGTTTTACGGAATAGATCAGCCGATCGATTCTGTAAAAATCTCACCGTGAAAAGTTTGGTGAAGTGAGCTTAGAGTGAGCTGTCAATAGTGTCAATCCCTAGCATTAGTTGGAATGACAGCTCACTCCACGCTCACTTCACCAAGTTTTCACGGTGAGATGGTTACAGAATACTGGTGACTTTTCATTTTGATTTTGAGTGTACCACCCGACCTATTCTATAAGCTGCTGTCAGTGGTGTCAATCCCCTCATTATCATCCACAGCCCGATTTCAGCTACTGCTGAGCATAGGCCAATCGCCCGACCACGTGCCAGCCAGGTTCTACCCGCGATGGTAACGATGTCGTCCGACCACGTGCCAGCCAGGTTCTACCCGCGATGGTAACGATGTCGTCTGACCACGTGCCAGCGAGGTTCTATCCGCGATGGTAACGATGTCGTCTGACCACGTGCCAGCGAGGTTCTACCCGCGATGGTAACGATGTCGTCTGACCACGTGCCAGCCAGGTTCTACCCGCGATGGTAACGATGTCGTCCGACCATGTGCCAGCGAGGTTCTACCCGCTATGGTAACGATGTCGTCTGACCACGTGCCAGCCAGGTTCTACCCGCGATGGTAACGATGTCGTCCGACCACGTGCCAGCCAGGTTCCACCCGCAATGGTAACGATGTCGTCCGACAACGTGCCAGCCAGGTTCTACCCGCGATGGTTTTGTTTGTTTGTTTTGTTTACCCGCTATGGTAACGATGTCGTCTGACCACGTGCCAGCGAGGTTCTACCCGCGATGGTAACGATGTCGTCTGACCACGTGCCAGCCAGGTTCTACCCGGGATGGTAACGATGTCGTCCGACCACGTGCCACTTGCCAGCCAGGTTCTACCCGCGATGGTAACGATGTCGCCCGACCACGTGCCATCCGGGTTCTACCCGCGATGGTAACGATGTCGTCCGACCACGTGCCATCCGGGTTCTACCCGCGATGGTAACGATGTCGTCCGACCACGTGCCATCCAGGTTCTACCCGCAATGGTAACGATGTCGTCCGACCACGTGCCATCCGGGTTCTACCCGCGATGGTAACGATGTCGTCCGACCACGTGCCATCCAGGTTCTACCCGCTATGGTAACGATGTCGTCTGACCACGTGCCACTTGCCAGCCAGGTTCTACCCGGGATGGTAACGATGTCGCCCGACCACGTGCCACTTGCCAGCCAGGTCCTACCCGCTATGGTTACGATGTCGTCCGACCACGTGCCAGCCAGGTTATACCCGCTATGGTAACGATGTCGTCCGACCACGTGCCATGCAGGTTCTACCCGCGATGGTAACGATGTCGTCCGACCACGTGCCATGCAGGTTCTACCCGCGATGGTAACGATGTCGTCCGACCACGTGCCATGCAGGTTCTACCCGCGATGGTAACGATGTCGTCCGACCACGTGCCATGCAGGTTCTACCCGCGATGGTAACGATGTCGTCCGACCACGTGCCATGCAGGTTCTACCCGCGATGGTAACGATGTCGTCCGACCACGTGCCAGCCAGGTTATACCCGCTATGGTAACGATGTCGTCCGACCACGTGCCATCCAGGTTCTACCCGTGATGGTAACGATGTCGTCCGACCACGTGCCATGCAGGTTCTACCCGCGATGGTAACGATGTCGTCCGACCACGTGCCATGCAGGTTCTACCCGCGATGGTAACGATGTCGTCCGACCACGTGCCAGCCAGGTTATACCCGCTATGGTAACGATGTCGTCCGACCACGTGCCAGCCAGGTTCTACCCGCGATGGTAACGATGTCGTCCGACCACGTGCCAGCCAGGTTATACCCGCTATGGTAACGATGTCGTCCGACCACGTGCCATCCAGGTTATACCCGCGATGGTAACGATGTCGTCCGACCACGTGCCATCCAGGTTCTACCCGCTATGGTTACGATGTCGTCCGATTCAATTCCTCAAGACCTCAAAATTTATGAGCATACGGCTCGTTTTATGGCAATTCCATCACTTGATTCGAACTTCCGGCGATAGGTTCTCGCATTCCTGTCGGATATTCTCTTGAAGGGCTTCAAGAGTCTGAGGCTTGTTTACATAAACCCAGGACTTGTCAAATCCGGTGATCTGGCCGGCCAATGCAAATCGCCAAAGCGAGAGATTAGACGACGCCACACGAAAACGACGCAATTATTCCGCGTTCTCTTGAGGAGTATAGCGTTCCATGGCTTGTTGACGAGTATTCTGCATCTGTTTACTTCACAAATGTCAAAACAGAATTGACATTTGCCGCCATTTGTAAAAGTTATAGCGCATTCCAACGGGGTGATTACTTTTGCCCCACCTTGTAGATGTTACGTTCTAAATTCATTCAGTCCATTCCAACGGGGTGCTTACTGTTGCCCCACCTTGTAGATGTTACGTTCTAAATTCATTCAGTCCATTCCAACGGGGTGCTTAGTGTTGCCCCACCTTGTAGATGTTACGTTCTAAATTCATTCAGTCCATTCCAACGGGGTGCTTACTGTTGCCCCACCTTGTAGATGTTACGTTCTAAATTCATTCAGTCCATTCCAACGGGGTGGTTACTGTTGCCCCACCTTGTAGATGTTACGTTCTAAATTCATTCAGTCCATTCCAACGGGGTGCTTACTGTTGCCCCACCTTGTAGATGTTACGTTCTAAATTCATTCAGTCCATTCGGCTGTGAATCGGTCGCATTCTAATTGATTGAATGGCGTGATTCGATAGCTAGGTATTCTATTCTTAGACGGTTTTTAATGAAAATTATAACACTCACATTTGATTAGAACAATAGGTAGGTTTGGCTGATTGTTGCCTAATGCCTATTTAATAGTTGAAATATAGTAAAAGTGATTTGTGTGTTATTATTCTCATTAGTATAATTAGATATAAATATAATGTACCTGTAATCAGTAAAACTGTAGGCAATCTTAATCAGCAATAATGAAACTAATCAAATTGGCGTCACGTCTTCAAAAAGATTACAGTGTTTGCGTGGTGTAGTGCCGATTATTATTATTATTATTTTCTTCTTTTTTTTAAAAACATTGCCCCACACTAGGAATTTCTCCTGTATCGTGGGTGCGTTCACAAACATTTAAACTCACATACACAAACAGCCAGACCCGGAACAACTACTTGTAGGCCATACAAATATTTGTTCCGTGCGGGAATCGAACCCGCGACACGCAGCGCAGCATTCAATCGCTTAACCACTGCGCCAACCGTGCCGTCACATATGCGTATGTTATGAAAAATAGTAAAATAATACCTTTGTTTAAATCAGGTGGTATGTACAGTCGGCAAAAGAGATAAGTAACCAGGGCATCGGATATTGTTGAAGCTTAGTAAGAAACCGTTGGATATTTTTGAATGAAATTTAATTTGATAAATAAACTGTTTGTTTTCTATTAATGAAATTAAATTTCAATCAATCGCTTAACCACTGCGCCAACCGTGCCGTCGATTATTGCCGGCTCGTTACATAATTACATGAGCCATGCTGGTTTGCTTGAGTAATTGAGTATTCCCAGCACGTTGCACCACAGCCACAACGCTACACTTCAGAGTTCATAACATAAGCGATGGCCAGGCACAGGTTTGGACTGTCGAGCGTGGGTTCGATCCGTAGCTCGGGCAGTGTTTTCAATATTTCAATAGAAATTTCTCAGTTGCAGACCGCTGCCCGCCAATTGGCCCGTCCCTAACTTAACTGGCGAAATGTGGGTCTACTATGGCTAAGAACCGCTCGGGATGCCGTTGTCTAGACCGGCGCAGCTCGACGGGTGCGCCGGCTGTGCTCACTCGGTCACAATAGAGTGTATAGGTACTATTCACCCTGTCAGCTGTTCTCGGGGGTCGCAGTGCCACCCATAATAGTAAAGAGCTAATTGTATGTGCAGCAGCCATCTTGTTTTTCTGTTACAATAAACACTGAAAACGTATATATCCCTTGCGATAATAATCATAAAACATCGGTAAGAATAATACCTACATTGAATATGGGACACACTTGTATCACGTAGACATACGTAAAGCATAGATTGCTATGTTGTCAGTGAACAATAGACGAAGTTCGCACGGCCGGCGCGCGCGCACGGCTCCGCACGGCCCGCACAGGCCACGTGGCACTCGGCGACATCATCATCACCTTGACACACTATGTAACTGACGACGTGCTCGTCTACTTACTAACTGCACAGTATGGACTGCACTCCATACTGTGCAGCTCGTACTTACACAAGAGTAGTCAACATTAGAAAATGCTTAGTCAAAGCAGCGTAAAATATTTTTTTCATTTTTTATTAGCTATTCGCAGTATTACTGAGGTAGGTACCTACTGGAACGAACAATGCCAGTATAGCAGGTACCTAAAGGTTGTATTAACTACGAGTGTCTTGTGCTTGCTTGGCTTTTAAGTCCATAAATCAAAGACTGACCTCGACGTGGTGTATACAGAGGCTCGGGTGGATGTCAAAATCAAAATCAAAATCAAAATCAAAAGTCATTTATTCAAATTAGGCTGAGAATCAGCACTTTTTGAACGTCAAAATTACAAAAGACAGTCCCCCAAAAACGCCCGCCCTTCACCACTTCCTAGTGCTATCGCTGGGAAGAAGAAGTGGCGCAACAAACTCCCCAGCAGCACAGCTGTCTGTTCAATTTAAAAAAAATACTTGCTTCTATACAATACTAGGTGCTTATGTTCGGTAATTAACATTACAAAGCCAGAACATAAAATTTAATTATTTGCCATAATATGTCAGCTAGCCACGCCAATATACCAACAAATATAATAAAAACTATACGTACTCAAGCTAAAAAATAATTAATTAAAATGTAAATAAAAAAACTTACTAGCCAAATAAAAGCCTCCAGGCATAAAGGGCGTGACAGCTTACACATTTATGCATTGCTGGGTTCTAAGACCTGGCAGTAAGCTAATTCTGGAGAAGGAACATAAACATTGTCTTGCGTTAAACTAGGGTGACCAACTATTCTTATCGTCTAAGTAGTCGTTGATGGAATAGTATGCCTTTGAACAAAGGTTGGATTTTAGTTGAGCTTTAAACGCATTAAAAGGCAAGTCTAGAAAAGAAGAGGGTATCTTGTTATAAAAGGTTATACCAAGCCCAACAAATGAGTTATGAACCTTATGAAGCCGGTGAAAGGGGGCACGTAGTTTGTCCTTATTTCTAGTGTTAACACTGTGAATATCACTATTTTTAGTGTACAAGTGCAAATTTTGCCTAATATATAAAATGTTGGCAAGGATGAATTGTGATGCAACCGTGAGAATACCAATATCTTTAAAGAAATCTCTTAGAGAAACTCTGGCACCTAACTGGTAAATTGCTCGAACAGCTCGCTTTTGAAGGACAAATATATTTTGTATATCAGCGGCTTTGCCCCACAGCAGAATACCGTAGGACATAACGCTGTGAAAATAACTAAAATAGACTAAACGAGCTGTATCAACGTCAGTGTATTGTCTTACTTTCCTGACGGCGTAGGCAGCCGACGACTGTCGTGGTCATGACTAGGTCTACGACCATTTTAGGTAGTCCAGAGCAAAGATAAAACCATTATAAACTGTAGGATGTGCTAACAGCTCAGCAGAGCACCTGAGTGTTTGTGTCTACTGTACTGTCACCGAGGGGGGCGCTTCTGCTGACTTGATCTTATCTGCAACACACTGGACGACCGCACCCAGTAGGTAGATGAGTAAGTTGTTATGTGCCTACCCAAATTAGATGCAAATGCCAACCAAACATTGAGTTCAACTCAATACATGATCAACACTTAACACTATAGTGCACCTTTAGGCATTTCGGTTTTATTAAAACACCAAAGCATAATATTAACAATGAAATGCGCAGCGCAGGCGCACTGCGCTGATGCGCACCCACGAGAGAATCCCCTTTACGTACAGTAGGTGGTCATTAATTCATAATTATTTTAAGGACTGTTTTGCTGTGAACGCGCGGTAACAGCCGTACCTACGTCTGTGTGCATAAGTGATGTATCAACACAGAACGCTCACCTCATAATTCGCACACTGGCTGGCGTCGAACGAAACAAAAGACATAGGTACCGTCGCTTTTGCACACAGGCTGTTTAGGCTCAACTGCTGCCTGTTAACTAGCAACGTGTGTGACAAAAACACATTGCCTTAAAACTTTGGCAAGGCGCGATTACCGTGGCGGTGGTGTGAGTAAAAAACTCCAAGGTACCTACCTACGCGTCACTTCGCAACTTGTCAACCGCACGAACAGTCGATATTCTTTTGTGTCCTGTGTAATTTAAATAACCCAAATTTCTAAAAGTTCATTAAAGTAATCATTGAAGAAACCAAATTCCCAATGATTCACCCCTTTATGTCGTAATAGACATAAAAATTGGCGACCGTGACAGGACACGAAAAAACTAAATTTCAACAATTGGTTCGTCAACGTGGCGTGATCATCGAGACCACAAAAGGCCGAGTTCCCGTCGTGAAGCTGAAGCCAAGAACTTCCGGAAGCCTAAGCATTCGATGCAGCTAAAGTATCGACACAGGTGTATGGAAGAAGAAGCAGTTGCAGAAGATTCATGTGAAGCGGTTCACCATAATAATAATCATCAAACCATAAGTTAAGTGCCCTTCCTTCCTCATTCTTACCTTCCTATCTATTTTCCAAATCATACCATCAGCTATCCTAACTAAAACGTGCCTTCTACTTGTGCAATAATTTCAATTAATTATTTAGGTATTATTGAAGGGTCATTCGAGGTCAAAGTTTTACTTGACAAAACTTATTTGTAGTACACATAATTTACTACAATATCGGCGTATTTCATTAAAGGCCATCATTAATAGTCCATATCAGCAAGTTGGCATGCAATTTATCCAAATAATCATCCTAAATTACCATTTTAAAATATCTTTTTTTACATTTTTTCATCTACCTTCATCGTGTATTTCTCATGCCATTCTAGGAAAAGATAACATAACGCTCCCAATCAGTTTTTAACATTGTTCGTCGAACTTTCCAGACACCTTGGAACATCACGCTAGCACCATTGGTAACAGCAGAGCTTGCATTCCGTGCTTGGCAGCGTGAATCCGGTTTCCCGGTCGGCGGGTGACGTCGAATTGAGGGGCGTGAGATTCTTTATATAAATAACTTACTAAATTATAGTTTTCACGCTGACACGTAGTTGAGTCTGCTTGGTAGTCAATTATACTTAATATATTTTAATTTAAAAAAAAATCGCAAGAAATCGATTTAAAGAAATTACGTGAATTGACTGTCAGACGTAGCTCAATTAAAGGTCAAATTACCAAGTTTAAAAACTTTTTGGATAACTTGTCGTCTTTGGACTCATTGTCAAATGAGGAAATTGCTGAAATAAAGATTAAACTTGGTAGATTCGAACAATTATCAGCTAAGTTTGATGAGGTGCAAAGTCAGATTGAAGTCTTAAATAGTGGGAGTCTGGCATTAGAGATTGAGGAGCGGGACAAAATTGAAAATGATATGGTGAGTGGGCTTGCCATTGCCAAGGGTTTGTTGGACAGCTGTGTGCAATCATGTAGTCATGACTGTCATGAATCCCGATTTGAATCTCGTGACTCTGGTATCAGGTTGCCACGCATACAAATTCCTAAGTTTGACGGTGCATATTTTAAGTGGCTCGAGTTCAGAGACTCTTTTTTGAGCTTAGTTGATCGTAATAAGCAACTCTCGCCGGTACATAAAGGACAGTGCCAGAAACTCTATAGAACTTTGCCCCAGTCAATAAATTTCATTTACAACTACCTATGCAATATGCAGCATCTTATTGCTTTTATATTACTGATAACTAAACATTTGTCCTAATGCCTGTAGAACTTGCGGTTTCTGTTTAAATCTAAGAACAATTGTAACATTTAGGTTAGGTACCTTAAGTTTAGATTAATTGCAGTTATATTGTACAAAGGATTAAATAAGTGAGATCAAGTCCGTGTCCAAAAGCAAAAATCGTCGTGATAATAAAACAGTAATATATGGCCAAAGAGAGATTAGGGAGCGTAAACAACAAACAGCAAAGCAAACAGAACAGAGCGAATGTCAATGAATGACTTTTTCACATAACTATTAGCGCGTCAATGACGTTTCGTTACCCTATCACCTAATCACTAACGCTCAAATGCGAAATAATGATTAAAATATACATTCCTAATAATATATATAAAAACAATATCTTCATTAATTTTGTATATTTAAACCAAATACATATTCAAATCCGTACATAATAATAATAAATATTAATAGATGTAATTTTTTCTTAATAAATGAATCGTTTTGTTTCGCGTGTATGCGTACTAAGTAACGCAGATGGTCGCGATAAAAACAGGAAATAGGACTTGGATTTTTAAATTCCTTTTATCTGTAACTTTTTATCCGCAAGTGTAACAGAATAACAGTTAAGTAACCAGGGGTCCTAATTTCATTGCATAATTTTGATTGATTTACATTTTTTGTAAATTAATGAAAGGGTGGGGCAGGATCTGGCATTGCTGATTGCTGGCGCAGGGGAGGTCGTATCAGGCGGCGGCCGACGCGATGACACGCGGGGCTGCGCTAGTCGTGGATAGGATCCGGCGGTTGGGTCTCGAGGTGGCATTGCACAAGTCCGAGGCCATGTCCTTTCATGGGCCCCGGTACGGGCCACCTTCGGGATCCTAACTGATGGTAGGAGGGGTTCACATCGGCGTCGAGGCAACGATGAGATACCTGGGTCTCGTCCTCGACAGCCGGTGGAACTTCGTCGAACATTTCCGACGTTTGGCCCCCAAACTGGAACGGGCCGGGGCCGCCTTAAAGCGGCTCCTGCCCAACCTGAGGGGGCCAAACGCCTCCTGCCGGAGGCTTTACGCGGGGATCGTGCGGTCCATGGCCCTATATGGGGCCCCGGTGTGGGCGCGTTCACTGCGGCTTCGAGCCGCACACTACCTGAACGCGCCCCAGAAGGTGGTAGCCACAAGGCTAATCCGGGGCTACCGCACGATCTCGCGCGAGGCGGCAAGCCTCCTTGCCGGACTGCCGCCATGGGATCTGGAGGCGATAGTCCTCGCGCGCCTGCATGACTGGCGCGCGGAGGCACTACGCCGGGGGGAAACTCTGCACCCGCGGCAAATCGCTGCGGAGCGGACGGACCTCCGGCGCGATCTCATGGCGGAATGGAAGGCGCGACTATCGCAACCCAGCGCAGGGCACGCCACGATAGTGGCGATAAGACCCCCCTTTGAGGAGTGGCTAGAGAGGCGTCACGGCGTTCTCACGTACCGCCTGACGCAGGTCCTCTCCGGACACGGATGTTTCGGGAGGTTCCTGCACATCATCAGGCGGGAGGAGACGCCCGGGTGTCACCACTGCCAGGATCGCCCAGAGGACACGGTGGAGCACACGGTGGAGGTCTGCCCTGCTTGGGCGGAGCCCCGCCGTGTCCTCGTAGAGGCGATCGGCAACGGCGGCGACCTCTCGCGTCCGGCCCTGGTGCAAGCCATGGTCCGGGGCGAGAGGGAGTGGGAGGCAGTCACCTCCTTCTGCGAAGCAGTCATGCTAGCGAAGGAGGTGGCGGGGAGGCTGAGGGAGAGAACCTCACGCCTCAGCCGCCGCGGGAGACGCTCCGGGCGTCGGGAGCCGCGTGACGACTCCCGGCCACCGTAGGCGCGGGCCTGCGGGCGATGAGTAATGGGTAGCTCACCGTCCGATCAGGACCAGGCCCGTGCCGGACACGGGTGGGTTTTAGTCAGTAAAAGTCTGACACTCCCTTCCGCTCCACCCAGAGCGGGAGGGGTAATTTGATGATTTCCCATCCACATAAAAAAAAAAAAATAGGATCTGGCATTGTCATTTAAACAGTATCATATTATAATAATAATAATAATAATCTTTATTAATCCTTTACAAGTATTGCAGTACATGGGTATATAAATTATACATGGTAAAATTACAGGTTTACTACAATTGTAGTGGGTGCAGTTCTGATCTCCTAACTAGGTTACAGTATAACCGGTATGAAGGTGTGACAGTTCCGATCCCCCTTGGATTACAAGGATTTGTATTTTTACTGTTTGCGTTTATGTATTTGACTGCTATAAAAATATGTTATAACTAATTGTGTAAAAGAAAAGAGAAAACTATTTTGATGTGTGTGTGATGAGGTGAGTACTCGGTGTGTGTGTAAATGAAGGTGTGTGTATGTGTGTGTGTGTGTGTGAGTGTGAGTGAGTGTGGGTGAGTGTGTGAGGCTGTGTTTGCTTGTGTGTACAAGTGCATGTAAGTGTGTTTGTTGTGTTACACATTATGTTGAGTGTGCTATGCTCTATTTTAACTTACCCTTAAGTAAGTATTTTTTCTGTTTCTTCATATGTGTAGTCTAGAAGAAGTGAGTAGACCATTTTCTTACAGTTATAGTGTGTTAAGCCGTAAACTGAACAATGTTTATTTATTTTATCATACAAAGAAGGGCCAAGAAAATAAAATAATCTTTTAATGAAAGTGGAACGAGCACGTGGGATAGTACAAATTAAGTCCTTTCTACGTTTATCGATTGTCCTATATGGCGTTCTTTGGTGTTGTAAGAGAACTGCTTGCATGATAAACTGTTGTCTTACGTTTAGAATATTCCATTTACGGTATAATTCGTTAGTAGGGAATATGATGGGGCGAAAGGTAGCAACTTTTAATACTGCTCTGTGTGCTATCTCCAATGGTTTTAAGATCGTTTTAGCAGCACCTCCCCAACATGAAATGCAATATGTGACAATAGATTGGCACAAGGCAAAATAGACATTGCGTATAACAGTTTGATTAGCAATTTTCCGAAGTGTTTTAAATATGAAAATAAGTTTCCGGACCCTGCCTGTGAGAATGTTTATATGGGACTTAAAGTTTAGAGTTTTGTCCAATGTCACACCCAGATATTTTATTTGGTCTACAGAGGTTAGTGATGGACAGTTGCAAGGAATTTGGGATTGATTAGTGCAATTGTGAGCTATTAAGGTTATTGGGATGCGTGGTTGAGAGGCTGCACTGATTGTATATGTCAGGAAGTTGGTTTTGGAAGTGTTGAGTGTAAGGGTGTGATCATTAAGCCAGTTTAGTGCTGTGTTGAATGCGAGTTGCGCTCTAGTTTCTAGTTGAGACCACGTTTCAGCTACAGCAGTTATCGCAGTATCATCCGCGAATGATATTATGTTACTATTTTGGATATTGAGGTCGCATAGCTCATTAATGAAGATAAGAAAGAGGGTCGGCCCTAGTATACTTCCCTGGGGCACACCGTAATAAATCGGAAGTTCATTACTATTGTTATTATTTATATTGACAAATTGCGATCGGTCTGTTAGATAGTTCTTGAACATATCCAATTGAACACCTCTGACACCCACTCCTTCAAGTTTTGATAGGAGAGTAGAGACGGGGACCGTGTCGAACGCTTTTGCGAGGTCTAAGAATATGGTTAGGACTTTTTTATTATTATTAATGCTTTGAACCACGTGATTAGTTAATTCGTGGACTGCGTCACATGTTGATAAGTTTCTGCGAAAACCGAATTGATGAGATGATATTAGCTTATAATGTTCCAAGTAATTAACCAATCTCTTATTAATTAAACGTTCGAGCACCTTAGATAACGCACTTAGGACTGCTATGGGTCGGTAATTATTAGGTACAGTCCCGTCCCCTCCCTTGAAGATTGGATGAATAGTGGCCTTTTTAAATGAAGTAGGGAAGACAGCGGTGTCGAAACAAGATTAAATATATGGCATAGGATGGGTGCCAGTAGGGTGGAGTATTTTTTTATAATATAGGGCGAAATACCATCCCATCCAGTAGCAGCGTTGCTCCGTAGGGAGTTATAGTTGAGATGATTTCGTCATCATCAGTGTGTTCTAGAACGAAAGATGTGGCGGGTGTAATTTTGAGTACTGGATAAGAAGTTATAGTTCGTTATAGGTGAGTTGTTCTGATATTATCAGCAAGGTTTTTTCCGACATTGACGAAAAAGGAGTTAACTTTTTTAAGAATAAGAATAATAATATTTATTTGCCAGAAACATGGTATAAAATACAAAGATGGTCATAGTGTTTCAAAGTGCTACAGACATGTCTCACCGCCTAAACGGTATGCAAAATTAATTTAAATAATCTAAGTTAAAATGTCAAAATACATGAATTATTAATTAAAAATATTATTTCAATTATTATTACACACGATTATTTCATACACAATTCCACTATTACATACACTTTATTACACACATTACACATATTATATACATTATTACACACATTATTACATATTATTAAATATATTATAAATTATATTATATTTAATAAATTGAGAATAAATTCAATTTGGTAATTTATCTGCTATAAAATCGGTTAATGAATAATAACATTTATCTACAAGTAATTTTGTAAGGTACTTTTTAAATTTATGTAACGGTTGTTCTCTTATACTATGGGGTATTTTATTATAAATAGTGGGTGCCATACAAATCACACCCTTTTTTAACAGTGCTGTATTATATGCACCTGTGTACAATAGACTTTTATACTGGGATCTCATAATGTTATTTCTTTTCCTGACGTCATTTAAAGATGGAAATAAATGTTTATTGGTTTTGACAAATATAGCTAATTCTAAAATATACACGGAAACGTTAACAATTTATTTGTTTTAAAGACAGGGATACAACTATCCGTAACCTTGAGACCAAACATGGCTCTAAGACAACGTTTTTGACATTTAAAAATGCTTTCCCTTTCGCTGCAATTGCCCCAAAATATTATCCCAAATCTTAAGACCGAAACAACCAGACCATGATAAGCCACTAGTAGTGAATTAGAATTAATTTTTTTTGACATATTGTGTAAAGCATAAGCAGAAGAGCTTATTTTCTTGCAAATTTTTTCAGCGTGAGCTTTCCATGTTAGTTGGCTGTCAATTAAAATTCCCAAAAATTTCGCTACATTTACTGTGTCTACCATCTGTCCATTGTAATTTATGTTCATGTCTTCAGAATTAATTCTCTGCAAGTGCATAATTTTTGTTTTTTGTACATTTATGACCAAGTTATTGTTATTAAGCCAATTTACTACTGTATCAAGCGTTTTGTTGATGACACTTTCATATAACTCTCTATTACTGCATTCTATTAGTAATGTGCTGTCGTCAGCAAATAGTACCATGGGATGGGTGGTTTGACGTGGGAGGTCATTGATGTACAGTAAAAATAGCAAAGGTCCGAGCACGCTGCCTTGCGGAACTCCAAATTTTATTTCTCTAGTAGTTGATTTATAGCTTTGCTACAGCATTCTATGGGTGAGGTTGAGGTGGTTAATAGTTGTGTAGAAGCATTATTAGGTTTTTTGGTATAGGTGACTATATATATGTCGGAGTTTGTTGTCAAATCAATTGTGGGTAGTCAACAGAATTTGGTATGATTTGTGTTTATTATTAATTTAGGTGATTTTTACTATCAATTATTGTCTAATAAATCGAAACATAATTTATTCAGTACTCGGTGTACGCAGTAATTGATTTTTAGCAACTTATTTCGATAAATTGTTCCCGTTGGTTTTATTCAAAACAACGGATGACATGTTAGTTTGTTTTTAAAATGATTTAATTAGTGAAATCACCATTGTTTATTTATGACAATTATTCTTGTATTATTTGATTACTTTATAGTGTAAGTCTTATTAGGTTTAGCATATTTTAGTGTTTTGTATCAAGTAAACGCGTGACGTGCGTCATCGGACAGAGTTGTCATTCATCCTATAAAAGAGGGTGCACTTGTTTTGCTAGGCAGTCGGTCTTCGGATTCGACTCAATACAGAGCACCTGCTCCCGACAAAACTGTCGGTTTACCTGGTACAGCGCTGCTGTATATTTACATAGCTGTGTTGGCTTGCTAAATAGCGAGTAGATACACTTTGTGTTGTGTGGCTTGGCCGCTATACGAACTGTGACCCTGAAGGGTTTGTTCGATTAACTGTTTTTAATGTTTACCCATTATTGTGTCTTTTGTATAGTGTATTTTTTTGTAACTGCTTATACCGTCCTGTTTATCCCAATAACATGGGAACTCCAAGCCCTGACGATATATACCGCTCGGCACTCCTGATCCTACATATATATTAACTGATGATGTTGCTAATTTTCAAATAGATGTACATAGAATACAATGGCGTGTACCACACATAAAAGTGTCAGACCGGGAACGACTGACACTTCTAAAACATTTAGAAAGAGATAAACCTATTCAGATGGCGTTTAGAAACTGGGATTTATACGAGTATCCATTACTTCCTAAAACTACTAAGCATTCTTGGTCCGTTAAGACTGCATCTCAATTAGAGACACCACGATATGTAATTTTTTGCTTACAAACTAATAGAAAAAATAATAAAACCAAAGACAGTTCGTTGTTCGATCATTGTGAAGTAAATAATATAACACTATTTTTGAATTCACAGTATTATCCGTACGAGCCTTTAGGCTTACAGTTTACCGAGGGCAAATATAATATATTATACGAGATGTATGTGAAATTTCGTCAGTCTTATTATAACTGTCCTGCAGACCCCTTGCTTGACTTAATCAGTTTCAAGGAGAAGGCTCCTCTCTTTATCATAGACTGTTCTAGGCAAAACGATAGTTTGAAAACATGTCCCGTAGATGTGCGGTTGGAGATTGAATGTTCAGCACCAATACCAGATAACACAACTGGATATTGTTTAATTATTAACGATCGACTTGTGGAATATAAACCTTTGAGTAACATAGTGCGCAGATTAACATGACTGCCATTGTAGATGTTCAAGGATTTAAAACAGAAGCAAATGAATTTGTAGGTAGGGTAGGCGTGTGTAGCTACGAATGTACGAAGGTGTACGAAAGGATGAAGAAAAGTCCGAAGTACACAAGAAGAAGGAAGAAAGTTTATTGCACAGACACAGGTTACAGTCACACACACAAGAGTTACACTAAGAAGAAGGAGTAGTAGAAATAGAATAGATAGCACGAACTTAAGCAGAAATACAGTAAATATTAATCGCGGCGAAGCTATGGTTTTGTATTCTCAGCGGTCGGTATAAGCCTTGCGAACTTACTGGCGAGGCGGTCCACACGTCGGACCGCGCTTGTGTGAGCGCAGCGGAGCGATAGTGCCGTCGCGCACACGCAAGCGCAACCGGTTCGTGTGACGTAAACGTAGCGAGCCCGCTGGCCGCTAGAACAAAAGACGCGTCATAGCTACGCCGGTCAGCTGATAAGTAATTAACTAGTAATAAAAATATGTGTTTGTATGTTGAATATTTGCTAAGTGAATTGTCATAATATTTTATTTTGATTTTGGATTTTATATAATACTAGCTGACCCGGCAAACGTTGTTTTGCCATATAAATTATTTCTAGCTGCCCGGCGCTACTTCGTTCGCGTGGTGTCCTACCCCCTACCCTATCCTACCCTACTCCTACACTACTCCTACCCTACTCCTACCCTAGCCCTACCCTACTCCTACACTACTCCTACCCTACTCCTACTATCCCCTACCCTACTCCTACACTACTCCTACCCTTCTCCTACCCTACTCCTACACTACTCCTACCCTACTCCTACTATCCCCTACCCTACTCCTACACTACTCCTACCCTACTCCTACACTACTCATACCCTACACCTACCCTACCCTACTACTACCCTACTCCTACCCTACTCCTACCCTACTCCTACACTACTCCTACCCTACCCCCTACCCAACTCCTATACCCTACTCCTACCATACTCCTACCCTACTCCTACTCTACTCCTACCGTACTCCTACACTACTCCTACCCTATTCCTACCCTACCCTACTCCCTACCCTACTCCTACACTACCCCTACACTACTCCTACCCTACTCCCTACCCTACTCCTACCCTACTCCTACCCTACTCCTACACTACTCCTACCCTACCCCCTACCCAACTCCTATACTACTCTTACCCTATTCCTACCCTACCCCCTACCCTACTCCTACACTACTCCTACACTACTCCTACCCTACTCCTACTCTACCCTACTTCTACCCTACTCCCAACCTACTCCTACCCTATTTTTTAAATTTTTCTCTGCGTAAGAACCATCCTCGTACTTCAAGGAATATTCTAAAAAAAGAATCAGCCAAATCGGTCAAGCCGTTTTCATGTTATGTCGTGACAACGGAAAACGGGTTTCATTTTAATATATATAGACTAGTTGTTAAGTTGCTTTGTAAATATGAATATAAATTACTAGCTGCGCCCCGCGGTTTCACCCGCATAAGTTTCGATCCCGTGGGAATGTCGGGGTAAAAAGTATCCTATATGTTAATCCTGGTTATAAGCCATCTGTGTGCCAAATTTCATCCAAATCCGTTCAGTAGTTTTTGCGTGAAAGAGTAACAAACATCCATACATCCATACAAACTTTCACGTTTATAATATTAGTAGGATTATTGAACCTAATTTTAAACAATTACATAATTTATATTAATTTTAAGTTACATTGGAGTAGGTCACTACATCACCCCCTTCCAAAGACCGTCAAGGGCGATAATAGTCGGGAAATCTAACGCGACGTCCTGACCGCGTCGTTCTGATGACGTCATCGTCAGACGAAGGCAAGCTTCGGCTATCCGCGTTGGGTGAGTAGTGATGAGTGTTAGTGTTGAGTGGTGACTGTGGTGTGTTGTGGTGAATGTTAGTGTTATGTGGTGAGTATGATGTGTTGCCGGGGTCACGCAGTACGAAGGCCGGCTTAATGCGGTCTATCGATACGGTAACCTGTTTACCATTTACCACTATTCCAAACACCTTGTCACCTCTTTCTATGACCTTATGAGGACCAGAGTATGCCGGTTTCAGACCACCACCGGCAGTGCAGTCCCTAAGGAAAACGTGGGTAGAGGAAGCTAATTCCTTGTAAATAAATGTTTTAAAATTGCTGTTATGCCTGGCCGCCGGTGATGGTTGCAGATTCCGGAAAATACTCCGAAGCCTTGATAGGTAGGTGGTCATGTCAACGGTCTCGTCAGCCTGAGGGTCAAAAAATTCGCCAGGCAGGCGTATCGGTTGACCGTATTCAAGTTCGGCAGCAGTAGCCTGGGCGTCTTCTTTATAAGCGCTGCGTACGCCTAACAGGACTAGTGGAAGAGATTCAACCCAACTGTCATTCGCGTGACAGGTGATCGCAGCCTTGAGTTGACGGTGGAATCTTTCCACCAGTCCGTTACAGGCAGGATGGTACGCAGTTGTTCTGCGATGTTGGAACCCAGCAATGGCAGACAGGCATTTGAAGAGTGCTGATTCGAACTGCCTACCTCTATCGGTTACGATATCCGATGGGCAGCCGAAACGAGCGATCCAGCCACTCAGTAAAGCCTTTGCCACTGTTTCTGCAGTTATGTCTGCTAACGGTATTGCCTCAGGCAATCGCGTAAAGCGATCGATGGCTGTGAGATAATAGCGGAAACCTTGGCACAATGGCAAAGGTCCCACGAGGTCGATGTAGATGAATGCAAACCTCGATTTTGGGAGTTTGAAGGCTCCTACTGGAGCAAAGACGTGCCGCGTGGTTTTCGAGCGCTGGCAAGCCAGGCAAGAACGAGCCCATTCTCGACAGTCTTTCCTGATGCCAGGCCACACATATCGGTCAGCAACCAATCTTGCTGACGCCTTGGTGCCTGGGTGACTCAAGGAATGCAGGCTAAGGAAAATTGACCTGCGCAACTCCTTGGGCACAAAAGGTCTTGGTGTAGGGGTGCTGACGTCGCAGTACAGCTGTATCTGCGATCCTGGTACGCTGACTTGTTGCAGGTGTAACGCGTTATCATCGTTTGCAAGCAGTTGCTTCAACTCCTGGTCCTCCAGTTGTGCTGCGGCGATCCTTTCAGCGGGCACAGGTTGAGTAATCTCCTCAACGCGGGAAAGGGTATCCGCCACGACATTATTCTTCCCAGATATATGCCTGATGTCTGTTGTGAATTGGGCTATGAGATCCAGGTGTCGGAACTGTCGTGGGGAACAATTCTCTTTACGAGAGTGGAACGCGAATGTGAGTGGCTTGTGGTCTGTGTAAATCACAAAGTCACGAGCCTCCAGCATATGCCGAAAATACTTCACACTCTCGTAAATGGCGAGCAGCTCGCGGTCGTAAGGTGAATACTTAACCTGCGCCGGGCTGAACTTCCGCGAAAAGAAGGCAAGGGGCTCCCAAGCCCCCGCGTTCAGTTGCTGCAAGACCGCGCCCATGGCTTTGTCTGACGCATCCGTGACCAACGCCAACTTAGCGTTGCAGTCAGGATGAGCCAACAGTGCTGCTTGACAGAGGCTATTCTTGCAGTTCTGGAATGCCCCGAACTCCCCAGGGGTAAAGTTGACTGGATGTGAACCCTTAACTGATCCAGTAAGCAGGGCATTCAGGGGTGCCTGGAAGTTTGCTGCGCCTGGGATGAACCTGCGGTAAAAATTGAGCATCCCAAGAAATCTCCGTAGCTCTCTTACGGTTTTGGGAGCGGGAAAATTTTGGATGGCCTCAACCTTGGATGGTAATGGTCGTGTGCCCTTGGCTGAGATGTGGTAGCCCAAGAAGTTTACCTCCGACACTCCGAAGATGCACTTGGAACTGTTGATGACCATACCGTAGTCCCTCAGTCTGGTGAAAAGTTGACGCAGATGGTGCTCGTGGGTCTTCTGGTCTTTCGAGTAGACCAAGAAGTCGTCCAGATAAGCGTACGTGAAGTCCAGACCCCTGAGCATTTCATCCACGAAGCGTTGAAACGTCTATCCGGCATTTCGTAAACCGAACGTCATGTACGGGAATTCGAAAAGACCGAAGGGCGTTGTGATCGCAGTCTTCGGGATGTCGTCTGGATGCACAGGAATCTGGTTGTATGCTTTCACCAGGTCAATCTGAGAGAAGACGGTACAGCCAGACAGACCATGGGCAAAGTCTTGGATGTGTCGGATGGGATACTGGTCGGGGATGGTACGTGCATTCAGCATCCTGTAGTCACCGCAAGGGCGCCATCCATCATCTTTCTTCGGCGCTAGGTGGGTCGGCGATTCGACAGCGGAAAGTTTTCGTGTGGGTGTGCGGGTACCGCCGTTCTACCCGGAGAAGCCGGGATTATGGTTTAACCAGATGGAGGCGCAGTTCATCCTGGCAAACATCAGGTCGGATGACACCAAGTTCCATTTTGTTACCGGCAACTTGGAAACGCAATATGCTTCCGAAGTGGAAGATATTATCGACCACCCTCCACCCACCGGTAAATATGAAAAGCTGAAAAGCGAACTCATCAAGCGGCTTTCGGCGACGCGTGAGAAGAAGATTAAGCAGCTTCTCATGCATGAAGAGCTGGGCGACCGAAAGCCTTCTCAGTTTTACCGGCACCTCCACCAGTTTGGAGGTATGAGGAACAGGGTGTAAAGTTCTCTCATCCTCCATTGAAAAGGGAGGATCCTCCAACCAGACGGGTGTTATGTCTGGCGGGCAATTGCCCAACGATTGATATTGGGAAATTGTATCTATGCTAATTACACGGTAAACTCTGTTGCGAGATGCAGGATTTGCGTGACGTCAGTATGACGCGTTGTTCGCATGTGGCGTTGTAGATACCGCTACATCACTCCCCTCAGGAGACCGGAGGTCGATAATTGGCTGAGTCTTGTATCTTGCGATGCTTGCCAGGCCAGCTGAGGTGGTGCTTGCCAGGCCAGGTGAGGAGGTCACAGTCCAGTGAGTCGGAACTGTCTGTGGAGATGCCCCAGTGAGCCGGGGTGGCGCATAGTTCGCGGTGAGTCGGAACTGTCTGCGAAGATGTCCCCAGTGAGTCGGGGTGGATGGCGCTGCGTTATACTCCAGTGCGTCGGATGTCGTACAGCGCCGGGTTGAGGCTGGCTGCTGCGTCGACCAGGAGAGGGTGCTCTGCTTGTTGACCGGCCGAAAGTGCAGTGTGCTGTGCCGAGGTTGCTGATGAGGCTGAGGGTGATGACCAGGTATGCGCGGTCGCTGCATGCTGGTGGTCAGGATACCCGTTGAAGCCGTGGGTGCTGGCTGGCTGGGTGACTCGCCGCTAAAGCTTGCGGGAGTGATAATGATGACGTCACGCTGAAGTAGGTGCACGAAGGCTGCGCTGACGTTCATGCTCGGGGTCACCAATGTAGGTAGGGTAGGCGTGTGTAGCTACGAATGTACGAAGGTGTACGAAAGGATGAAGAAAAGTCCGAAGTACACAAGAAGAAGGAAGAAAGTTTATTGCACAGACACAGGTTACAGTCACACACACAAGAGTTACACTAATGCCTTGGCCGCACTCATCGCGATAACAATCGCCGCGAAGCTTCGTGACTTCGCTCTACAGCGAAAAGAAGGAGTAGTAGAAATAGAATAGATAGCACGAAGTGAGGCAGAAATACAGTAAATATTAATCGCGGCGAAGCTATGGTTTTGTATTCTCAGCGGTCGGTATAAGCCTTGCGAACTTACTGGCGAGGCGGTCCACACGTCGGACCGCGCTTGTGTGAGCGCAGCGGAGCGATAGTGCCGTCGCGCACACGCAAGCGCAACCGGTTCGTGTGACGTAAACGTAGCGAGCCCGCTGGCCGCTAGAACAAAAGACAACAAAAGAAGCTACGCCGGTCAGCTGATAAGTAATTAACTAGTAATAAAAATATGTGTTTGTATGTTGAATATTTGCTAAGTGAATTGTCATAACTATTTTATTTTGATTTTGGATTTTATATAATACTAGTTGTTAAGTTGCTTTGTAAATATGAATATAAATTATTATTGAACCTAATTTTAAACAATTACATAATTTATATTAATTTTAAGTTACATTGGAGTAGGTCACTACAAATTCATAGTAAAAGAAATGGCAATATTATGCGATAATAAAATACAGGTGCTTTTGATTAAACCACCTTTTCCATATCACGAATTGACAAAACAAGAAAGGATGCAAGTAAATTGGAATAAACGTAATAGAAAGATATATTGGAGTGAAGGATTTGTGTCTTACTCAAATCATCAAAATTTGATTGAAGATATTTTAAGAGATAAAAGTGTTTACGCCAAAGGTTTAGAAAAAGTGCTGTGGTTAAAAAATATTTCGAATAATAATAATATAAATAATTTGGAAGACAAAGGTTGTCAGAGTTTATTAAGTTTGTATAAAAAATATGATCATTCTCATGAACTGTATAGTTGTATTTATCATGACTCAATATGTGCTTTAAAAAATGTTTTATGTTTAAATAAATGGTGCTTTGATAATAAATTTTTGGAATAAACATTTTACATTTTATTTATTCAATTTAGCCTCCCATCCCTCAACTCGTCCATGTTTACATGCTTATAAGTTGTGTTAACAAGTACCAAATAGATACTCGACGGTTATGACGTAGTAGTTGCTTAATTATTCCTAAATTACTTTCAATCTTCTTAATAATATCTAAATAATATTATTTCTATTAATTTTCCCTTAATAAGTCATTTATTTGATTTTTATAACAATAATTTAGTATTCATAACATATTTGGGTAGTCAACTGACAGTTGATTTGTTTTATGGCGGGAATGTGTCAAAAAAGGGAGGCAAATCATTTTCTAACGATAAAATTGTGAACTAGTAATAAGGACGTTGTACTGCCAAAAATACAGACTTGAGTGTGAATTATAGTTCGTGTTTAATTGTATAAACCCTGCCTGCTACTGAATAATATTTCAGAAGTGGGATCGGGATAAAATGTCAGGACCATATTTTCACGGTTTGGGGAAACACAAACGAAAGTGCAGTGAGTCAACCAGTTCGGAAGAAGAAAATAGTGAAATTTTTTTCTCGGAAGACCTTCATAAGACTAAGTCGCACAAAAAACGACATGTTGCTCCCAGTGATGCCGAAGTTATTCCTAAATTTCGACCCGAAGACAACAGCAGCAACGTTAAAGGTTGGCTCCACAAAATAGACCAACTAGGCGATGTCTATGGCTGGGACGACACCGATCGAACATTTATCATGCAACTGCGGTTGCGTGGCGCTGCTCGAGAATGGTATGACGACCTTGAAAACTACAATTTGACATGGGATGGCTGGAAGGAAATGCTTCAGGTCGCTTTTCCTCGATCGACCGACTACGCGGACAAATTGGAACGTATGCTGGCAAGGACAAAAGAAGATAAAGAGTCGATGACGAAGTATTATCACGAAAAATTATCCCTACTGAAGAAATGCAACATAAACGGTGAAGATGCTATTTCCTGCATAATACGTGGACTACCTTCTGAATTGAGAGCTAATGCCAAAGCATATAGTTGTGCAACTCCTGAACAACTATATTATGGCTACCTATCTTCACTGGAAAATTTCAAACGAGTGGAGACATATACTGTGCGGAAATCGACGAGTACGTGGAGAAGAGGAGCAAGCAACACCATGCCAACCTCGACATCGGGTCATCAGCTCCAGCCGAAGATATGCTACACGTGTCGGCGGCCGGGCCACGAGGCGCGGGACTGCAGACAGCGGCAGCGCTGCGAGACCTGCCGGCGCAGCGGGCACACGACGGCGGATTGCTGGTTTGGCGCTGGGAGTTCGAGACAGCAACCACAAAGGGTTAGTCAAGTGCTACATATTACCTATGATATTTATGTTGATATTTACAAAAGAACTGTGATGGTAAATGGACAGCAGCTCCGAGCGTACATAGATACTGGCAGTAAAATCAACATGCTTTGTCTCGCACAAGCTGAAAACTTGCAAATTAAAATGGAGCCTAGTGCAACTGTCATGAAAGGTTTTGGAGGAGCATGTGTAAACTCACTCGGTTCATGTTGCCTAAGTGTTTTGATAGATAATGTAAAATTAGATGGAATAGTTGAAATAGTTCATTATATTGCATCGGATATTGAGCTATTAATTGGACAAACAATGATTAATAGTAAGAATGTTAGTTTAGTTACTTCTGCTTCTTCTGTACGTTTTGTTCCAAGTGAAATTATACCGGATATATTTACGGATATAAAATTACATGCAGCGGACTTTATTGAAAAATTTCCAGTTTATATAAAGCATAATGTTATAATACCAAAGCAAAATCAGTTATTTATAGAAGTTTATGTTGACTGCAGACAAAACATTGGAAAAGAGCACACATTTTTAACGCACACAGTATGGATGCAGCTAGGTAATTTAACGTATTTAATACCTTCAGCTATTATTAATTCAAACCATTCTTATTTAAAAGTTGTAAACCTAGGTCATGCTGATGTCGTTTGGGAATCTCGTAGGTTGATAGCTAGAGCGGAGTTGGTAACAATACCAGCATTTAGTTGTGAGTCTAGAGTATTAGCTATAGATAATCCAGACACGGATAATATACAAATTAGTTTGACAGATGTTGATAAGGGCCACCTTAGTGATAATGAAAGCAAACAATTACTAGAGCTTCTAAATAAGTATGCACACTCATTTGCCAGAAGTACTAAAGATTTAGGTTGTACTGATCTTATAAGGATGCATATTCGTACAATGAATAACCAGCCTGTTTGTTGCAAGCCCTATAGATTGTCGCATAAAGAAAATGAAATTGTTAATGGAAAAGTTAAAGATTTATTAGAAGCAGGTATCATTAGAGAGTCAATGTCTGATTACGCAAGTCCAGTGGTACTGGTTAAGAAGAAGGGTGGCGATTACAGGCTTTGTGTTGATTATAGGGCATTAAATGCTAATACTGTGAAAGATAGGTATCCCTTACCGCATATCGAAGACCAGGTTAGTAAGTTATCAGGCAAGTTCTATTTCACCACCCTTGACCTTGCCCAAGGGTATTATCAAGTCAGCCTTCATGAAGACTCAATACCGAAGACTGCATTCGTTACTCCATCAGGCCAGTATGAATTTTTAAAAATGCCCTTTGGTCTGGCCAATGCCCCAGCAGTATTCTCTCGTTTAATTCAAATGACGCTAGGTAGAGTCGATCAAAACATTGCCCTGTACCTTGATGACGTCATGTTACCTACGGAATCAATTCAGGAAGGGTTTGTGCTTTTAGAAAAAGTATTACAATTATTGACCCAGGCAAATTTAAAACTAAAGGAGATGGCTAAACTGAAGTATGGACGAATCTCCAGCAATGTCTAGACATGGTACCTAGCAATATGTAATGCTGAATAGCTGAATATTAGTATTTCATACAGAAAAAGTTTCAGGCGCTTTTTATATATTTATAATCCTGAAAATGAAATCGTGTAACTCCTACGTCAATAGGCATAAAAAACTGCAAATAAATTACATTGCTATGAACTTTTACCTAGGTGTTACCCAAACAACACTAGATTTTTGTCCAAAACCAAATCCCTATAGTAAATGTACTCGAGAGATGGGTTCTGGACGCTGAATGGGGCAACGCGCGCAAGAAAACACTCAGGCGGCAGGATTTTTCTGACTTGATTTACATTGGTCAATACAACCTACACGAATGTATAGCTAAACCTTCCGGAAGTGACAACCCCATCAAAATATGTTTGTTGAAACATCCGTACAGACAGACAGACAAACGCGCCAGGAGGACTTAGTTTAATTAGTATGTGGTGATTGTAAAATCCTGCCTAGACTAGATAACGAATACAGTGAGTAACCAAGGACTTTAAAAGATCATCATCATTCTCCTGCCCTAATCCCAATTTATTTGTGGTCGGCGCAACATGTCTTTTTCTTCCATACTCCTCTATTAGCCGCCATCTCGGTAGTCACCCCCTTTCTAACCATATCATCATTCACACAGTCCATCCATCGTTTCGTTGGTCGTCCCCTACTCTTATAGCCATCGACATTCATACTCAAAACTACTTTAAAAGATATTGAAATAAAACAACAAACAAAAATGCGATTAATTTATTTATTCTGTGAATCTTATAAGAACATTATATAAAAAAGTTAGTTTAGGTTATCTGTCTGTCTGATCAAATCATTCTGATTGGATGTTGCCCAGTAACACAACCAGAGAGAGAGAGGTCAGGGACAGTAGTCCTGACGATTTGTAGGCCGAGAAACTGAATATCTGAAGAGGAAGATGATAAATGCTACGGGACGGGTATGTAAAGATAAAAAAATACACTGTGTTTAAAAACATTTTATTTAGATAATAGAAAGCTGGATGTGACGTTGGTAAATTCTGCAAACGGCCTCAAGTTATGCGCACTATTGTATGACCAAATAAACGTACATCACTAGTTGCTTCTGAATTCAGCAGCTCATAACAAGGATGACAAATGTTAGCATCCCTTGGAACCTAGAACAAACTTAATTACCTTATTACCCACATGAATTATTTATAATACCTACACATTTGATTATTATGACATCTAAAGCAACCAGTCTGTTGTAGTCGTGACGTGTTGAGACGAGATGAGTCTTTCTGATTCATTGCCATTGAGTTCATTATGTATTTTGAAAACACGGTAAACTACTTGAAGTCACATTTGTTCGATGTTTCTTATATTTATCGGTTCTCGAATGATTCTAGCTGTAGATGACTTACCTCAATTGTTAACCATCGTGCTAAGATAGTGAGTAGAAAAGCAGGCAATGAAGAGGCGATATGCTGCCGCAGCCTTTGCCTGGTTACACCGCAGTTTATGCATCGCAGGATGAATTGATTGCAAGTCAAGTCCGTGTCGAGTAGCAAGAGGTCAGTAGGTAGGCAAGCACACACAATAAGCAAGCGAGGGTCAATGAAAATCCAAAATGAAAAACCACAACGAACAAGCAAACGGCAGTGTTCCAACGATGTCTAACATCTGACGTTTGTTTTTTTTTCATAGAGATGGGATTGAACGTCAAGTGTAATCGAATCAATAAAATAATCGATTGGGTTGAAAAATAAAAATATACTTAAATAGTTTTTGTCGACCTGTATTCAGTTAATATTTTTCGACACAAAATAGGTAGTACATTAAACGTAGAAGCACATTCTGAAGCTTTCAATTATTTTTATTTGATTTTGATACGAAAAGAGTGGAATTGAATAGAGTCGATTGTCACTTAGAAACAACCCCGTTTCCCTGTGAAAACACAATAAATAAGAAGCAACTAAACAGGACACCGAATTGAATTCTATCGATTCCCGCCAATAACTCTGATTGCCACTTCTTAGTTTCAGAAAATAAATCGTTTTGATACCTGTTATCAAAAATCGATATAAGTATTGTTTGATTTGACATTTTAGAAAAGCGACATGACCCGTCCCTAGTTGCAGTACTGTATTATTATTCCCCTTGAACTTGTCATGTCAATCAAAAAAAGCAACTAAGATACTTTTTTTATGTTTAACAGTTCACGAAAGCGCTAGGAAATTATTAAACGCTTAATAATTCATGAATGAATATTTAAATATTACGAGTTAATGTGAAGTTACTAGACATGCTTGGGGCAGTCATTTAGCCATGTCCTTTACGTAAATGTTCTTTCCTTAAACGTACCGCTACATACTTAGGCCATGAGATTTCAGCTGGGACAATACAACCAGGCCAAGCGAAAATAAAATGTGTCGCAGAATATAATAGGCCGCGGAATGTACATGAGATTAGGCAATTCATCGGGTTGACGTCATATTTTAGAAAATTTATTCAAAATTTTGCTCAAATTGCTCGCCCCTTAACAGAACTCACGAAAAAGGATGTCAAGTGGCATTGGAGTTCTGATCAAGAAAATGCATTTCAAAGCCTCAAGCAGCGTCTGATTGTAAGGCCAGTTTTAGCTATTTACAACTCTGATGCAAAGACTGAATTGCACACAGATGCCAGCAAAATAGGCTTGGGTGGGATCCTTATGCAATATCAAACAGATAATAGTTTAAAACCAATTGCTTATTTTAGTAGGGTGACGAGTAATGAAGAAAAGCACTACCATAGTTACGAGCTTGAAACGCTCGCGGTCGTTGAATCACTTAAGCGATTTCGAATATATTTAACGGGGATTAAAGTGAAAGTCATTACAGACTGCTCAGCTTTAAGAACAACTCTTGTAAAACGAGATTTAATACCGCGAATAGCTCGTTGGTGGCTCACAATACAAGAATTTGATCTTGAGATTGAATATAGGCCAGGGGAACGCATGAGACACGTAGATGCGTTAAGTAGGAATCCCGCGACTAATGCAATACTTATGATTGAACATTCCGATTGGTTAATAACTCTACAGATACAAGATGATAATATACAAAACATTATTTCTAGACTTCGTGATAACTCCGATTCAAATTTATCTGCAAATTATATGATAAAAGATAATATACTCTATAGGAAAACTGTTGCTGGAGAGCGGTTTGTCATCCCTAAGTTAGCTAAATACGGTTTACTACAAAAACTTCATGATCAGATAGGTCACCCCGGTTTTGAAAAATGTGAAAATTCTATTAAGGCTCAATTTTGGTTCGAAGGCATGACTAGATTTATACGAAAATATATAAACTCTTGTTTACAATGTGCGTTTAATAAGGGCAACTATGGTAGGTTAGAGGGTGAATTATATCCAATTAACAAGCCAGCCATACCTATGCATACTTTGCACGCTGACCATTTAGGTCCTTTTGCCAAAACTCGTAAAGGAAACACTTATATCTTAGTGGTTATCGACGCTTTTACTAAATTTGTATTTGCCCGACCAGCTAAAAATTGTAGTTCAATAGAAACCATTCGAATATTAAAAGAAATTATTATGCAGTTTGGCTATCCAGTTAGAATAATAACAGACCGAGGAAAAGCTTTTACGAGTAGATACTTCAAAGAATTTTCGGAGGAAAATCAATTCAAACATATATTAAATGCTATAGCCAGTCCTCGCTCCAACGGGCAGGTCGAACGAGTAAATCGTACATTATTAAATGGGCTTAACACTATGTCCGAAAGCGAATGTACATGGGATAATAAGCTAGATGATATAGTATGGGGAATCAATAATACACCCAATGCTACTACTGGCTTTTCGCCATTTAACCTTATGTTCGGTCATACTAATTCTAGGTATCCATCCTTCCCGTCTGACTCACCCTCTACTTCTGAAACTCAACAAAACCAACTGCAGGCCAATAGGGAAACTGCTAAGCTCCATATCGATAGAAATATGACTTCCATGAAAACGCGATTCGACAAAAAACATAGGAAATGTATTAAGTACACCGTAGGTCAGCTAGTTCTTTGGAAAGGTGGTGTAGCTAGAGATGCAACCACTGGGGTTACTAGAAAACTTATTGGGCGATACACAGGTCCCTACAAAATATCTAAGGCCGAACAATCGTTGGACCGATATACAATCTCGAGTATAAAGGGTATGAAAGGCTATAAAAAGTTTAGTGCAGTAGTTCGTGGAGAAACTCTTCGGCCATACAAACCAACTATATCTGAGGACGAAAGTTCAGGCAGTGACCGAGAAGTAGACAGAGACGACTTGATTGATCTTCTTGAAAGTTAGTTAACACAATATACTGATCGTTACAGATGTGTGACTCTTCATTATTTGAATTGTATTGTATTATCTTCTAAGTTTAATGAACCAAAAGTGCGAGAAAAGATTCCTAAACAAAAAAAACTATGTGGTGAATAGTTATTTCTCTGAATTTTACCTATTACTAATAATCATTTCATAATTTCACTGTGTGATAATAATTATTGGCAACAAATCCACGTATTTGTATATAACTTTATTTATTGATTTATCCTCACACTGGAACGCCCTAAAGCAATTACACCAATAGAGAAAAAAAAAGTCACTTCATGTGCTGCTTTAATATGATACTAATACTATGTAGGTATGGACAGCTGTGTGACCAAGTCCATCAGTATATTCTTATGGCTACGTTACCTAAAATCTAATAGTAAAGACTGCTGTGTGATCTAGTTAATATTTAAAGGGATGGCTATGTGATCAAGTCCATAATAATAGAGACAATAGGCAATTGCGCTGTGTGATTAAGCTGTTTGTACAAGTTCATGATAAGGACCGCTTTGTGATCAATAAGGACGGCTTTGTGATCAAGTCCATAACAGGGACAGCTTTGTGATCAAGTCCATCAAGTCCATAATAATAGAGACAATAGGCAATTGCGCTGTGTGATTAAGCTGTTTGTACAAGTTCATGATAAGGACCGCTTTGTGATCAATAAGGACGGCTTTGTGATCAAGTCCATAACAGGGACAGCTTTGTGATCAAGTCCATAATAGGGACGCGGACGGCTTTGTGATCAAGTCCATAATAAGGACGGCTTTGTGACCAAGTCCATATCTTAACTATGTGGCCAAGACTTCATTTGAATTAGCTGTGCAATACTTCTATTATACGAGATCTGACCTTTATTCTATAAAAAGGAACTATATATATTATTTGGACAAATGAAAACAAATCTTAAGGCTGTGTGATAAGAAGTGGAAAATGAAAGAACATAAACCAAGGTCATTAACTAAAGTTACTGCTGAACATTATTTCTATTTCAGGACTTCGGGCAAGCCGCTGAAGAAAGCAAAGAGGGCCGTGGGGCACGGCCTATGCAGGATGGCCGAGTGTTAACAAGTACCAAATAGATACTCGACGGTTATGACGTAGTAGTTGCTTAATTATTCCTAAATTACTTTCAATCTTCTTAATAATATCTAAATAATATTATTTCTATTAATTTTCCCTTAATAAGTCATTTATTTGATTTTTATAACAATAATTTAGTATTCATAACATATTTGGGTAGTCAACTGACAGTTGATTTGTTTTATGGCGGGAATGTGTCAAAAAAGGGAGGCAAATCATTTTCTAACGATAAAATTGTGAACTAGTAATAAGGACGTTGTACTGCCAAAAATACAGACTTGAGTGTGAATTATAGTTCGTGTTTAATTGTATAAACCCTGCCTGCTACTGAATAATAGTTGTCAGCAACGCCAATGTGACATCATTATAATTTCACATCGAACACTGATTACATTCATATTTATTTGCATTCGGATCCCGCCATTGCTGGGTGAAGGTTCGGTTTTACTGTTATCTCTTTACACTATTATTTTACATTATTATTAACAATGCTCAATTCAGCGAAATCTGATGTGGAAGGCATTCGTGAAATTATTTTCAAGAATGCTAGTGGTGAGATAATATTTACTAAAAGTATGCGGACTGCTCAGAAAATATCGAACTTAAATTCATCAAAACATCAGGACAATGATGCAATCCGTACGGAAGATTCGGTGAAATCTGATATTGAAAACACACATTACCTTGTGTTCAAGAGTGATGGTGAGGTTACGCATATCTTTGTTCGAGTAAGCGACGCACAGAATGATTATGAAAAATTTAAAATAGTTGAAGGAAGAGATGATTATGATCCTGAGGGACGGGATGAGTGTGGCATTGGCTCATCACAGGTGAACAGAACAATAGCCTCATTGATGAGTGAATATAAAAAAGACCATAAGCCTCAGTACCCACACTTCAGCTCAAAAACAAAACGATTGCTCAGTTTCATAGACTGGCCTCTACGTATGCGTCAGAAACCGGAGGTTTTAGCTGATGCTGGTTTCTTTTATACTGGTTATGGAGACAGGACCATTTGTTTTTATTGCAGCGGAGGCTTAAAAGATTGGGAAGATGATGATGAGCCTTGGCAGCAACATGTTCAGTGGTTTAGTCAGTGTGCTTACGTTAAGCTCAAAAGTGAACTTGTGTAGTAGGTATAGCGTTTTAGGTTAGCATTAGACATAAAAGAGTAGAGAGGATAATAAGAAATAATAAATTATTAAATATGTGTATTATTGGGACGTTCTGCATAACGCGCTCGAGCGAAGCGAGAGCAAGTGATGCAGAACTCCCAATAATACACTACTAGTTTCAAATACTCAAATCTTTATTGCATTCCATGTGTTACATAGATGGTATGTATATACAAGGTAAAAGATCAATATGGACCTTGTCGGGCACAGCAACATTTAGGAGAGAGGAAGAGAGCTAAGTGGCAATTCAAACAATTAAATATTATTAGATGTGCTTAATTGGGTTATAATTATGTATAGATATGTTTTGTGTATATAGGTATAGTATATTAGTTATTTTATGTATCGCGTAAGAATGTGCAGGTTTCATTATTATAAAATTATGTTATTATTTAATGTACCTATTTACATTTTCATATCTATATTAGATTTTCTATATTCCATATTATATTAAATGTATATTTCATAATGTTTGGTGTATACGAGATATACTATAGATAATTTTATTTTGCAATCTATTTGTCATCTAAAAACTCCTTTACTGAGTAGTATGACTTGGATTCCAGATATTGTTTCAATTTGTTTTGTTTACTTCTCTAATGGCATTTGGCAATTTATTATACATTTTTATGGACATAACCTAATAGACCAGGGTCGATAGTTTTTAAAACCAAAAAAAATAATAGTAGGATGAAACCCATTAGAAAAGGAGGGGAATATTATAAAAATGAAAGGAAAAGTAATTTACGGGCGCTCTGAGGTCGGGAAGGGGATGGGGGTGAGTTTTTAAGGATAAAAAACGGTTTTTCTCGATTTCCGGCAAAACTAAAAGTCCTATCGAAAAAAGTCAAATGGCAAAGTGGTAGGTAATAAAAAGATCTAAAACTTTTGTATTCACACTTTTTTCACATAACCTCAAAATTTATGTGAAAAATTCAAAAAACCAAGTTTTTGGTTTTTTATTTTTATCTTTTACAATTTTTTTTTTAACGAAATTTGGTGAAAACTTACCTTTTTATGTCCCAAATACGCTGTAATTTATTTGATTAAAAATATTTATTTTTTCACCTTATTTTGAATTAATATCGAAAAAGCACCCTAATTTTCAATCGAATATTCACCCGTCAAAATATCAGCTTTTTTAAAAAAGTTGGTATGTTTTCTGTTCGTTGAAATCTCTACTTTCCGATGGTGAAAAAAAAAAATATGTTACTATAGTAAATCTTCTCAGAAAATGCAAAAATCGAAAAAAACTAGAATTCGAGAATTTTTCGAAAAATTTCGAAAAATTCGAGAATTCGAATATTCTGAAATATATTTGAAATGTATAAAATATATATGAAAATCGGCCAAAAGTTTGTTATTAAAAATATATTTACGATACATATTTTATACATTTTTATAGATTTTTAATATATTTTTTATGTATTTTGAAATATATTTCTTTTTCATGGGATTAACTAAACGTGAGATAAACTGTTCACCGAAGGCGGCTCTCAATTGGGCCATTGTTTCGCGTGCCGTGTGGCATGTGGCACCGTCTTGTTGAAACCACATGTCAGGCATGTCCAATTCTTCCATTTTGGGCAAAAAAAAATCGCCAATCATCACACGGTAGCGCTCGCCATTCACAGTAACGTTTTATCTCACGTTTTGGGCCCGTCAATTGGCCGCCTAGATCGTGTGATCTAACGCCTTTGGACTATTTCATGTGGGGCCATGTTAAGGCTCATGTCTACAGGGATAAACCAGCAACGATTGACGCACTGGGAGCCAATATTGAAGCATTTATTCGTGATATACCGGCTGATATGTTTTTATTTTTTTATTTTATTTTATTTATTCGGGAAAACAAACAATTACACATTAAGAATTACAAAAAGATAGGCTACAGAAGAGATACAAATGTGAAATCAACCACGTTTTCCACAGATAAACAATGAGACAATTTGGTAAATTTTAAGACTAGCGTTTTAAACAATAAAAAAGAGGAATAGTATTAGTAAAAGTATAAAAAAAAAACAAAAAATACAAATAGAGCCGTTAATAGTGCCGCATAAGTGGAACAAACAGTGTCACATTAATTTTTCAACATGCTAAGTAACATGAGCCTAAACTTTCCATGGGGTATAAAGCAAATAGATCCAAGCTGCAGAAATTCTTATTAAAATTGCTCGTAAGGCGACGAAGAGGCGCACGCAAGCCGGCATTTGTGCGACTGGAAGTAGTGGCGAATACAGGTCGTGCGCGCACCTCGCGCCCCTGGCATGTTCTGGGAATTATATAGCACAACTTATTACCAATGTCTAAACAATCATACGAGTTATTGCATAAGTCATACAAAAATGTAGTTTCAAGAAATGCACGCCTTGAACTCAAAGAAAGCAGATTATATTTTTTGAGTAAATCACTATAAGAGAGATAACAACTTTTGAAACAGCGATAATGCATAGACTTTAAAAATTTACGCTGTATGCTTTCAATACACTCAATATATTTATTGTAGAATGGGTTCCACACAGGTACTGCATATTCTAATTGAGACCTAACTAGTGATCGATAGAGATGTAAATATGTACTAGGGTGCTTAAATTCTGTGGATGATCTCAACACGAAGCCGTACATTCGATAAGCATTACTAACAATTTTACTAACATGTGCGTCTAAGTGCAGTTTGTCGTCAAGTAATATTCCCAGGTCGCGAATCAAACTCTCCCTTGCCAAAGTTTCACCGTGTATTGCATAGGGATATTTAAATATATTTCTATTTTTGGTGAAGCTAATACAACAACATTTAGAAATACTGAATTGGAGTTTGTTTTTAGTGCAATAATCTGCAAGACGATTGAGGTCTTGTTGAAGCAGTTGACAGTCAAGCATAGTTTTGATGGGTCTAAAGACTTTAAGGTCATCTGCGTAAAGTAAGAATTTAGAATTAAGAAAGCACATGTCAATATCATTGATAAATATAATAAATAACAGAGGGCCCAGTATCGAGCCTTGAGGCACCCCTGATGAAACAGTTATGGATTTGGAATGGAAACCATTAACTACCGCTTTTTGCGTTCTATTTGTAACATAGGAAGTAAACCAACGGAACAAATCCCCCCGTATGCCGTTAAATGCTATTTTGCCCAAAAGTAATTTATGATCGACCTTGTCAAAGGCTTTACGGAAATCAGTGTAGATAGAGTCCACCTGTACACGTGTGTCTACACTATTGAATAAATAATCAGTATATTCAATCAAATTAGTAGTGGTAGATCTTTTCTTGACGAACCCGTGCTGTTGCTTAATAATCTGATTATGAATAATCGGGTAAAGCTGATCGTGGACAAGTTTCTCGAAAAGCTTTGACAAGATAGAGAGAATAGAAATAGGTCGGTAGTTCTCAATTTCATGCTTTGGACCAGATTTATGAACAGGGGTGATATTGGCTCGTTTCCACACTTCTGGGAAAGATCCTTGGCTCAAACACTTATTATAAACAATATGTAGTGGGAGACTTAAAGTGTTAGCGCAGTTTTTAAGGAAGAGTGGCGGTATGCCATCAGGTCCAGGACCTTTAGAACAATCTACGGATTTCAAAGCACTGAGCACTTGTTCAATACTGATCACCAGATTGCTAACGAGACAACTATTCTTAGCATCTTCGTATGTCCACTGCTGCACATTGTTGAGAGTGGAAGGTTCATAAACAGAATGGAAGAAGTTTAAAAAAAGATCACAGATTTCATCTGGAGTATTGGACGACTGTCCCTGGTAATACATAGTTGAAGGAATGGAGGCTGAATGTTGGAGAGAGTGTGCCGAAATTGGGCCATCTAAACCGGAGCCGCGGCCAGCATTTGCATGAAATCATCTTCAAACATTAAATTATATTGATCGTTCTATCGATTCCAATAAAGATTTCATCTAATTTTTCAAATTTTTTGTGTTTTTTTTGAAAATCAAATCCTATACCTCTTAAAAAATCACCCGTTAGTAGGTATGTATGTAGTAAGACCCAGACCCGCCTAGCCCCTTCCCCACTTCTCCATGAAATACCTTTTGATGGGCTACGATTTTTCGTAGGTCACTCAGGTATATAATTTATCTTAAAATAGTATAAATAGGCATCTACGCATATAATTTAAAAAAGTTTCGACAACGTTCTCCTAATATTGTAGATGTCTTATTAAATATTAATTTTATTAACTTATTTGTTTGTTAATTATAGTAGTAGTATATTTTGATTTGCAATTTTTTTTATTAATGTAGCATGTAATCTAACGTTTTTCGAATAATTAAAGTGTAAATTTTAATAAATAGCTCAAAATTATTTATAATAATTAAAAAATTCTTTTCGATTTTTTGCATTTTCTGAGAAGATTTACTATTGTAACATTTTTTTTTTTTCACCATCGGAAAGTAGAGATTTCAACGAACAGAAAACATACCAACTTTTTGAAAAAAGCTGATATTTTGACGGGTGAATTTTCGATTGAAAATTAGGGTGCTTTTTCGATATTAATTCAAAATAAGGTGAAAAAATAAATATTTTTAATCAAATAAATTACAGCGTATTTGGGACATAAAAAGGTAAGTTTTCACCAAATTTCGTTAAAAAAAAAAATGTAAAAGATATAAATAAAAAACCAAAAACTTGGTTTTTTGAATTTTTCACATAAATTTTGAGGTTATGTGAAAAAAGTGTAAATACAAAAGTTTTAGATCTTTTTATTACCTACAACTTTGCCATTTGACTTTTTTCGATAGGACTTTTAGTTTTGCCGGAAATCGAGAAAAACCGTTTTTTACCCTTAAAAACTCACCCCCTTCCCGACCTCAGATCGCCCGTAAATTATTTTTCCTTTCATTTTTATAATATTCCCCTCCTTTTCTAATGGGTTGCATCCTACTATTATTTTTTTTCACTTTTTATTATTTTTAAAGACCCTGGTCTTTATAGGGACCCTGGTTTTTAGAGTGCATTTTGAGTCGGGATTAAGGTATGTTTATTTTGTTTTTGTTGTTTGGAAAGGTGTATCTTGTTTGTGTTTCTTCGCAAGTGGTGTAAAAAGTTCAGTCCCTCCCCTGATTATTCAATGATTTATTATTATCAACAATATTTTTAAATAATATTAACAAATAACTTAATAGTAGAAAAAGTATCAAGTCATGTAGCCGTAGCTACAGTACGGTGTCGTGAACTCGTGGCGTCGAGCGGGTTGTCGCCGTACTACAATATACCTTTTTTTTTTCGGGTTGGAAAATCCTCATGGATCTCCGCCGCCCTGGGGCGGACGGCGGGGTCTGACAGACTCTTACTGACTAAAAACCACCCCAGTGTTCCATCTCACACCTACGCCGGGGGCCGCAACCCCCGACTGGTACCGGCCCGCCACCGCGGGCCTCCTCGGGTCAGGGGGGGGAGGGAGGTGTTAGACGGGGAGTCTTCGGTCTAGTCTTCTTCTTCGGGGAGTAGGAGATCGTGCGATATCCCCTGATGACTCTGACGGTTATCGCTCTCTGCGGTTTCCGCAGTATTGCGATACTGCCGGCCGTCAGGTCAGAGGCCCAAACCAGGGCCCCATACACGGCCATCGATCGCACGATCCCCACGTAGAGCCGCCTACAGGCGGCGCTCGGGCCCCCCAGATTGTGAAGCAGCGTTGATAGCGCCCCAGCCGCGCCCAACAACTTGGGCGCCAGCCGCCGGAAGTGGGGGCCGAAGTCCCACCGCCTGTCGAGCACCAATCCCAGGTACTTCATGGTAGACTCGACAGCGATCCGAGCCCACCCGACCACGATGTGATCCGGGCGGCGGCGGCCGCCGTGGGACTACAATATACCTAATGCTCTTAGACTCTTAACTGCGGTTCCTCCTGGCGGCTATTAACCGGAAGAAGGTAAGGAACGACCAATCCCGAAGTACATAGGATGAAACGTGAAGAAGAAATCTTTCCAATAATTCTTACGTGTTAAGGTCGGGTATTGTTTCGGTGGAAAGGTGGCTCAGCAGAGCGTCATGCAAGTGGGTCATCGTAGTCCACACATGAGCGCGCCGCGACAGTGTCCCGAGGTGCGAGACCGCTGTACCGTCCGCTGGCGGGTGAGGTACAATTGAAAACAAAGTATCACTTGACTGATTTTTTTATTGTTATGACAGGTACACATTTATACAGTCGATCATAGTGCTAGGGGCCGCGCGGCCAGTCGAGCTCGACGGAGGCCACGTCGAGCGCCAGGATGTCCGCCGGCGCGCCGAGCGCGTCGGCCAGGCGCGGGCGCGTGCGGCCCAGCTCGCCGTGCGCCCACTCCTTCACGTACGTGCCCGCCTCCGTGCGCACGCGCACCACCAGCAGCGCCGGGTGCTCTGTGGAGCGAGAGCAACCTAGTACTGCACATTGTTCAAACTCAAACTCAAACTATTTATTTCAATTAAACCAATTACAGGTACTTTTGAATTGTCAAGGGGTCGGTCAGTCAGAAAAATGAAGCTAGTTGCCCATTCCAAAGCGTAGGTACCTATGGAGAAGAACGGGCAAGAAACTCCATGGACACTCTTTTAAATCAGAATAATATGGTTACAAAGTATTGGATACATCATTCATGTTAGAAATTATGCATGTGAGAACGATGCAGAACATTAAAAGCGTCCGTAATGAACAGATAAAGAAAAAACAATTCAAATATAAAATTAAATATATAATAAGCCATGGCAGCAAAGAGTTGACCAGTCCCTACTGACGGCGCCCGTTCACGAACATGACGCATAGATTAGCACCATTCAGCTCAACCATTTTGAAGGGAGCTAAATGATCCAACACACGCGCCACCATCAGCGAGACATTAGAGTGAGCATGACATACTCTCAGCCGCCAAGCCACATTCAAGTCAATGAAAGACGTACCCAGTAAATGGTAGCTTTATAGTATGTACGTACATAGTACTCACATTTATGTGCTATGCAATAATACAATACTAGGAGATTGAATTTATACAATGCAAAAATAGTATTTTAAAATCTTCATCAGCTCCAACAGTATGTAGGTAGGGTAGGCGTGTGTGAAGTATTTCCAAATGCTAATCAATTTATTTATGCGTCCTGTGGAGCAGGACCAGCGTTTAACCAAGCATTTTTGTCAGCGATGTAATCCCCCAACTTATAATATGCTCGGCTACATAGTGTGCGTTTTATGTAAGATTTGAATTTCGTTTCATTGAGTTGGAGTATGTGGGGAGGTATTTTATTGTAACATTTTAAACAGTACCCCATGAAGGAAGAGTCTACTTTAGCCAGTCTGAAACCTGGTTGAACTAATTGGTCCCTATTTCTAGTTCTATATGTGTGTCTGTCACCTCTTTTACTGAAAAGATTTAAATTTTTCCTTACGTACATGATGTTTTCATAGATATATTGACAAGGTACCGTCATGATATTAATATCTTTAAACAGGTCCCTTAGAGAATCGCGCCTGCGGAGGCCATATATTGCTCTGATGGCTCTTTTCTGCAGAATAAAAATAGACTCGATATCTGCAGCCCGTCCCCATAGTAAAATACCGTAAGACATGATACTATGAAAGTAACTGAAATAGACTAGCCTCGCGGTATCTACATTAGTAAATTGACGGATTGTTCTTACAGCATATGCTGCTGAAGTTAGCCGTCCTGCAAGAGATGTTATATGAGGACCCCATTGCAGCCTTGAGTCGAGCGTTATCCCCAGGAAAACAGTTTTATCGACGAATTCTAGTTTCTCCTTATTCATTACTCAGTCTCTTTGTTCACTCAGTAGTTCGATATGATGTGATGTTTGTGTGTGTGTGTGTGTCTCTGTGTGAAAGATGAGATGGCTAAAGAGGGGACCTTATATCAGTAGTTGGCACTACTGATATAATAATCACATATCATCATCATCTGATATCAGGACGGATATAATGGCTCATATCCGTCCAAAATAATAATAAATCTCATTATTATGTTAATCTAGTCTGTAGTGTCATGTTGTAAAGACGCCAGCAGGTCAAGCTACCCGAAACTGTCCAATTTTCCCAATCAACCTTGAACCTTTAATACTTTAAATATAAAGTTGAAAATCTATTAAAGAAATTTGACAGATCAGATTGTAGTAGCTTGATGTGCTGGCGTCTGTACATACCTGTTGCAACTTATAAACTGTTCATTACTGCTGTAATATTATTCTTAAAATTATATTGTGCTACCTACATAATATGGACCTGTACTAAAGTCTGAAAAAAAAAGCCGGTAAAAAAAAAATTATGTGAACATGGAAGCCAAGTTCAAGAATATGCGTGGTAGTCGACTTCGCCGACAAAAGAATTGAGATATAAATAGGAGTCAAGTTCTGTAAATGAAAATTATTTATAAGCACATATGTTCTAAAATAAAGGTCATCATTCAAATGTCGAACATATTGTACCCAAAAATTAAAGTAGCAAGAACAAAAAGTACTTTTCTTATGGGAAATAATATCTTGAGTATTTTTTATGATGAGATAATCAACGTTAAGGATTATATTGAGGACAAAAGGCTTGGGATTGAGCTGTTTAAAATTTTTATAGACTGAATGTTTTTTTTCTATTGTTGTTTTTTTTATATACACATTGGAATTTCAGCAATCCGGACGTTCGATCTGATGACTTCGAGAAATTAGCCATCGGGCATATGACATTCGAAATCAAGCAGTACACCTAAATAGTTCAGTGGAATGGCGATGTCGCTCATACTTTACTAGTAAATGTTGCGGTACTTTAGCTATTGTAGAGGTAAGTATTTAATTAACTTGAGTATGTTTTATTACCTAGCCTTCCTTTCTTTTCGTCTTTTCCTTGTATTCCATCTTTATGTCGCTATAATATTTGGTGGTTTCTAAATATATGTATATATTTTTTTTATTTTAGGATAAAAAAATAATTGGAAGAAAAGACCATACCCGCGAAGTACTCGTAGATGAATATAAAAATCTGATGCTAAAGCAAGTATGTGATTTGCGGGAAACAGTGATATCTTCCGGTGAACCCACTCAACGATTGTATGTGAGAGAGAAATTATTTAATGATTTTAAAAAATTGTTTAATAATATTTTCATCAACTTCCGGTATATGAAGGTATTGTAACTGACTACTAGTTCCCCCACTTAAGAGTGAATTTTGCTTTAAAAGGGGCGCACTGTCTCTCGACAGATCACGACGCCACACGGCAGATGCCGGACGTGCTGGACATCGTAGTCCACCGGGGGCTACACTGCCAGATCACGCAACAGGTGATCGACGACGAGCTACAGTCGGATCATCATCCTGTACTCGTCGTCCTATCGGGTATGCCGACCCGATTGAAGCCATTAGCGCCACGTCAAATCACGGACTGGAATAAGTTCACGGACAGATTGGAGACCACCACGCCGACTCGGCCCATAACCACTTCCGCGGACGTGGACCAGACGGCGGGGGACATCACTGCTTGCATACAAAGCGCCTTAGAAGCGGCGACGAGCACGCAGCCGCAGGGGAGAGTGCTATTGCCGCCCCTGCCGGCGCATATATACTCAATGATCGCCGTGAAGAGGCGCCTTCGAAAGCAGTGGCAGCAGCTTAGATGTCCCACCCTAAAGAAGCAGCTAAACCGTCTCGCGGAAAAGGTAAAGGCCGAGCTACAGGCACACGCCGCCGCGGACTGGGAGAAAAGAATAGACGCCACCACGGACAACTGGCCGTCTCTACACAAACTGTGTCGCCAGTTAACGAGTACCCCAGCCCCGGTACGGCCGCTGCGAGACAGCGACGGGGCGCTTAAGTATGTAGCGGAGGACCGGGCGGAGGTCTTCGCCGAACACCTGGAGCGTCAGTTCCGCCCCAACCCGACCAGCGACACAGACCATGTCGCAGCAGTCGAGAAACACCTGGGAGACTACTTCGCCACGCCGATAGCTCCCGATGAAGATCCTGTTTTCTTCTCGCCTGGCGCAGTCAGACGCGCCATCCTCAACACGAAACCGAGGAAGGCCCCCGGTGCTGACGGCATCACCAATGCAGTGCTGCGCCGCCTGCCTTACCGTACGGTAGCAGCGCTGGCGCGCCTGTTTACGGCGGTGCTGCGCACGGGGACCTTTCCCGCCTCGTGGAAGGAAGGGCGCGTCATAATGTTGCCCAAGGCGGGGAAAGACATACTGAAGCCGGAGAGCTATCGGCCGATCACGCTGCTGCCGACAGTCTCCAAGGTGTTCGAAGCACTCCTGCTGCGACATCTCCAGCCACACATCGCGCCACGCCCGGAGCAATTCGGGTTTCGGGCGGAACATAGCACGACGCTCCAGCTGTCGAGGGTACTGCACCACCTCACAGCTGCCCTAAACAAGAAGGAATATTCGGTAGCAGTATTCCTCGACATGGAGAAGGCCTTCGACCGTGTATGGCACGAAGGCCTTATATTTAAGTTGGCCACGTCAGGCGCGCCCCGTCGCGTCGTAAAGGTGGTCTCTGATTTTCTGTCCCACAGGTCCTTCAAAGTGGTGGTCGACGGGGCGCTGTCAAGCACGCACCCGGTGCTAGCGAGTGTGCCGCAGGGCAGCTGCATATCGCCGGCGTGTTACTCACGATACACGGACGACATCCCCACGACACAGGAAGCGATGCTCGCGCTGTACGCCGACGACGCCGCGTACATTACTACATCGCTCAATGCGAAGTACGCGGCGGTCAAGATGCAGCGCGCGCTAGAGCTCCTTCCCGACTGGTTGTCCAAGTGGCGGCTGTCGGTGAACGTGGGTAAGACGCAGGCGATGGTCACTGGAGCAGCGCCCCTCCCGCCACCCTTGAAACTACAAGGAGCCGACGTCACGTGGTCGCCCCGGGTCAAATACCTGGGGGTCACCATTGACCGTCGGCTCACGATGGGGCCACACGTCCGCTCGGTCGCCGCACGGGGTAGGGTAGCCCGCACCTTACTCAAACCAGTGCTCTCATCTCGCGTCCCGGCGCGCGTCAAGTTGAGCGTGTACAAATTGTACGTCCGCCCTATCTTGACGTACGCCGCTCCGGCATGGTTCGCCCTCACAAGCGAGTCGAGCCGAAAGCTGCTCCGCGCGCAACAAAGTTTAGCGCTGCGGACAATCGTTGACGCCCCTCGCTTTGTGAGGAACGACGTCATCCGGAGGGATCTCGGGATCGAGAGCCTGGATGAGTTTGTGCGGCATCTCGCGAAGGCTATGTTCGCGCGTGCCGACGCATCAGCTTGGCCCCATGTCAAGCACATTGCGCCCTGGCACGCGCGCCCCCCTGACGCGAGACCCTTGCCCCGCGACCTGGTAGCGGACGACGACCCCATCGCACCGGATTGACGCCTCAAGTGAGCTGCACCCAGGTTACACGCAGCTCACCTGAAACAAAAAATTACTCCACACACACTACATACATTCGCTGCGTAGCGTGTGCTAAGTTAATATAGGCACGTTACGCGACGAATACAGACATCCACTACTACACAGACGCTTAAACTCACACGTGTGGGCGCAGCGCGGGCCGCGACACACGTAGACACTGAGCGGTGTTACACAATACAATACCGCTCACACACACATGACTGCTCCTTAGCCCGGAACGTAACCGGCTGGCTCTGGAAACGGGACGGGCGGGAGCAATACACCTTTACTCTGTAGGAGCGTCGAGTCGGCACCTTCGTCGCTGGTCGTCCCCCGCCGGGCCTCCCCCAGGCAACTGGGGGTCTCACCTGGCGGGGACAGACCGCCGAGGTGTCGTGAAGAAAGCGACGCTGTGAGTCGGCGTCGTGACGCGCCTACAGAAATACAAATAGCAATCACTCACATAGACGCGCGCAACTCACGCGCGTCAATTACTGCCAGGGGCCATTGTTGCCTACACAGTGAGGGGGCCGTAGTAGCGGGCCACCGTATGGCTATCTGCGGCCTGGGGGCGAAGCCCTGGCGCCGCTCGCCACGCCCCCTAACGGGGGCGTCGCGACTTCTACAGAGTCGACAGATCAGAAGTTGTCCGATAGCGGACACGGCACAACGGTGCTCTTAACTGTCAGGTATGTTTTTTTTTAAATAATGTTATAATGTTGAATTTCTATTTTTATGCTGTATTTTTTTTTACTGTGTTGTTATGTTAAAATTTTAATATGATATTTATTGTTGTTATGAAGTATTGCTGTATCACTTACTGAACAATATAATAACGAACCTATTTATGTCTATTATTCTACCCTACCTCCCACATGTATGACAAAAAAAGCAGTGAATTTACAAACAAGGGGTTCAATAAAGCAATGGGTTGTTTGCCAGTGTAAAAGTATTAAGCATTTTTTACACGACGCTAGAAATAAATCGGCACAAGTAACAAAGACCGCGTCCAAAAATGTTGCTGAAGTTGAAGTATCGATTAAATTCAAAGATCCTTTTAGCCGACTACTACGACGAGCAGGCTGGGGAACAAACACGCATTTTAGTCTTCTGTTCCAGTAAGTCCAGCAAAAGAAGAAAAAGAAAAGAAAGAGTATTTCGTAAAAGGCACCTTCTACAGTTACTAAAGAAGGTGCCATCCACGAAATATTCTTAATATTTTGAATCATTCTGCCCTGCACCTTTCGCTCAAATATATCTATAATATTCATGGCGATGTAAGCAGTACCACAGGAACGACTCAAGTAATGCCGCTAATTTTTACTTTGATCTTGATGTCGAACCGTAAAGAAAAGAGCTATATAGCTATACTTTTGTTCTATTTGATTCTGTCACAAATACCGGAGAGGAAACCATTAAATATACACTGTGATTATAAAAAAGCAGCAATGAATGCAATTTTGAAAGTCTATCCAAATTGCACTATAAAGGGACAACGATAAAGCTTAAACTGGTCTACTAGGCCCTGTATCAGTCGCATATCCAATGTTGCGCCACCGCACCATATTTTCTTGGTCTTGAGAGAGCACAGAGAGCTGTCTTGAAAATGATCATAAAAACCATACAGGTACCTACTCTACATCACGACTGTACTCGTACTGTACATTAGGTACTAACAGTTCGTCAGCTTTGTGCTGAAATCAATATTGAGGAAACACCCATCTGTGCCCCACCCGACCTAAACAGACGCAGCAAAATGCCTTTTTGTCCTCGTGCCCCTTGCAAAACAGCTTTCGTCAGTAGACAGTTTAGCAGCCTAAGTATTAGACTACACGACAGCATCAACAAAAAGCTTAGTATTGTAGGCTCCAGTAATTATATTATCAAAAGACTGAAGATTTACTTGCACACATTGCGTAATATCATATAACGCACATTTTCACATTTACGCTGACACCTCAACACACCACACCACACACAAGCACATACAAGCACAAAGACACGTAAACGCGCGCTCGCATCCACACTCACAAGTACGTTTACGCTATAATAATTTACGTCACGACATTCACGTTGACACGATCTTCCTATAATGCTCCACGTTTGAGGACTGACTCCCAAAATACAAACCCTGGCTTAGTTTGGGTATCAGTTTCAGTCATTGAGATAGGAACAACATGGAGACGCCGCGTTATTCTATACATACATTTGCTTAAACAAATATGAGTGAAATATGATTCAGAAATTGAAATATCGCTATGTCTCATTCTTTCTAGTGAGATAATCTTATTTGATAAAAGAGACAACTATATTTTAAGTTGTTGCTAATAATGGCAACATTTTGTCGTGACGTAGTGACAGTTGTAGGTAGGTGCCGTAGCAGCCATCATAAGCGCCGAGTTTCGTGGTAGGTAGTTTTGCTGTCAAATGGTCGTTTGTTTTTTGTATTATTGAGATTTTCGAGAAAATTACGAGGATTTTACGTTTTAAAACTGCATGTAAATGTTGGAAAACAGAAATTCAACATGCCTGTGTGTTGTATTGTGAAGTGTGGTGCAAGAAAGAATGAAAATATTTTTAATTTATATTAACGATCTGTGCGCGCTCAATCTCGACAAAGGCAAAATCTTCACATTTGCGGACGACACTGCCCTAATATTTAATTCTACCACGTGGCGCAGCGTTTTCGAAAATGCTCAATCTGGCCTGAATAAGGTGTAAAAATGGTTGCATGACAACGTCCTTACCCTGAATGCAGACAAAACTAAATATATTAATTTTACTATGCGAAAAGTTTCTCAAAGTATAGCGCCTCCATTATCTATCACCGCGCATAAATGCCCCATCCCCCACAGCACGACCTGCACGTGCACCTGCTTAGAGAGAACAAACTCTATAAAACACCTTGGGGTGGTGCTGGATCCTTGCCTGGGCTTCCATCCGCACATGCATATCGACACACTTACATCCAGAGTTCGTAAATTAATTTACGTATTTAAGAACTTAAGACACGTGGCGGGTGTGGGCCCTAAGAAGACGGTCTACTTCGTACTTTGTCAGTCTTTATTAACCTATTGCATAACAACATGCGGTGGCGCACCTAAATCGACTCTAATCCAACTTGAAAGGGCGCAGAGAGCAATCTTAAAAGTATTGTCTTTTCGACCATTCCACTACCCCACAACCGACCTGTACCGGGAAAGTGGGGTTCTCACGGTTCGCCAACTATTTTTCTACAGACCATCTTGAAGCAACACGCACTTCTTTCCTATAGTCACACACCTATGCTCGGTAAAAGACGCTACGACCCCGTCGACCGGTCCGTTGATAGACTTACAACTTGTTTCTCTGAACGATTCTTCTGTTTTCTTGGAGGCTACCTCTATAACAAAGTAAGCAAAGTTCACAACATCTTCCCACTCACAAAATACCTTTGTAAGAAAACATAGTCACAGCATTCTGTTTATGTTTATCTACCACAAGCACATACTACTACGGCATTCATTAAACAGTTTAACACGCACCAACTTTTTCATCACTCACACTCACACACCCACACATTCACACAGCCACACACTCCTCACGAACACTCCTTCCTATAAATAAAATTGGAAACTTTGTCTAGTTTTAGTATACGGGAAACCATAATAAAATTGTATATTTGGGGCGGAGACCTGGTGGCCTGAATACAGGCTTCGGCTTAGCTTAGGCACCAGTCTCCCACAGTATTTTTCTTTAAGCCCATGACTGGACAATATTGTTTATTTTTGTTATTATTTTATAAGGATACTAGCTTCTGCCCGCGGCTTCGCCCGCGTGGATGTCGGAGGTTATCCCACGGGAACGTGCTACCAGGATAAAAAGTATGTGCATCCCCAGGATGCCATGTGTCTCTTTGCCAAATCAGAAGAAGTTCAGTGGTTTAGGCGTGAAAATGTAACATACGGTTTCAAGTTCAAATCCTCCCCTAAAAACCGAATTACCCCTTTTTGCCATTGACCCCTGACGGGGCCCCGTCAGGGGTCAATTTTCGACAACTTTACATACTTATTATTAATTATTTTCTGTCGAAAGAATCAATACTGAGTTTCGAGTTAATCGGACCGCGCATTCAATTTCTTCCACACAAATTTCAACACCCCTATATCCCCCTTTGGGGGGGTAGGGGGTAGATTGAAAAACTTATAATGATAAACTTTATTACTTACTTAGGGAAGTATTGTTGCCAAGTTTCAAGTTTATTAACCTAACGAATAAGATTTTTCATATAAACTGTATCCCCGCTTTTTACCCCCACAGGGGTGGAATTTTGAAAAATCATTTGGGATGTGTTCATAACTTGACTCAAAGATTATTTATACCAATGTTCGAGTTAATCAAGCCACGCTGTAAAATCCTCCCCTGTAAAATTGACTACCCCTTTTCAGGCCGTCAGGGGTAGATTTTCGAAAAACCCTGATACACATTATTCTTTCCTTTCAATTTTAGGTATAAATACTGACTTTCGATTAAATCGGACCGCGCGCTAAAATTCTTCCATACAAACTTTGAAACCCCCCAATCCCCTTTTAGGGGGTAGTTTATAAAAACAAAAAATGCTCAACTTCATAATTTACTTAGATAAGTATTCGTGCCAAGTTTCAAGTTTATTAACTCAAGGAATAAGATTTTTCATACAAACAAAATCCCCCCATCTCACTCTCTTAGGGGTGGAATTTCGAAAAACTCTTTCTTAGTGGATACCTACTCTTCACGAAGAATACACTCTCCAAATTTCATGTCTCTAGGACCAGCGGTTTAGGCTGTGCGTTGATGTCTCAGTCAGTCAGTCAGGACTTTGAATTTTATATATATACACTCGAGAGCAATGAATCCGGGTCACTTGAAGAATCCTAAAAATCTCGGAAACTAAAAATGCTAGGTTAATGCAATAAATTGTATTTAATAGACAATGTAATACTCCTTAAATGAAGTTATTAAAACTTCTTAGTTATTGTAAAGTTATATCATAAAAAAATCAAATTTGAAAAAGGGCCACTTTCGAAGATGGAACTACGAAATTACAGCATTTGGTTTTGCTTTTGTTTGTAATCTGTCATTTATGTGGGTACATAAACCATGTTTCAAGCTGAAATTATGTCGCTTACGCCTGAAGAATGCACCAGAATACTTACAATGCTGGAAACCGGCCGGAGTCAGCGCGATACAGCCAGGACTGTCGGTGTGTCGCTGTCAACAGTACAAAGAGTTCTCCGACGTTACGAAGAAACTGGTTCTAACCTACGCAGACCAGGAACGGGCAGAACCAGGTGTACCACAGCACGAGAAGACCGATACTTGGTGAACACCATGCTTCGAAATCGCTTTCTCACAGGAACTGAACTCACAAATCAGTTTCGACGCCTCGAAGGAAGTAACCCAAGTGCATGGAGAGTAAGACGTCGGCTTGCTGAATCTAACTTAAAACCCCTTAGACCTGCAAACGGCCCTAAACTGGAGCGTGGGCATCGTATTTCAAGACTAAGATATGCCCAGAGCCACGTAAATTGGAGTATTGAAGATTGGTCAAAATTGGTCAAATGTTCTCCGACGAATCAAAATGTATGCTCTACAAGCACGATGGAAGACACAGAGTGTATCGAAGACCAGGGGAAAGATTCAAGCAAGCATGCATCGAAGAAAAAGTAGCCTACGGTGGTGGGTCTGTACTTGTGTGGGCCGGAATTTCTTCTGAAAGTCGCACAGAGCTGGTGATCATAGAAAACGGCTCTTTAACTAGCGTAAGATATGTGGAAGAAATCCTCAATGATCACGTTGGTCCATTTATGGTCAATTTAGGTGAGGATGCTATATTTATGCATGACAATGCCCGACCTCATACAGGCAGGATTGTGAATGACTACCTTCAAGAGATGAACATTACTCGTATGGAGTGGCCAGCGCGCAGCCCGGATATCAACCCGATCGAGCATGCTTGGGACGAGCTAGGCAGATGCGTAAAACAACGAAACCCTCCCCCAATCACGCTTCGTGAGCTCAAAATTGCTCTCACAGTGGAATGGGAGAATATTCCCCAAAATCGTATAAGGAACTTGGTGTACAGCATGCCAAACCGCGTAAACGCAGTAATGGAAGCACGAGGAGGCAATACGAAGTATTAAAATTCAAGAAAATCGTAATAAAGTTCAAAAATTTCATGTTTCCTATTTTTGTTTTAAGGAGAGATCAGCAGTTTTTTTCTTTATGTAATTTTGTGTTAATAAAATGTATGGTGACTCATATTTTTTTTACTTTCATTTAAGGAGTATTACATTGTCTATTAAATACAATTTATTGCATTAACCTATCATTTTTAGTTTCCGAGATTTTTAACATTCTTTAAGTGACCCGGATTCATTGCTCTCTCGAGTGTAGATTGTGGTGAGAAATGAAATTATTATTATATCCTTTATTTGAATGTAAACACATATAAGTTATATTTTTAAATATAAGAATATAAAAAGTATAAAAACATTTAAAAATATAAAAAATTAGCCCACCGGTATCGGGAACAGGGTCCAAGCTACCGGTGGTCAGGGCTCCAGAGAGAGGAACCTCCTGACGATGCGAGCCGTGTCCAGAAGTACCGCTTTCTGAATCAAGCCCTTGATCCAGCTGCCCAATGAGAGCCTCCAGGTGTTGGTCGAGGCTCTTGGCTATTAAGCCATTAGCTGTCACGACTATCGGCACAATGACCGCTGAGTCGACACACCCCACATGTCGACAACCTCGCGAGCCAAGTCAAGATACTTGATTTGTTTATCTTTCTCGGCTTTCACGAGGTTGTCATCATGCGGGACAGTTATGTCAACAATCATTGCGCGCCGCTCTGATCGATCCATCACCACTATATCAGGCTTATTGGCAACAATAGTCCTGTCAGTGATGATGGATCGATCCCAGTACAATGTGATATTACCATTTTCGAGAACTGGGTCGGGCACATACCTGTAGTACGGCACCTCCGATTCCACAAGATTGTATTTCAGAGCAAGTTGCTGATGGATTATCCTAGCTACAAGGTTATGTCTATGCAAGTACTCTCCGTTAGCTAGACGAGAACAACACCCGGAGATAATATGCCTGATTAATTCCCCCGGCCGGTGGCATGCCCGACAGATGTCAACCGTGCCGTCTTTCACAATAAATCTCCGGTAATTGTTCGTCATCATAACTTCGTCCATAATTGCACAGACAAATCCTTCGGTTTCTCCAAAGAGGTCACCGAAACGCAGCCAGGCTACGGACGCTAGTAGATCTACATCGGGCCCATGTAGAGCCCGGAAGAAGCGTCCGTGAAGCTCCTTACTCTGCCATACCTCCATGCGTTCATTAGTGTCAAACACTACTGGCTTGCGCCAGTTCTCTTTACCCAAGGAGAGCGGTGTGAGGCCCTTATCCACCGCGACTACATCTCGATGCATCCCCACGTCGGTTTCTAGGAAATATTCCCTGAGACTGCATATCTCGCGATTGTGGAGGTTCTTAGCGTTTAAAAAGCCACGACCTCCACACTTTCGCGGGATATACAGCCTCATTACCGATGACCGTGGGTGATGCATTCGATTTGCAGTTAGCAGCGTACGGACCCTCCTATCCAGGGCGTCGAGTTCGGTCTGAGTCCATTTGAGTATGCCGAAAGAGTACATCAAAACCGGCATGACTCAACCATTGAAGGCGCGCACCTTGTTTCCGCCTGATAAAAGACTATTAAATACTTTTTTCAGGCGGCCAAAGAAGCGCTCCTTCAACGATTGCTTCATGTCAGTAGTATTGATGCCCAACGCTTCCGACATACCCAAATACTTATAGGTTTCGGTTGCGGAATGAAATGAAATAATTTATTTGCTATGAATGTCGGTACAAAAGTATGGTGTTAAGTAAGAGAAGGATCCAGTACATTCTACCGTGAGGCATGCAAAAATTTTATATAGTAGAATTAATCATGAAATAATCTTAAAAAATCAAATATTTAACGAGTATCAAATTATAAAATATTCAATAAAAATATAAATCATTCAATTTGTAAGTTCATTCAGTGGTAAACAATGTCAATAATAAGTTAATAATTAGTCAATATTACAATGTCAATAATAAGTTAATAATTAGTCAATAATACAACGTCAATAATAAGTTAATAATTAGTCAAAAATGCAATAGAATTTAAAAATTAAAATCGCAAGGAAAATCATTGTATTATAATCATATTGATTTGTCATTCAAAAATTCATCAATTGTATAATAACATTTTTCAAGTAGCAATTTATTTAATTTCCTTTTAAATATTTGTAGTGTGCAATTTTTTAAATCATCAGGTATTTTATTGTATATCACCGGTCCCATATGCATAATATTCTTTTTTTAAATTTGCCTGTATGTAAAAGATTTTTATATTGAGATCTTATTAATGTTGGCCTTGTTGAGTAATCAATATTTGAACAAAATAAATTTTGATTATTTTTCACAAACAGTCCCATTTCCAAAATATAGAGGGATGGAAAGGTTAGTAAGTTAAGGGATTTAAACATAGGAACGCAGCTGTCTGTTGAATTTATTCCAGTCATTGATCTAATGCAATATTTTTGTGCTCTGAAAATTCTTTCTCTCTCACTGCAGTTACCCCAAAAAATTACTCCGTATCTTCGGAACGGAAGCAACGAGACCATGATAGGCTACAATAATCGTGTCAGTGCTAACTTTTTTTGTCAAATTATATAAGATGTAGGCAGATTTGATTAATTTCTTGCAGATCTCGTCGGCCTGTGGTTTCCATGTCAGATGATTGTCAATTATTATGCCAAGAAATTTTGCAACATTTGTATTGTCTACTCTTTCTCCATTGTATGCAATAGTCAAAGTGTCTGGACGTAAACGCTGGTAAAAATGCATTACTTTTGTTTTTTTCAAATTGATAATTAAATTATTGATAGAAAGCCAATTTATTATATTTTTTAATGTGTCATTAATATCTGTTTGATCATCCGCTTTTTCTGTACATTTAACTATTGCCGTGCTGTCGTCAGCAAATAATACCATTGGCTGTTAATTTTGTCTAGGCAGGTCATTTATATAAAGTAAAAATATTAAGGGACCGACAACAGTACCTTGCGGTACTCCGAATTTGACTTCCCTACTATCTGATAAATATTTATATTGAATCTTACTTTTGGGACATATCCTAGTGATTTCTGTCTGTTGTTTACGTTTGCTTAAGTAAGATTCAATAAGTCTCAAGACGTTTCCTCTAATACCGTACCTGTCAATTTTGTGCAGAAGAATGTCATGTTTAACGAAGTCAAAGGCTTTAGTCATGTCAGTATATATTGCACAAACTGGTGTTTTGTTGTCGATATTCATCATTATGTTACGTAGCAAGCGGAGAGGGCTCTAAGGTTTGTGGAATCCGAGAGTTGGGTTCCCACAGATTCCACAATCTCCCCTCGCTTTACATGCATGACCGCACATTTGTCCACACCAAATTCCATCATGATGGCGCTACTGAAAGTTTCAGTAATTTTCAGTAGCTCCATCAGTTGCAAATTGTTGGGGGCAAAGAGTTTTAGGTCATCCATGTAGAGGCGGTGAGATATAACCTGACCACCTCTCCTCAGCCGATAGCCTAGACCTGAATCTTCCAGCAGCGTGTTATATTATTATTATTATCATTCTTCCCACGACCGGCCGCATTGCATCGCCCGCCCGCGCTATTATTTCGTTTTCACTTAGCTTTTTGCTCGGCTCCTAAGGGTCGTAGCGTGATGTTAAATAGCCTATAACCATCCTGGGGCTGCAGTCTCGACAATTCATAGCGATCGCTTTACGACCGAATTCGATCGCGATCCTGTCACTCCATACATTACACCTGTCAATCCGGGACTTTGCGACCGAATTCGGTCGTAAAGCGATCGCTAGGAATGTCGAGACTGCAGGGGCTGGCTACCAAACGCAAAAATATTTTTTGCATGACTTTTTTCTTGCGCGAACCCTAATTATTTCTCTAAAATAAAGGTAGCCTAAGTTACACCTTGCAACATATTATTTGCCAGCAAGTCCCGTCAAAATTGATCCAGCCGTTTCAGAGATTAGCCGGGACAAACAGACAGACAGACAAGTTTTTTTTTCTTAAATGTATTGTTTAGACTTTCATAAGCGTTTAGTAAAAAGCTGTTATTTTAAAATTACCAACAGACACTTCATTTTTATTTATTTGTTTAGATAACAGAAGGTAAGATAACCCACTTCCCCCCCCTTCCCCTCTCTTTTTGTTGACACGGCAAATTTTTCTGAATGACAAAATAAACGCAACCTAATTAAAAATGTAACATTGCAAAAATCATAATAGAATGTGTATGCAAAAAATGTCTTACGATGATGCAAGTAGCATACTATTTTGCTCAATTTGAATATAACCATAATTATTAAAGTAGATAAATTATTAACTATTTGTAGGAATTTTAGATAATACTTATGTATAAGCACTTGAGTGAGATACCTGAGATACAGGTTTATTCCTAGTTCAGGTAGATTCCAATTATTTCTTCCCTACCTCTAGTTTTAGGCCAAATTTTGTAAATATTTATGTAAATCAATTATTTCAATAAACAAAAATACTCATCTTTTTCTGTTACTATTACAACGGACTTTAAGGAAGTATATACATAATATTAGGTATGATCCAAACGCGATAACTAGTAAAACTCGTATTTAGTATCGATACTCGTTATAGTAACACCTATGTTTGATTGCCACAACCCTAGTAATGGCAGCCTTTTTATGAGACAATATGAGTTCAATACTCAATACTCAAAACTTTATTGCATTCCATATGTGTTACATAGATGGTATTGTCGGCGCATCACATATGCGCGTGATCGACCGAGGGGAGGGCGCGGTCGTCGGGGTACCGAACACGGTACGCGACGGCCGCTGCGCGCCCTCCACGCCACTCAGCTCACAGACGCGCTTGACCACGGGCATTTCATTGTTTCCTTTATGTTGATATGTAAATTATGGTATTTAAAATCAAAATCAAAATCAAAAGTCATTTATTCAAATTAGGCTGAGAATCAGCACTTTTTGAACGTCAAAATTACAAAAGACAGTCCCCCAAAAACGCCCGCCCTTCACCACTTCCTAGTGCTATTGCTGGGAAGAAGAAGTGGCGCAACAAACTCCCCAGCAGCACAGCTGTCTGTTCAATTTAAAAAAATACTTGAATGTATACAATACTAGGTACAATAATATATACAATGTTCGGTAATTAACATTACAAAACCAGAACATAAAATTTAATTATTTGCCATAATATGTCAGCTAGCCACGCCAATATACCAACAAATATAATAATAACTATACGTACTCAAGCTAAAACATAATTAATTAAAATGTAAATAAAAAAACTTACTACCCAAATAAAAGCCTCCAGGCATAAAGGGCGTGACAGCTTACACATTTATGCATTGCTGGGTTCTGCAGTAAGCTAATTCTGGAGAAGGAACATAAACATTGTCTTGCGTTAAACTAGGGTGACCAACTATTCTTATCGTCTAAGTAGTCGTTGATAGAATAGTATGCCTTTGAACAAAGGTTGGATTTTAGTTGAGCTTTAAACGCATTAAAAGGCAAGTCTAGAAAAGAAGAGGGTATCTTGTTATAAAAGGTTATACCAAGCCCAACAAATGAGTTATGAACCTTATGAAGCCGGTGAAAGGGGGCACGTAGTTTGTCCTTATTTCTAGTGTTAACACTGTGAATATCACTATTTTTAGTGTACAAGTGTAAATTTTGCCTAATATATAAAATGTTGGCAAGGATGAATTGTGATGCAACCGTGAGAATACCAATATCTTTAAAGAAATCTCTTAGAGAAACTCTGGCACCTAGCTGGTAAATTGCTCGAACAGCTCGCTTTTGAAGGACAAATATATTTTGTATATCAGCGGCTTTGCCCCACAGCAGAATACCGTAGGACATAACGCTGTGAAAATAACTAAAATAGACTAAACGAGCTGTATCAACGTCAGTATATTGTCTTACTTTCCTGACGGCGTAGGCAGCCGAACTGAGCCTTCCTGCTAGACTTGATATATGAGGTCCCCACTGAAGTTTGGCATCTACTGTTAGTCCTAGAAAAATTGCCGAGCCTACAGTTTCAAGCACCTCTTTATCTAAGACGATGTTGGGTCCTAGGTTTCTAACATTCGGTAAGGCGAACTTTACACATTTGGTTTTCTTGGCATTGAGAACTAAGTTATTTGACGTAAACCAATCTGTAACTATTGAGAGTGCACTGTTTACGTCGTCAAAATCTTGTCTATTCCTGTCTACTTTAAAAATAAGAGAGGTATCATCTGCAAACAGTACAACATCACAGATGCCCGTCAAATGGAATGGTAAATCATTAATGTAAACTAAGAACAAGAATGGACCCAGTATTGAGCCTTGCGGAACACCTAACTGAACTGGTAGCCCGGATGATTTCACACCATTAACATCTACACATTGGACCCTATTATGTAAATACGAAATAATTACGTTGAGAGCTTCGTTTTGGACACCGTAATGACGTAATTTACGCAAAAGCGTGTCATGGTGCACGCAATCAAAGGCTTTGGAGAGATCACAGAAAACTCCAATAGCATTCTGTGATTTCTCCCATGCGTCAAATATGTGTCTCAACAGAGCAACACCCGCATCTGTAGTTGAACGACCTTTTGTAAAGCCATATTGCTCATTATGGAGGAGGCTATTTAAATTAAAATGTCTTAGCAGCTGCTTGAGTATTAACTTTTCAAATATTTTGCTAAATGCAGGTAAGATAGAAATAGGCCTGAAATTGCCAACGTCATTCTTATTACCTGATTTAAATAATGGTATGACTTTACTACTCTTCATGAGGTCAGGAAAAGTTCCTAAATCAACACATTTATTAAAAGTAACAGCTAGATAGGGGGCTACGATGTCTATTATATTACTTATAAGTTTAGTGGAGATGCCCCAATAATCACCGGTGTTTTTAGACTTAAGTGTATTAAAAACATTAACTACATCACGCGGGGTTACATGTTCGAAACTAAATAAGGGACTACATTTAGGTACACTACTGTGCAAAAGGTTTTCAGCTTTAGACGAGGACGAATTTAAGGAGCGAGTCGTAGTTATCGGTATGTTGGCAAAAAACTCATTAAATGCCTCAGCTACGTCAGCTGCTTTGTTAACTAATTTGTTGTCGACCATAATCTCAAGTAGTTTTTCTTGTTTAACCGATTTTCCCGTTTCATTATTAATAATTTTCCAAGTGGTTTTTACTTTATTAGTAGAATTTTTTATCGTATCGCCTAAAAATTTTGATTTAGCAAAAGCACTAATCTTTTTGAATAATTTTGAATAAGTTTTGACATACTCTAGGAAGGGAGTATCAAACCTGTACCTGTATTACACCTATTTTAATACAGTCCACTACTTCTTTCATTATAAGTCCCGATTGAGCCCATTCAGTATATACAAGGTAAAAGATCAATATGGACCCTGTCGGGTACAGCAAAATTTAGGAGAGAGGCAGAGAGCTAAGTGGCAATTCAAACAATTAAATATTATTACATGTGCTTAATTAGGTTATAATTATGTATAAAGGTTAGGTAGGTAGGGGGGGGGGGGGGGGTAGGTAGGTTATAGTTGTAGGTATGCACCCTTTTTTAGGGTTCCGTAGTCAACAAGGAACCCTTATAGTTTCGCCATGTCCGTCTGTCTGTCTGTCCGCGGTTTAGCTCAAAAACTATTGGTACTAGAAAGTTGTAATTTGGCATGAGTATACACGTCAATGACACCAAAACAGTGGTAAAATAAAATTTTGAAAAAAAAACAATTATTTGGGGTACCTCCCCTACATGTAAAGTGGGGATGATAATTTTTTTTTTCGTCCTTGCCATAGTGTGGGATATCGTTGGATAGGTCTTTCAACAATATTAGGGGTTTGCGAAGACCGTTTTTGATTAAATAAATCGTTCGTGACTTATCAAGCTTTAAAGTACCAATTTTCATTAGAGTCAAGTGTCCCCCTCCTCTACCAAATAAATGGTTGTAGTTAGAAATTCAAATGTCACGGCAGTAATACCTACATATAACGAAGTTTAAAGGAAAACTATCACACTTAAGTGGGCTTTACAAGTTTACGAGTAATAGTCGACTAATTGTAATTGACTCGAAAATTTCGTACGAAACTATCAGTTAGCGAATACGACCCGCACTTGGCTGTTAAAAACTACGGAACCCTACACTGTGCGTGGCCCGACACGCACTTGACCGGTTTTTTGTAGGTAATTCCAGTCCATACTTTTCTATGACAATGGTTTCACTACCTTAAGTAAAAAATAAATAAATATTGTATTTATGTGCCAAATTCTTGTGAATGCTTCTTGTGTTTAAATAAACTTTTTACTTTTTTGTCGGCGAAGTCGACAACCACGCATATTCTTAATATTGAACTCGGCTCCCATTTTCTATGTTTTTATGAGATTATTATTAGTACGTACGGGGCACGGTGCGCGCACTGAGGTCGAGGATGCGGCGCGTGCGCGTGAGCAGCGGGCGGCGGTGCAGCACGCGGATGGGCGTGCGCTGGCGCAGCAGCACGCGGGCGGCGTCGTGCGCCGGCGTGTTGCGGTACGCGTTGATACGCGCGATGTCACGCGCCGTCACCACCACGCCCGTGTCGCCGTTGGCCTGGCGACAATCACCCGGGATATCCCGGTCAAATCAAAAAAAAATATATCGCGAAATTGTAAACTGTCGATAGATTGTGAACTTTACCATACGCTTACAACATTACGTAAGTATTCATTTGTGAAACAAATTGGTGAAAAACAGGTTGTGTGTGTTGATCTCACCCTAACCCCGAACAACTTCTAACGTCATCATTACCATTACACAATTTATATCTACTATATAAAAATAAGTCGGGTTTTCCTTCCTGACGCTGAACTCCAGAACGCGCGAACCGATTTCCACGGTTTTGCATTCGTTGGAAAGGTCTCGGGCTCCGTGAGGTTTATAGCAAAGAAAATTCAGGAAAAATAGGAGTAGGGTAGGAGTAGGGTAGGAGTAGGGTAGGAGTAGGTTAGGAGGAGTGTAGGAGTAGTGTAGGAGTAGGGTAGAAGTAGGGTAGGAGTAGTGTAGGAGTAGGGTAGAAGTAGGGTAGAAGTAGGGTAGGAGTAGGGTAGGGGGTAGCACACCACGCGAACGAAGTAGCGCCGGGCAGCTAGAAATAATTTATATGGCAAAACAACGTTTGCCGGGTCAGCTAGTGATATATAAAAATAAGTCGGGTTTTCCTACCTGACGCTATAACTCCAGAACGCACGAACCGATTTTCACGGTTTTGCATTCGTTGGAAAGGTCTCGGGCTCCGTGAGGTTTATAGCAAAAAAAATTCAGGAAAAATAGGAGTAGGGTAGGAGTAGGATAGGAGTAGGTTAGGAGAAGTGTAGGAGTAAGGTAGGAGTAGTGTAGGAGTAGGGTAGGAGTAGTGTAGGAGTAGTGTAGGAGTAGGGTAGAAGTAGGGTAGAAGTAGGGTAGGAGTAGTGTAGGAGTAGGGTAGAAGTAGGGTAGGAGTAGGGTAGGGGGTAGCACACCACGCGAACGAAGTAGCGCCGGGCAGCTAGAAATAATTTATATGGCAAAACAACGTTTGCCGGGTCAGCTAGTATGATATAAAAGCTTGTCGCGAGATTTACTTGTGTAGATAAACAAGTTAATTAAATAAGTTGATGTGATTGATTTTCACTATTAAAATTGTCTAACTAAGTAAATACGAGTACTTAAATCTCGCGACAAGCTTTTATATCATACTATAGCTTCCGCGTGGATGTCGGAAACTATCCCACGGGGACATGCTACCGAGACACTTCAACACTCACTCACTTCAATTTTATTCATTTGTATAGATATATACCTATTTAAAAATTAGCATTCGGTTGAACTGGAAGCCGACCCCAGCATAGTTGGGAAAAGGCTGGCAGAAGTATTATGTCCTATTCTATTTTTTTATACATACATAGCTCTTCGCCCGCGACTTTGCCCGCGTAGATTTCGTACTTTCCCCCAAAATTTTTAAGACCCTCCACCCTTTAGAAGTTAGTTTTTTTAAAATAATGACTAAGATCTTATAATTTATTCTGTAAAGCTTCACGTTTATAAATTAAAGGAATAAAATTGTTCGTATTTATAAAGTATGTATGCCCCCCCTTTTCACCTCGATATTGTTTTTAATAATCGTTTGGTACGGGCAAAAATATTTAAAAAAATCTAAATATTTCATTATTTTTTTACGGAATTTTTAATAATTTTGTTCGCTACTGTGAACCCAGTGTAAACAAAACGGTGTAACTTTTAAACTAAATGATCTATCACAATGAAACAAACTCCATAATGATTGGAAGTAATTAGGCGTCCTCATAAAACGAACATTGTTAAAAAAAACTGGCCTAAATTGAAAATAAACATGTTTTTTTTAGCTAAAATCGTTTTTTTTTTCATCAATTTTTACAATAATCGTAAAATTTCTCAATCAGACGCACCATTACCTACCTTTTTTATTACTTTAAATTAATCTTCATCGTATTAGCTACCCAATAGTAAAAATTGCATGTTTATAACTCAAACATAACATTTTCTATCAAGTGTTAAAAGATGGCACTCCGAACGCGCAATTTAAATTGTTCTCTTAAGGATGGTTTATTTGGGATGATAAATTAATATAAAAGAGTTCAATTAAAACCATTTATTATTTTACACAAAATTTAATTCATCAGGTTCTCAAAATGTCTACCTCGTTGTTGTAGGCACAAAGTCGCATTTGGCGTGTCGCTCTCCTTATCTTTTCGGGATCATTGCGAATATCATTCACAGTTTATTATGCGGTCACGCAAATCGGCCTCACTGTTGATAGGGACACTGTAGACGCGTTTTAAAAAAAATCCATTAAATATTTAGATTTTCTTAAATATTTTTATCCGTCGATAAAATAAACATGATTCCCTCATTTCGATATGTGCACATTATAAATAATCACACTGTATATCTTCTATATACAGTGTTTTTATGTTATAAATTGTGTAATGATGATAGTTGATAGTAAAAGTTTATGAATAGGTATACGTTGGTTTTTGTTATAAATGTGATTGCTCTAATCCATACCACAACATGATTTTTTTGCAAGTTTATTATGATAGACATCGGTGATGTTATGAGAAACGCCTCGACATACTCGCTAGTGACAGGCGGTGCCATATAAACGGAGTAGATTTTCAATATATATGCGTTTTTATTTTGAGGGAGATCCGCAACTCCTCGGCTTCCAAGACTTCATCCGTAGAACATTCATGGTTTTCAGAACCATGAATGTTCCAAAACACAACCACCCTTTTTTTACAATATAGTCTAGTGGAGCTTCGATCTCACCGGAATGCATTATATCTATCATCAAATATCTCGTGATCAAACACAGTATCATTGAGCCACGACTCGGTTATAACAATTTCGGTAAATTCTTCATTCGAACCTTTTGTAAAGAACTCCACTGTTTTGGTCCTCAGACCGCGTACATTTTAGTAATTCACTCGAGAGCAATAAATTAGGGTCACATAAAGATACCTGAAAGTCTCGGAAACTAAGAATGCTAGCTTAATAAAATAAATTGTGTTTAATAGACACTTAAATGTTCCTTATATGAAAGTAATAAAACTTCTTAGTTACTGTAGTTATGCTATTAAAACTGACAAATGAATAAAAAAATGGGACTTTTGTAAATGGAACTACGAATTTTCGTAGAGGAATGGGAGAATATTCCCCAACATCGTATAAGAAACTTGGTGTACTACATGCCAAACTGCATAGCCGCAGTGATGACAGCACGGGGTAACACAAAGTACTAAAACTCAAGAAAATTTTAAAGTGGTACAAAAAAAATTGCTTTTCATTTTTGTTATAAGATGAGATTGGTTATTTTTTGTTTATCTAATTTTGTATGAATATAATACAAATGTACGTATAGTAATGTAATGTAAGTAATAAAAATGACATATACATTTTATTACTTTCGTTTAAGGAACATTTGATTGTCTATTAAGCACAATTTATTTCAATAAGCTAGCGTTCTTAGTTTCCAAGAATTTCAGGTATGTTTATGTGACCCTAATTCATTGCTCATGTAAATAGTAAGATTGAATTTAAAAACTATAGGTAGGTATTTTAACGTGTAGTATCTACCAAAATAAATCTACAAATATGTCAAAATATCCTTGCTTACAACAATAGATTTAGAGTTAATGTCCTTACGCACTAAAACTCGCCCTCCACGGACCCAGACGAACTCGTAGTTTTTCTCCTTCGCAACAGCTCTCGCTGCCGGATGTAGCTTCTTATTAGCCAACGAGAGATGCTCTGTAACATATACCGGTCTTTTTTCTCCCCCCGATACCCAAGAAGCTAGTATTGAATTTATCGTCAGAGTGGTCCTTGTTATAGTTTCTTACAGAGGCTAAAATATTATCTTAATTGTTGACTGAACCAACTGGACGAGGAAGGCGGAGGACTGGATGTTGTGGCACAGCCTGGGAGAGGCCTACGTCCAGCTGGACTGCGATAGGCTGAGTTAGAAATAAAAGAAAGGCTAAGCACGCGAGCGCGTAACGTCACTCACCGTAAGCTCATCGTAACGTCACTCACCGTAAGCTCATCGTCGCCGGCGTGCGACAGTTTGATGCAGAGCAGCTCGTACGTCTTGCACTTGGTCTCCTCACCCTTCTTCAGCTGCGCGAGGTCCTCCCTGCAAGGGCAACGACGCGAGTTACAGACTGCACACATCGCGACACAGTGCAAGTGTGGCGGCGCAGTGCACTGACCGGGACACGGGCACCAGGCGGGAGACGCGCACGTGGCCGCTCGCAGAGATCTGCTCGCACAGCTCGCTCAGCTCCGCTGCGGTCGGCGTCCGTGTCGGATCCGTGATCTATGAACACATCGCCGCTTTTCAATTATTTCAGGTACCTTAATTCATTTATTTATAGTTAATTAAAACTGTACAACACCAATCACATTAATTAACATAGAGACAATTTTTTTTTTTTTTGGATGGGAAATCATCAAATGACCCCTCCCGCTCTGGGTGGAGCGGAAGGGAGTGTCAGACTTTTACTGACTAAAACCCATCCGTGTTCCTTCCTTAGCCCTTTCTGTTCCAGGGCAGCGGTTAACCTTTCGGAAAATCCCGCCGCCCCGGCAGGCTTCGGCCCTATGGGGCCCCGTCCTCTGCTGACATTTTCTCTTTGAGGCGCGCGTGGAACACAACGCGCCGTCCGGCACGGGCCTGGTCCTGATCGGACGGTGAGCTACCCATTACTCACCGCCCGCAGGCCCGCGCCTACGGTGGCCGGGAGTCGTCACGCGGCTCCCGACGCCCGGAGCGTCTCCCGCGGCGGCTGAGGCGTGAGGTTCTTTCCCTCAGCCTCTCAGCCACCTCCTTCGCTAGCATGACTGCTTCGCAGAAGGAGGTGACTGCCTCCCACTCCCTCTCGCCCCGGACCATGGCTTGCACCAGGGCCGGACGCGAGAGGTCGCCGCCGTTGCCGATCGCCTCTACGAGGACACGGCGGGGCTCCGCCCAAGCAGGGCAGACCGCCACCGTATGCTCCACCGTGTCCTCCGGGCGATCCTGGCAGTGGTGACACCCGGGCGTCTCCTCCCTCCTGATGATGTGCAGGAACCTCCCGAAACATCCGTGTCCGGAGAGGACCTGCGTCAAGCGGAAGGTGAGAACGCCGTGACGCCTCTCTAGCCACTCCTCAAAGAGGGGTCTTATCGCCGCACAATTATTACACTGACAATAACATAATTTAGTTTAAAACTAGCATGGGACAGTGGACTCCCTTGAATACTTTCTCTCACAGTACACCACACATTTTATAAGCATAATTCCATAATTAATTCATCCGCAAACACATCAGAATCCGGGTTGGCAGCCAGAAGGGCATTCAACACCTATAGAGTACGACAGACTGGGGATTCGGCTCTGGTTACAGTTTTGGCTGACAGTTGCGCAAACAGATTGTGCCGGCTCTGACGGCGTCCGATGTAGTTGTCGGGCACGAATAATCGGCAGAAAAAACCATGGAGCTCTGGGCAGTCGATACGTCCCCGTAAGGTCTTACAGGCTACAGGGACTTGATCAAGGTCTCTTCTCACCTCCAACGAGTTAAAGCCCAACGTCCCTAAAAGATAGTTGGTAGGGTCATGTACCTTTGCATAAGCCTTTCCTTTCTGATCTTACAAAGAAGGGTGCAAACTTAAGGGCACGTGCACGCAATCGATTGGTTTTACGAAAGATGACCACTACTTGGTTTAGTTGTTAGGTGTATGCACAACCGCGGCGTCTGGTGAGTTGTGTTTTATGTGTGTTGTTGCAAGCACGCAGATTACCTCGATGGCGAAGGGCCGGCCGTCTCCGAGGCAGCGCACGTCCACGTCTTCGCGCCCCGCCGACATGAACTTGAGTCGGTGTTCCGCGTCCTCCACGCCTAGCCTGCACATACACAAGCTCACAACTATAGTTGAGTTGGTGACAGTCCCATGGTTCGCACCGCACGACGGGGGACGCACTGCGGGGGTGGATACAAGGGTGCGAGCGGAGGGAGCGTCAGTCGCACATCGTCGTTGCTGGCGGCAACTCGTACTCTCAGATACGGCTATGCATCTCAAACCGCACATGATATTACTATACAAAAATGAAAAATCTATTGGAAGCTAAATGAAACAAATTAAAGTGTAGGTACAGTCAACAGCAAAAGTAGATGATCAAAATCAGAAATTCAATACTAATGAACGGAGTTCGCGTCAGAACTGTGTGGCGTCGAAGTGATTCAAAAGTATGTCAGACTCAGTGTCATACTTTTGAATCACTTTGACGCCACACAGTTCTGACGCGAACTCCGTTAATTAGTATTGAATTTCTGATTTTGATCATCTATTTTTGCTGTTGACTGTACAGTCATGGTCTGAAAATGCTTACCAAGTTAAGGTTTATAACTGCATGCACACAAGGTCGATAATACATACATATGATTTGATTAGCTATAGAGCATATTTTTTTTATTAAGACGTCTACGATAAATGATTTTATTTTGTAAGTAGGTTTGTACAAACACTTTTACACGTCAGTCATATTTTAAAACTAGATGAGGTCGGCGTTTCCTATCTGACTAGTCTGAGAAGAAAGGCCGAAACAAACTCAGAGGTCAGTCTCTTTTAAAGTCCAGACATAATCTTGGTCAGATCATATGAAGACCATGCAGGTCGATGTCTGAGATGGTCAAATCAAATCAAATCGTTTATTGCAATCCATAATGTACAATTACAGGTGGTAACTAAAAGAAAATAATAGAAACAATTATGGACCCTGTCGGGCACAGCAAATTTTTAAATAGGTATATCGGTCTTTTGAGGAAAGAACCACACACATTGAGAGGACCAATCCAGTCAGTGCACGCATTTGTCAGAAATCGTGCAGCTCAACTCAAAACTTAAGGAGCTCGACGATTCGACGAACAATACCAAAGAAAGGACATTTGGGTAGGCCACATTAATTACTCAAACTGCCAGACCATGACAAAAACTAAGAGAACAGAGAGAAAAATAAAGTGACCCAGTCACATTCACAATAATTAAAATAATATAATACTTTACAAAGTAAGCAAGTGTCATAGTATACAGGGTGGAAACTTTCAGCGGGGCAGTAAGGGGAAGTACCTTATCCGTTGCAGCTACGCGAAAATGGTCTTAGGAGACTATCCATAATTTTTTATGGAATTTTGATACCAAGTCACAGATTTTCAAAAACAAATTACAGTTAGCAAGAAAATAGCCATTTTACACAAAAAACATTTTTTGATGCCATTCGATCCTGTTTCTAATACTGATCAAAAACTTCTATGGGACCAACCATCGTTGGAGTACTCAAAAAGTCACAAATTGCAGAAAACTTTTCCCTTACATTTTGTAAAGAATTTGTGTAACTGAAATACAAAAAAATAAAATAAAAGACAAATGATCACGTAGAATTTTACACATATCAAAAAGAAGGCGTACCTATTGATTTTCATTTTTTATTAACTAACATAACTTGATGATGTTATTCTTATTTTAAATCTTGCTGTTTCTTGCCCTACGATATCAAGTGCTCGAAGCGACCGCCATTTTGGCGAATACATAAATTGATTCGTTTCTGTACCGGCCTAGTGGCTGCTGACAATTTATTTGTATGAATTCCATACAAAATTGTGGTTAGTGAGTCTTTAAGTTCTTGAACACTATCGTATTGCTTTTGTAAACCTCAGTTTTCAGGTAGCCCGACAAAAAAAAATCTAGAGGTGTCAGATCTGGACTACGCGCTGGCCAAGAAATAGGACCATGTGTTCCTATCCATTGATCACCAAACTGTCGTCGGTTCAAAGTCGAACGCGTACTGCGGCTGTTGTGCCATCGTGTTGAAAAAACATTCTTCTGGATTCCGACAGTGGTAAATCATCGACGAGGTTTTAAAGATTCTCTAATATTCTGTTGTTATAAATGTTGGAATTCAAGGTGCCTCCATAAAATTCCACCATTACCACTCGGTTCCACATTATACCACACCAACAATTAAAAGAAAATCTCACTTGATTATGTGTTTCGAGAAACCTGAGAGGATTTTATCTACACCAATAATGGTGATTTCGCCGGTTGTATGTACTAACATTCCATTATTAGAAAAATTTGTTTCATCAGACCATAATATAAAAATCAGAAAATGGTAATCTCTGCTTATTTTTCCTCTTAACCACCTGCAAAAAGTAAGTCGAGCGGCATCCCATGAATGTAAGGCTTGAACTAGTCGCCCCTGTCGGTAACATTTATAACCATACGTCTTCCATATCTTTAGTACGAAACTATGTGAGACACCTACTTCTTCAGCGACTGCTCTTGATGATATTTCGGGATAAGCTTCGACAAGTGTAAGAACAGAAATGATCAAATCATCTAGTATAAATGGGTGGCGTACAGATTTTTTCTTGAAAGAGCCACCTTGTGCAAGATTTCTTAAAATATTTGTAATAACCTTTCTGGTTGGCACATGACGATTTGGATATTTGATCCTATACCATTCTAACGCAGCTGATGTATTTTTATTATTTCCGTAATATGCTTCTAGCAGGTCTAAACGTTCTAAATTGGAGATCATTTTTCTCTTATCAATAGCTGTCCAATTATGCACATAATGTAAAATTCACAACACACTCAGAGCTTTTCGGACGCAACAAACTGTCACATTGTTTTTTATTTAATAATAACGAGTTCGAAATTTGAATTGTTTTTAAACTTATCGTTTTATTCAGTCAACAAAAAGATCTCAACGAGATCGACGATCGAGACGAGATCAAAATTCCATAAAATATTATGGATAGTCTCCTAAGACCATTTTCGTGTAGCTGCAACGGATAAGGTACTTCTCCTTACTGCCCCGCTGAAAGTTTCCAACCTGTATATAAAATTCAATAATGTCAAAGTGCATATAAAAAAAAACAACAACAAAACAGAAAAATAAGAACATTCAATAGGTAAAAAAATTGGAAGCAGCTCAATCTACCTAGTACTAGACCTATTTGGTCAATAAACGATTTATTATTATTATTTATTATCTCCTTTATTTGAATGTAAATACATATAAGATATATTTTATTTGAATATAAAAATTATAAAAACATTTACGGTATCGGGAACAGGGTCCAAGCTACCGGCGGTCAGGGCTCCAGAGAGAGGAACCTCCTGACAATGCGAGCCGTCCAGAAGTACCGCTTTCTGAATCAAGCCCTTGATCCAGCTGCCCAACGAGAGCCTCAGGTGTTGGTCGAGGCTCTTGGCTATTAAGCCATTGGCTGTCACGACTATCGGCACAATGATCGCTGAGTCCACATCCTACATGTCGACAACCTCGCGAGCCAAGTCAAGATACTTGATTTGTTTACTCTTTCTCGGCCTTCACGAGGTTCTCATCATGCGGGGCGGTTATGTCAACAATCATTGCGCGCCGCTCTGATCGATCCACCACCACTATATCAGGCTTATTGGCAACAATAGTCCTGTCAGTGATGATGGATCGATCCCAGTACAATGTGATATTTCCATTTTCGAGAACTGGGTCGGGCACATACCTGTAGTACGGCACCTCATATTCCACAACGCCGTATTTCAGAGCAAGTTGCTGATGGATTATCCTGGCTACAAGGTTGTGTCTATGCAAGTACTCTCCGTTAGCTAGACGAGAACACCCGGAGATAATGTGCCTGATTGATTCTCCCGGTCGGTGGCATGCCCGACAGATGTCAACCGTACCGTCTTTCACAATAAATCTCCGGTAATTGTTCGTCATCATAACTTCGTCCATAATTGCACACACAAAACCTTCGGTTTCTCCAAAGAGGTCACCGAAACGCAGCCAGGCTACGGACGCTAGTAGATCTACATCGGGTCCATTTAGGGCCCGGTAAAAGCGTCCGTGAAGCTCCTTACTCTGCCATACTTCCATGCGATCATTGGTGTCAAGCACTACTGGCTTGCGCCAGTTCTCTTTAGCCAAGGAGAGCGGGGTGAGGCCCTTATCCACTGCGACTACATCTCGATGCATCCCCACGTCGGTTTCTAGGAAATATTCCCTGAGCCTGCATATCTCGCGATTGTGGTCTTAGCGTTTAAAAAGCCTCGACCTCCACACTTTCGCGGGATATACAGCCTCATTACCGACGACCGTGGGTGATGCATTCGATTTGCAGTCAGCAGCGTCCGGACCCTCCTATCCAAGGCGTCTAGTTCGGTTTGAGTCCATTTGAGTATGCCGAAAGAGTACATCAAAACCGGCATGACCCAACTGTTGAAGGCACGCACCTTGTTTCCGCCTGATAGAAGACTGTTAAGTACTTTTTTCAGGCGGCCAAAGAAGCGCTCCTTCAACGATTGCTTCATGTCAGTAACATTGATGCCTAACGCTTCCGACATACCCAAATACTTATAGGTTTCGGATGCGGAGAGGGCTCTAAGGTTTGTGGAATCCGAGAGTTGGGTTCCCACGGATTCCACAATCTCCCCTCGCTTTACATGCATGACCGCACATTTGTCCACACCAAATTCCATTCTGATGGCGCTACTGAAAGTTTCAGTTACTTTCAGTAGCTCCATCAGTTGCAAATTGTTTGGAGCAAAGAGTTTCAGGTCATCCATGTAGAGGAGGTGCGATATAACCTGACCACCTCTCCTCAGCCGATAGCCTAGACTTGAATCCTCCAGCAGTGTGCTTAGAGGATTCGATGCTAAGCAAAACCAAAGCGGACTCAAACTATCGCCCTGAAATATGCCTCGCTCGATTTTTATCGGTTCGCTGTTCCTCTGAATATTTCGTCATCCTGGATAGCGAAGGACCGTCCTCCATTGCCCCATACACGACATCAGGATGCTACGCAGAGTTGCATCTACTTTATACAACTCCAGCACCCTCATGAGCCATGTATGCGGCACCGAGTCATAGGCCTTCTTATAATCTATCCAACATGTAGACAGATCCTTTCGGGAACGACGAACCTGTTGGCTAATGGCCATATCAATGAGGAGTAGCTCCTTAGTACCGCGGGACCCATTCTTACATCCGTTTTGAGAGGTAGACATAATGGAGTGGGTGTCTATATGTTTGTTAATTTTAGCTCTCAAAATGGATGTAAGAACTTTATAGACCGTCGGTAAACACGTGATCGGCCTAAATTTTTTGGCTTCCGCGGTGCTACCTGATTTATGGAGCAGGTGGGTAACCCCTGTCGTTAGGAATTGGGGTAGCGAACTAGACTCCAAAGCAGTCTGGAACTGAGATGCCAAGCGAGCGTGCGACCTTGAAAACCATTTAATCAAAAAGTTGTGCAGCCCGTCCGGCCCTGGAGACTTACAGTTACGTAGTGGACGGACTGCACGAGCTACATCTTCGGGGCAGATGGTAATAGCCTCCATTTCTGGTATTGGATCACAGGCTCGCTCGACTTCCCGAGCTCAATCACCTTCGATGTGACTGACAGGCGCCGACCAGATACTACGCCAAAAGGAACACATGGCATCATCATCCGGCAGGCACGTGTCAGCCACACCTTGGTCCGGTCGCTCCCAACCCCTATAAACCCAGCTTTCATCGCTCTGGAAGGTGCGATTCTGAGTGTATCGCTCTACTCGCCGCTTTTACCGACGAATACAGTTCGCCCATGCATACACTTTCTGCTTCAGGAAGTCGATGCGCTCTGTGACACAAGACATACAGGGTTACTGGTAATTCGACGTATATCCGTCAGGGGCTGATAAGGGGGCCAAAATGCAACAAATTGAACCCCCCATATGTATGGCCGAAATTCAATAGTTTTCGAGATATTTGAATTTTAAGGGTTTTTCGATATTTACCCAAAATTTGACATTTAATTCCAAATTAAAAAAAAACTACATATTTGAATGGGTACCATTAAAATGATGTTGTAGCTGGCACTTCAATTAAGCTATGGACAAAATTAAAACTACTTAATTAAACAAAATAATTAAAATAATGAGCGATATGAGAATAATATCTTACCAATATTTTCATTTTACGCTTCAAAAATGTTGTCTCGTCACAAAAATTTCTATGACATTAATCGTACATATAACTAAAACAACTTGCCTATTCTGTAAGCTTTCCAAAAAGGTATAAAAGTCAATTTTAAAATACATAATTCGTGGCATGGCATGTGTTTGAATCGGCGCGGGGAGAGAAAGAGTCATTTGTATTTGTATGAAATAAAATGCATTAAAAAATGTACGTCAAATTTTATTAAAAATTTTACACATCTTGTTCAAAATGAGCCCCTCGATTACGAATGCAGGTTCGAATTCTCTTCCTAACTTCGGTTTTCGTCACTCTTGATGTGAACGTTGTTCTCATCTGTTGCGCCGCATTTATTATTCGCTGTCGAAGTTCTTCGACTGAATTTGAATTTATTGGGGTCACATAAACTAATTCCTTCATATGACCCCAGTCGTAAAAATCAAGTGGTGTGATATCAGGGCTTCGTGCTGGCCACGGAATTGGCCCTCCCCTCCCAATCCATCGGTTTGGATATCTCTTGTCTAGCCACTGTCGGACAGTAATCCGATAATGTGCTGGGCAACCATCATGTTGAAACATGAGGTTGTTTTTTATTTCTTCGGGAACATCCGCCAACAAATCGTCTAGGTTGTTTCTCAAAAACTCCTCGTAATTTTGGCCTTTCAAATTTTGGGGCAAGAAATGAGCCCTCATTTCTTGCCACCAAATAATTATCAACGACACCCATCCATACGTTCAGGGAAAATCTCATTTGCGACGCAGTTTCTTTTAGTTTTTTTGGATTCCTGCCTGCTTTAGGTGCCCAAAAATGTAAGTTATGGTAATTCGTTATACCATCCCGGACAAACTTTGACTCGTCAGTCCACAAAATATTTCTTAGGAAATGTTCCTGGTCAGCGTCAGCGTTTAACATAAACCGAGAAAATTCGAGTCGCCTGGCAGGATCTCCCTCGTGCAATGTTTGGACAGGTTGATAATGGTATGGGTGTCTACCTGATAGATGAACTACCGACCACACTTTCCACTGGGACATACCGAGCTGTCTTGCAACAATGTTCGTTGAGATATTTGGTCATCAATAAAACACTGAAGAATGGTGTCCTCTTCGTCAGCCGTGTACCGTCGAGGTCTGCCAGCGTTGAATTGTGCTCTCTGAAGACTGCCAGTTTCAGACAATCGTCGGTAGGTGCTCCCGAAAACAGTAACGTGGGGAAGTCGACGATCGGGAAAGCGGCGTTGGTATTCTCGCCGAGCCGCAGCCGCGTTTCCATCGGCAAAACCATAACAAAACATTATGTCTGCGTATTCGTTATTAGAATACGAAGCCATGTTATCCGAAATAACAATGATAACAAAAAGAATAACAAGAGAAACAAGAATTAACAATAATGATCGATAACAATTTAACGCGATGAGAGATTGGTTAATAGCAAGATAACAACACACGTGCTTGCGCGGCGTAGAGTCGAAACTTACTAAGGATTAGGAAGGCGACGCGAGCGCAGCAGGCGCCGTGTAGTCCCCCGCACGCACACCCCGCCACAAGAACAACAACAAGAATTTCGCCAGTAAAATCGGTTGTTTTAGCGAGGATCATAAACTAAAAACACAGATGATTTCTCTCCCCGCGCCGGTTCAAACACATGCCATGCCACGAATTATGTATTTTAAAATTGACTTTTATACCATTTTGGAAAGCTTACAGAATAGGCAAGTTGTTTTAGTTATTTGTACGATTAATGTCATAGAAATTTTTGTGACGAGACAACATTTTTGAAGCGTAAGATGAAAATATTGGTAAGATATTATTCTCATATCGCTCATTATTTTAATTATTTTGTTTAATTAAGTAGTTTTAATTATGTCCATAGCTTAATTGAAGTGCCAGCTACAACATCATTTTTAATGGTACCCATTCAAATATGTAGTTTTTTTTTTATTTGGAATTAAATGTCAAATTTTGGGTAAATATCGAAAAACCCTTAAAATTCAAATATCTCGAAAACTATTGAATTTCGGCCATACATATGGGGGGTTCAATTTGTTGCATTTTGGCCCCCTTATCAGCCCCTGACGGATATACGTCGAATTACCAGTAACCCTGTATAGTCTTGAGGACTGGTATCAGTCCCTGAGAACGCCCGTCTCTCAAAGCGCATCACTCTAGGGCGAGTATTGCATTGCATTGAAGCAGATTAGTTTGCCGATGAGCGTCCTGGCCCCATCAATACGGCGTTCAATCCTGTATTGCCAAGCTGGTACGGTTGGTTTTGCTCGTGTAGCTCTAGAGTCATTGGCAAATTTGACGTGAGCTACACGACATGCCGCTACAGCCGCACAATACAGGATTGAATGAGTATCGATGAGGTCTTCGCAGGTATCAAAATAGTTTGACAACTGCGAATCCAGGACCGCCACCAGCGCCCTATTTTTGTTATGCATGGGCAAACGAGGTAAACGTGGCCTAAGTTGAGGCGACATGAACCGATATTCCTGAATCGCACCTTCCAAAGCACTCCTCAATTCCTCATTGCACTGGGTACTTACATTTGTAGCCCTGTCATTACTCCCCACGTCAGCATGACTTGTGTTGGACTGCGGTAGCACTACAGCAGTCTGCGACTGGGGGGCGATGACATGGCTACTCTGCATATCATTTCACAGGCGATCAAGTACAGTGTCATCCAGCATGTGATTACACTGGATGCCCCGCACCTGATCCGACAGTCGTTGTGCCGTAACGTTGACAGCTGGCTCAAGCACCTGAAAAAGAGAGAGCATCCGAACACGGTACGCGGTCAGATTATTTCCCCCCTCTGTAGCCCCATAGTATGAGCGCAAGACATTTTCATTGATGGATCGTGTCCATCTCATGCGCTGCACACTTCCGCCGGGAGGTGGGACCCTATCAGAGGCCGGTGGGCCTCGAGGTCCTAAGCCGTCCGGCGGCCGGCGTCCTCCCCGTCGACGAGCAGGTGGTGGCGTCGTGGGCGGAGAAAAATACTCGTCGCTCGAGCTCGACGCTACTGCCGCGGCTGGTGTCGTCACAGCACTCACAGTGGGGCTGGGTACCGGCGGCGGCGAGGCGGAGCTGAGCGAAGAGTCCGGTGGTGGTGGGCGTGCAAGTCGTGCGGCTGCTCTTGTCAACATTTTTGTATTCTGATGTTATGATATTCCTTGTGTTTTACCGGAGGTAACATATGCCATGACAGATGTCACCTCCGGTTCGGCAGTTTTTGGTGAAAGTTTATTGCACTATTGTTCATTGTATTTTTTTAAAAGGAAAATTGGTTGGAGTATTCAGTTTTTGGTTGGTAATTCACAATAACTAGGTATAAAAACTGCTTCTGAAAATGTATTTGAGTAAAATATTAAAATATCTGGACGTTGACTTGTTGACGTTGGTGTATTATTATTATTTATTATTATTATTATAATCCCAAGCCTTTTTCTCCTCGATAAAATCCTTAACGGTATAAAAGGCTTTCTGGCAAAATTTAAGTTTAATGAATGATTTGGATTTATTAAGGCTTAGATCTTGAACGGGGCTTGGAACTTTATTATAAAAGCGTATACATTGGCATCTGAACGAGCCACCTATTTTCTTGAGCCTTGTTGTAGGTACAACAAAGTGTTTGTTCCTAGTATTTATATCATGGATATCACTGTATTTTTTAAACAATTTTATTATTTTATGGGCATATAAAAGATTTTCATAAATATATTGAGAAGGCACAGTCATAACATTAATCTCTTTAAATTTTTCTCTGAGCGAGTGTCTCGGACTTAATTTATAAATTGATCGAACAGCTCGCTTTTGGATGGATTGTGTGAGGAATGATATGAAAGAGAAGGGAGTGAATGATAGCGTGACGGTTGACAGGGGAGAATGGAAGAAGAAAACGTGTTGCGCCGACCCCAAGTAACATGGGTTAAGGGCAGGAAAATGATGATGAACAGCTCGCTTTTGCAAAACAAAGATAGTCTGAATATCAGCGGCATTTCTCCACAATAGAATACCATACGACATTACACTATGAAAATAGCTAAAGTACACTAAACGGGCTGTCTCTATGTCAGTTAAATTACGAATTTTTCTAAGAGCGTATGCTGCGGAACTTAGCTTTTTTGACAATTTATCTATAGGTATGTCACTGAAGCTTAGCATCCAACGTTATGCCCAAGAATATTGTGCTGTCTTCAGGATTCAATTCTTCGCTCCTTATCAACACATTCGTTTTCAACTGCCTAACGTGAGGTAGTGTAAACTTAATGCATTTGGTATTTTTCTCGTTTAAAAGTAAATTATTAACATTGAACCAGTGGACTTCTTTAGAGATCGCGCTATTTACATCGTCAGTAACCAGCTGCTGACGTTTAAGTTTAAATAAAAGAGAAATGTCATCTGCAAACAACACTATATCATGATTATCCTTTATGAGGTACGGCAAGTCATTTATATAAATAAGAAACAAGAAAGGACCAAGAATTGAGCCCCATTGTTACTATAGATCCAGGAGATCTTTTTCCATTAACGTCAACGCTCTGAATCTTCTCACTCAAGTATGAAGTAAGAAGATCCAGAGCAGTGTTCCGGATTCCGTAGTGGCGGAGTTTCCTGATTAACGTTTCGTGAAGAACGCAATCGAATGCCTTGGACAAATCACAAAAGATGCCTAAGGCATCGCATTTATCTTCCCATAGCTACAAGTTCAACACCGGCCATCAGTAGTTGAACGACCCCTTGTAAAACCGAACTGTTTGCTATGTAATAATTTGTGTTTACTAAAAAAATATTTGCATTTGGTCTAAAATTAATTTCTCAAAAATTTTACTAAAGGTAGGTAGTACAGAAATGGGTCTATAATTTGTAGGGTCTGATGTACGGTCACCAAAGGAGATAAGTAACCAGGGCCTTCGGATATAGTTGAAGTTTGGCAAGAAACCGATGGATGTTTTCGAATGAAATTTAATTTCATTAATAGAAAACAAACAGTTTATTTATCAAATTAAATTTCATTCAAAAATATCCAACGGTTTCTTACTAAGCTTCAACAATATCCGATGCCCTGGTTACTTATCTCTTTTGCCGACTGTACATACCACCTGATTTAAACAAAGGTATTATTTTACTATTTTTCATAACGTACGCATATGTGACGGCACGGTTGGCGCAGTGGTTAAGCGATTGACTGCTGCGCTGCGTGTCGCGGGTTCGATTCCCGCACGGAACAAATATTTGTATGACCTACATGTATTTGTTCCGAGTCTGGGTGTTTTTCTATCTATATACTTATAATAAGAATGTAAAAAAGTTGTGTCTGTACATTGAATATATTTAAAAAAGAATAATTGAGGGGGGTTAAGAAACAGTAATAGAACACGAATCTAATAAAAAAAGTCTGTCTGTTTGTCTGTTTGTCTGTTTGTCTGTTTATCTGTTTGTCTGTTTGTCTGTTTATACACGCTAATCTCCGGAACTACTGGACAGATTTGAATGAAACTTTTTTTGTTATGTAGCTACTAAACCTGGGCAACATATAGGCTATAATTGATTTTGGAAACTGGAACACCTGATGCAGAACCGCAACAGACCAGCTAAACTATAAGAGTTACAAAAATGGCGCCTTAAAAAAATTTTTGCGTCTGATGAGCATTTTCTGCTGCAAGAATAACATTGAAGATCCGGAACACCTGATGTGGAACTCTTAGAGCACAGCTAAACTATAATATATATAGGTTTGACATCTTAGCAAAAGTTATTCAGTCTGATGAGCATTTTCTGCTGCGAGAATAAAACTCGAGGATTGGAACATCTGATGTGGAACTCTAAGAGCACAGCTAAACCATACCATATATAAGATTGACATCTTTGCAAAAGTTGTTCAGTCTGATGAGTATTTTCTGCTGAGAGAATAAAATTCGAAGATTGAAACATCTGATGTGGAACTCGGAGAGCACAGCTAAACTATGGCATATACAGACATGACATTTTAGCAAAATTTGTTTGGTCTGATGAGTATTTTCCGCCGAGATAATAAAAATCAAGGATCAGGAACATTTGATGTGGAAATCACTTTATACTAATATAACTAGGGCAGATGAGATTAACGCCTCATTAAAACATTCGTATCTATGGCCTTACTTTTTTTAACAATAAATATGAGAGCCCAGCTTGGTGGTAATTCACATGCCCAAGAGTTTTCAGAAACATTATTAAAAGTTGGAGAAGGTCTCCTTCCTGCACAGGTCTGGTGACTGTTCCTGATATACTTGGAAAAGTTGTTGCCTCCGAAGAGGAACTTATACAATCAGTATTTGGGGACATTCAGAGCATAAGAAACCAGAAAAAATCGTGGTTATGTGAACGCGCCATATCGACCCTAAAAAACGAACAAGTTGCATCAATAAATGAAAAAAAAATGGGGGAAATTATTGGAGATGAAGTCGTTTACACTTCTTTTGATAACGTAGACGATCAGGACGACGTCACCAATTACCCAGTTGAGTTCCTCAATTCACTCACAGCGATGAGTGGTCTCCCTGCTCATAAAATAAGACTCAAAGTTGGTGTTGCTCAAATATGGAAAAACCAACAATATAGTTTATAAAGATTTAAAAAAAAATAGTAATGTTAACTAATTGATATTAATTTCGCTTTATAATTTCGGAATCAAAATAATTGTACCTTTATATTTTAATGAAGTTATAACCTACCCAGTCTACAACACTCAATCTAAGTTATACCAAACTTAATCGAAATCCTTCATCGGTTTTGATTGATTTATTGGCTGACATATCAACGCACAGTTCAAACTCTTACCGAAATTCCTATCGGAATGAGAAAGGGGCTGGATTCGCGTACGAAGTCGCGGGCAGAAGCTAGTCTATAATATGTATGTATTTACAAAAAAAAAATTGTATATAAGTAGTTTATCAGCCATCTTGTTACCATAACACAAGCATTAGGTTGCTTAGCTTGGGACAAATGGTGCTGTGTGAAATGTCCAGGGATATTATATATATTATATTAATTAACCAAGCGCGGTCAAACTTATTACTAAAAGTAGAAATTCAAAACACCTTATTTTTTAAAGAAAATTTTGTATTTAATTCTATCAAAAATGTATTATTTTAATAACTAGCTAGTAAAGCCTCCATCAGCAGCTATAACGGCACGTAGTCTCTCGCGCAATGTGCTGTAAGAGCTTTGAGGTTTCTTTCGTAACTAGCTAGTAAAGCCTCCATCAGCAGCTATAACGGCACGTAGTCTCTCGCGCAATGTGCTGTAAGAGCTTTGAGGTTTCTTTCGTAACTAGCTAGTAAAGCCTCCATCAGCAGCTATAACGGCACGTAGTCTCTCGCGCAATGTGCTGTAAGAGCTTTGAGGTTTCTTTCGTAACTAGCTAGTAAAGCCTCCATCAGCAGCTATAACGGCACGTAGTCTCTCGCGCAATGTGCTGTAAGAGCTTTGAGGTTTCTTTCGTAACTAGCTAGTAAAGCCTCCATCAGCAGCTATAGCGGCACGTAGTCTCTAGCGCAATGTGCTGTAAGAGCTTTGAGGTTTCTTTCGTAACTAGCTAGTAAAGCCTCCATCAGCAGCTATAACGGCACGTAGTCTCTCGCGCAATGTGCTGTAAGAGCTTTGAGGTTTCTTTCGTAACTAGCTAGTAAAGCCTCCATCAGCAGCTATAACGGCACGTAGTCTCTCGCGCAATGTGCTGTAAGAGCTTTGAGGTTTCTTTCGTAACTAGCTAGTAAAGCCTCCATCAGCAGCTATAACGGCACGTAGTCTCTCGCGCAATGTGCTGTAAGAGCTTTGAGGTTTCTTTCGTAACTAGCTAGTAAAGCCTCCATCAGCAGCTATAACGGCACGTAGTCTCTCGCGCAATGTGCTGTAAGAGCTTTGAGGTTTCTTTCGTAACTAGCTAGTAAAGCCTCCATCAGCAGCTATAACGGCACGTAGTCTCTCGCGCAATGTGCTGTAAGAGCTTTGAGGTTTCTTTCGTAACTAGCTAGTAAAGCCTCCATCAGCAGCTATAACGGCACGTAGTCTCTCGCGCAATGTGCTGTAAGAGCTTTGAGGTTTCTTTCGTAACTAGCTAGTAAAGCCTCCATCAGCAGCTATAACGGCACGTAGTCTCTCGCGCAATGTGCTGTAAGAGCTTTGAGGTTTCTTTCGTAACTAGCTAGTAAAGCCTCCATCAGCAGCTATAACGGCACGTAGTCTCTAGCGCAATGTGCTGTAAGAGCTTTGAGGTTTCTTTCGTAACTAGCTAGTAAAGCCTCCATCAGCAGCTATAACGGCACGTAGTCTCTCGCGCAATGTGCTGTAAGAGCTTTGAGGTTTCTTTCGTAACTAGCTAGTAAAGCCTCCATCAGCAGCTATAACGGCACGTAGTCTCTCGCGCAATGTGCTGTAAGAGCTTTGAGGTTTCTTTCGTAACTAGCTAGTAAAGCCTCCATCAGCAGCTATAACGGCACGTAGTCTCTCGCGCAATGTGCTGTAAGAGCTTTGAGGTTTCTTTCGTAACTAGCTAGTAAAGCCTCCATCAGCAGCTATAACGGCACGTAGTCTCTCGCGCAATGTGCTGTAAGAGCTTTGAGGTTTCTTTCGTAACTAGCTAGTAAAGCCTCCATCAGCAGCTATAACGGCACGTAGTCTCTCGCGCAATGTGCTGTAAGAGCTTTGAGGTTTCTTTCGTAACTAGCTAGTAAAGCCTCCATCAGCAGCTATAACGGCACGTAGTCTCTCGCGCAATGTGCTGTAAGAGCTTTGAGGTTTCTTTCGTAACTAGCTAGTAAAGCCTCCATCAGCAGCTATAGCGGCACGTAGTCTCTAGCGCAATGTGCTGTAAGAGCTTTGAGGTTTCTTTCGTAACTAGCTAGTAAAGCCTCCATCAGCAGCTATAACGGCACGTAGTCTCTCGCGCAATGTGCTGTAAGAGCTTTGAGGTTTCTTTCGTAACTAGCTAGTAAAGCCTCCATCAGCAGCTATAACGGCACGTAGTCTCTCGCGCAATGTGCTGTAAGAGCTTTGAGGTTTCTTTCGTAACTAGCTAGTAAAGCCTCCATCAGCAGCTATAACGGCACGTAGTCTCTCGCGCAATGTGCTGTAAGAGCTTTGCGGTTTCTTTCGTTCTGACAATCGCCCCATTATGCCCCAGAGATTTTCAATCGGGTTCATATCAGCTGACCGAGCAGGCCATTGAATGAGACGAATGTCATGGTTTACGTTGATCCACGCGATAGTAGGCCGGGCGATACGAGTTATTTTAGAGTAAAATATTTTGTTGTTGGGAAAGAAAGACAAAAAATTTAATGTAGGCGTTTTACAATGTTTTAATTTTATGTTTTATTAAATACCTACAGTATGATATGATTATATTCAATGATGAATTGACTATAGAGCGGTTGTGTTCTGAATTTTCGAAGGGAAGCCGGTGAGAATCGTCTTGTGAGAGCGGCTCGCCACTGAGAGATATGGATAAAAGATGGTCACAAATTGGTACCCAATATATAAAAAATAAGGAAGGGTAGACCTTTAAGAGATGGAGTGACAACATGGTACAAATAGCCGGAAACGTATGGCCCAGTCGGGCAAAGGATAGAGCCACCCGGAACGGTTTGTAGGAGGCTTTCACCGCAAAAGGCGGCCCTTACACCTAACAATACTACTAACCTTATTTAAGTACAAAACTAAAATACTAACAAATAAATAAATAAGTACACAACACAAAACTACATGTAAAGTATAATAAAGCTAATAAATGATAAAAAAAATGTCTGAAATTTTGTTTAGCGGAAGTATGTACATCACGAAACATTTCATGAGAAATGAAAGAAAGAAAGAAAGAAAGAAAGAAAAACGTTTATTTGGACACAGTTCGTGAAACACAAAATACAAAATTAATAAAATAACAAAAAATGTTTCACACAACAATAGTGTGTGCCTCACGGCTGCGCCAAAAAGGTTCATTTCAGCATTAATGTCAGACAGATTCTGTCTGACGCTGGTTTTCTAATGAACCCTTAGGGAAAAGTGACGGGGAGTACACACAGTTTCAACATACCTAATACATACTTATAAATAAATAAATAAACTAGTAATCACGTATATATCATTACAAATAAAAATAAGAAAAAAACAAAACAACAAAGTCTCAGCAAAAACCTGTTTTTCTCGATCAACGTAGATTAGATTGATCCGTGCACGGTGCACTCAAAGCGCAACAGGCCGCCGAGCACGACGGACCGCACTATGTTGTGTTATTTTATTTCTGCGACAGTGAAACTGTTGGTTTTTTTAATACAAGCATGAGTAGTCGTATTATTAATAAAAAACTAGGATAAAAAATGACTCATAAACAGTTAATTTAATGTGATTCGAAGAAAGTGAAGTACCTACCTACAACAATAGATGAAGGAGGTACAAATGTTAGTAGAAGGTAAGCGTTATTTAATACTTACGATAGTTTGCTTAAACGGATCAGCATATTATTCAGCATTGTTATTTTGAGTTTCGTGTAATTTATTTATTTATGTACCCTCTTTTGTTTTAGTAATGCATTTACGAATGATAATAAATAAAAGGGTGCGTCGACACCAGCTGTGCGTCACAGTCGCAAGTAGGCAAGGCACAATGTGTAAGTACGAAAAACAATTACGCGTTAAGATTTAACAGAGTACGAGATTGTGGTGACAAAGAGAAATAATGTGTCCGTTTATGTTTCCCACAGGTCTCACCGCAGGCGGCAGTTAGGCAGTTAGGCGCTGCAGCAGTGCCATCGAGTCGGGGACGTTTGAGACAGCAAAGGACGGGAAAACACCGAGTGTGCCACCACGCGCATACCCCATTCTATGCATTCGTGATACAACAGGGATTATATTTAAGCTAAGTACTGTAGGCATTTCATATAAGTGAAAGATTTAGGGCGACCATATCTAATTTCTGTTGCGAATCTATCAGATACTGCCGTAAACGTGTTCTGAACATGTGGATAGTGCCCAGTACCCTTAATGGTGGTGGGATATTATTCCACACCTTAGATGCAGCGTATCGGAAAGTGCCTCTGAAAGCTGCTGTTCTATGAGACTGTGTTGAAAGTTGTTGTGCACATTGCCTGGGCGCGCAATCTCGTCTACTAGCCATCCAACTAAGCTTGTCGTATAAATACTTCGGTTTCTTAGATTTAACGACACCAAAAAGCAGGCACGCTAGATGTAACTTTCGTCTCGACTTCATCTTGAGAATAAAGTGTTTGTTAAGAACGGGGGTGACATGACTTCTAGGGGGAACCGAGTAACAGAAGCGCGCACATGCATTTTGAACTCTTTGTATTAGTCGATCGGTACGAGCCAGCAAGCGAGGGCCGTAAACTGTATCAGCGTAGTTCAATTTAGACAGAACAAGGGTTTCGACTAGCTGCTCACGAAGCTTTTCAGATAAGAACGGCCTCATCTTGTAAAGCAGTTTCAGACGATAGAAGCAGTTTCTTACGGAGTCAGCAACGTGTTTCTCAAATCTGAGGCTGCTGTCCATACATAACCCAAGGTTCCGAGCCTCATCCACACGGTCAATAAGCTCACCCATTAGAGTTAAATTAAGACTTAAAGGTATCTTCTTCAACTGCTGCCTGGTGCCAAACAACATGTACTTGGTTTTCAATGGGTTTAATGCCAGACAGTTCTCGTCTGACCAGGTAGCGATTCTTTCTAGATCGTCGTTTAGGTCTCTAATGGCCGACTCATAACCGTCCGGATTGAAAGATAAATACAGTTGTACGTCATCGGCGTAAATATGATATTTGCATTTCTGAAGGCACTTTATTAAGTCTGCACAGTATATAATAAAGAGAATTGGACCTAAAATTGATCCCTGAGGAACGCCTCTTTCTATAGAAGTTAGGGCCGAAGTTAAGGTAGTACCATCTGACAAACGCAATTCTACAAGTTGTTTTCTGTTACTGAGGTAACTGTGGAACCATTGAATGGCATTGTCGTCAAAACCGTAGTATTTTAACTTTGACAACAATAGCGAGACGTTAATGCAATCAAATGCGCGGGAAAAGTCGAGTAGTACCATCAGTGAACACATGCCCTTATCTTGGGCTGATAGAATATTGTCCGTAACATCTAGTAAGGCCGTGGAAGTGCTGCGCTGTTTCCTAAAACCGGATTGTAAATCAGGTAACACTTCGTTCTCTTCTAAAAACCGAGTTAATTGACGGCACACTACCCTCTCCATTACTTTTGAAAGACAGGGGAGAATACTGATCGGCCGCAAGTCTTTAACTTCTACAGGGTTAGGACTCTTAGGAAGGGGTCTAACTGTAGCAATTTTCCATTGGTAAGGAAACTTTGATGTCCATATGGAATAATTAATAATGTAGGTGATAGTTTCTAAGGTGTGCGGCAAAGTTAGAGTAAGCATACTTAAGGTTATATTATCGTAGCCTTCAGCATTTGACCTTAGGTCAGAAATAATGCGGGAGATATCATCTTGGTCCACTGGAGCAATTGTGAATATTGCTTCACTATATCTGTGGGTCTCATAAAATGATATAAGTGACGCGCTAGCTACCGGGTTTCCAGGGACATTTAAAAATGTGTTATTTATGAGGTCTGGGTTTCTAAAATGTGGGGGAAGGTCTTGCCCTTGCTTTGAGGGTGCAAACGTGGATTTAATGTTCTTCCATAGTAATTTTGGATTATTTATTTTATTATTTATATTGTGTTTAAAGTATGCAATTTTTTCATGATACAAGGAACTTTCTACTAAGGATTTTAATTGTTTATAGTAGTCCTTTTTTGTTCCCGATTTAGTGTACCTATATTTGGCTAATGCATTGTCCCGTAACCGCATCATGAGCTGGATAGTGTCCGTAATCCAGGGATACGATAACTCCCTAATACGACAAGTCTTAATTGGCGCGTGAACATCAAACAGTGATATTAAGCGGTGATTAAAAGTATCCACCATGTCATTCACGTCGGCGAATTCAGAAACACGACCTATGTTTAATTGTGTCAAATCCGTATAAAAATTATCCCTTATGTCTTTCATCGGCCTAAATTTGATTACGTATGGTATAAATTTATCCCGCTTTATGTGAAATTCACTGAAATCTGTAGATCTTTGACAACGCAATACGTTGTGCGGTCGGGTGCGCGTCATTTGTTTTAGCCGCGTCCCTGCTGGTCCATGGGACTGTCGCACACGAATTTGTCGACCTACATCTCACTATGAGACGGACGGACGGTCTATGTGGTGTTAGCCTGTAAGTAATTGTTGCACTTACAAATGTATATATAAATGAGCAAGCATGAGCATGTGTAATGAGCTAGTTTCTCGAACGAAAATTAAGTATGATGTATCGCAACATTAATTATTAACGCTCGCAAACTGCTGTGATTGGGCTCACCCGTAGAGCGCGGCGATGGGCTGGCAGATGATCTCCTGCACGGACGAGTGCATCATGCGCACGCCGCCCACCAGCCACGGCGTCTGCGGCAGCGCACGACTAAGCTTCACGTACCTGCGACACACGCACTCGCTCACTACCTCGAGCTCGACATCTGTCCTTTACTTAAAGGAGATGCGCTAAGGTAGCCTGTTAACATTATTATACTTTTAGGAAATCGTTTTTGTTGTTGCTATTTATGGTCTGTTTCAAAAGTATCCGATGAGAGTGTAACGCACCCTTGCATATACACGCACGCACCCTCGCATATACACACACACACACAAACAGACTAATGATAATAAATAAAAATTATTAATTCATAAACTTTTGTTTAGTAGGTAACATGTTACACTAATTTATTGTAAGATATAAAAGAGCGGCGCCTCCTGGCACAGGCGTTTATATGCTTAAAATTAAAAGGAGACGCCACCAACTGTTTATTATACAATGTGTAATAATAATGAAATAAAACATTTTTGATTTTGATGAAAAACTTTTTAAGGTGATTTCAAATTAGAAGTTCGGGTTAGAATATTCATATACTTAATCAAATCAAAGCACTACTTTGTCAACTACAAGAACGTTTTCTAATCCATTTGTTTAGATTTTCATCAGATACTTTTGGAACAGACTATGACAGCGTGTATCAGAAATCACATTTAAGAGAAGTTGTATAGGACAGCTGATTATTTTTTTGCGGGTACGATGTTTGTCCCATGGACAAAGTTTTTAAGTGTGCTGGTCTGTACCATACCCTTAAATAATATTTAAGGTATTACCCTTAAATCATATTATGATGCATTTCTGATACACGATGTAGATACCGGCATTACAGCCTGAACAGTCCCCGAGTGATAGCTACCTGCCGCCGAGGTACAGCGGCTCGTGCGTGCACACGACGCTGACGCAGGCGGGCCGCGCACGCACGGGCGGCGCGGCGTGCAGCCCCGCGCGCGTCACCGCCGCCAGGGTGGCGCCCGCCAGCGCCTGCTCCACGGAGCGGCGCGTGAACTCCACGCCGAAGCGCCGCCCCGCCGCGCGCCGCGCGCTGAATAGCCCCGGGGACAGCGCCTTCAGCACCTCCAGCTCCTGAACACACGCGGTTCGCATTCTCGATCGATCAACTTACGAAAATGTTCATAACATTTGGAGTTTAGGTTTTTTTGGCTGGATATACATACATACGTAAACTCACGCTTTTTTCTCATGAGGCAGAAACTGCAGAACGCCACCTCTTACGATCCTTACATACTTTTGCTTCGTTTACGTTATACATCAGCGAGATAATTGTGTAGCGCACTAACAGCAATAGCGTTCATTTTGGCAGTTCAACAACATTCAGGCCTCTGCCTCGAATTTTGCGGGCAGCGGGGCGGCGGCGGCGGCAGCGCGGCAGCGGGGCGGGCAACGCATACCTGTTCTCCAAACTAGCGGGCAGATCGCGCGGCACTATATCGGCGTAGTGCTGTGTTCGTGGTTGTGTCGTCGAGATATTTGTTTTTATTCGCGAAGTGAATGTCTGAACGACAGCGACAACGTCTTTTCATTCAAATTTATTCCTAACGCTCGATTTATTGTGGGCACAAGACTGCAATGCAGACGCGCGGGCGGTCACCGCTTGACTGGAGTGCACCGCTCGTTGCCCGCGCCCGCGCCGCTACCGCGCCGCCGTATACGAGGGCCGGTCCATTTGATTATACGCGTAAGATCCTGCCGCTCCCGCGCCGCCGCCGCCGCCGCCCCGCTACCCGCGAGATTCGAGGCAGAAGCCTCATTGCGTTATTTACGTTGTGGTGCCGACAATTTTTCAAACATGAAGTAATGGATTGGGAATATCCTTCAAAATGATTCAGATTGTGATTGAAAGTGTGTTACGCAGTTAGGATGCTGGTCATACGAGCAAGCCTTTTGGACTACTACGCACCTAACCTTTCTAAACAACATCACTAACACCTTAATAAGGTCACATATATTATGTACTAGCTTCTGCCCAAGACTTCGCCCGCGTGGATGTCGGAAATTATTCCACTAGAAAATGCTACCGAGACAAAAAGTAGCCTATAAAGCCTATTAAAGCATTAAGTCAGCCTTTGTATCTTTTTGGCGTGCGAAAAGTTTAAATCCTAACTAATATTATAAATGCGAAAGTAAGTTTGTTACTTTTAAACGGCTGAACGTATTTGAATAATAATAAATAAATAATAGTCACTTTATTTGAGGCAACTAAGGTCCATAGGTAAAATACACAAAATAATCTTACACAATAATAAACTACTACATACAAACACAACACAACAAGTAATATTCGTTAATAAATTATATATTTAATATAATATACAGAAACTATAGGTTTCTGTTATTCTGGGACTTAATTTATAAATTGAACGAATTGCCCTTTTTGGAATAATAGTATGAATATCGGCGGCATTTCCCCACAACAGAATACCGTACGCACGGCTACACATCAAGCTATACATAACCGGTATAAACTGACTTCCGATTGAGGTCAGCTAAAACTGGAAATGTATAGCTTGGTGTGTAGCCATTGTGTACGACCGAACTAAAATATACTAAACGGGCTGTCTCTAAATCAGATAAATCACGATTTTTTTCTAACGGTATATGCTGCAGACCTAATCTTTTTTGACAATCTATACTAATACTAAAGCTGAAGAGTTTGTTTGCTTGTTTTTTTGAACGCGTTAATCTCTGGAACTACCAGTCAGATTTAACATTACGCTAGGACTCTTAGAAGCCGAGCAAAAAGAACGCGATGTGAACGCGATGCTCTGATCAGCACCCCAATTGCGTAACACACAATCAATCGGAATCTGAATCATTTTGAAGCAAATTGCTAATCCATTGCTTCATAAGTTCGAAAAATTTGTCTGCTCAACACGTAATTATCGCAATGAATGTTGTTGAACTGTCAAAATGAAACCGATTCCAATTAATCATGTGTTACGCAATTAGGGTGCAGTTGGTGGTAGTCGCTATCATTATTTGATCGATCGTCAGGTATAAGATTTTGAAGTAGAACCACAGAGTAGAACTTCCGTAATTTCCTCAATATAAGTGTTTTGACTTTTATATTTTGTACGGACGCAAGGTCGACTGATCTATTTGCTTCAAATTTGCAAAGCAGAGCTTGTACTGTATTAAACAATGAATTTAATATAGATCACTAGACCATAATAACGATAATTTATTCCTTTGTATGTAAAAATATTTTTATAGATAAATAACTTGTAAACATTGAGACTACTTATCAATTTATTGCTTTCCTAATATTTTGGCACTTTTTTCAATCTACTCAAATGCGAAAAAAAAAATAGTCTTGTAACTTCTTTCAATATTCTTACAATTTTATCATTAATTAGATAAAAAGGTATCGATAAGATACCTTTTTATCTAAATGATAAAATCCCTACCTCAGGTTTTATAGTTTCTACTTAGCGTCCCCACATTGCCAGACCCATGAATTTATCCATAGATCACGGACATTTGGACCTCACCTTGGGTAAACGTATATCGACATAATAAGATTTACAAGCAAAAGTGTAAAAAAAGATTTTGCTAAAAACGAAATGCAACCAACAATTGCAAAAAAAAAAGCATTTTATGAGTATGACATAATAGGTCTACTTTACACAAAAAGCGTAATATTCTGAGTGCTATAATAATTCGGAGGCAGTGTACATTTAAAATTATTTTATTTTAAAACGTACACATAAAAACACACACTTAAACTGATACCTAGCCATAGACGGGGACACGGACAGGGAATAGTAGCGAATAATATTCTAAAATAGTTTTACTGTCTGAGATAAGTTTTTCATATCTTAACTTGTTTATTTATAAGATAACACTAAAATAACAAAAATATATCCTAAATTAACTAATTAACTAAAACTATTTACAAACTAAAATATAGCGTCGAAAAATTCATCCGCATCGCTGTCGACTGGTAATGTACCTACCCAAGACACTGGCGGCATTACCACGTTGTATGGCAATGCTTAGCCTCTGGCCAAGGTAAAAGCCAGCCCTTGGGTCATGGGAAGTGTCAACCAGTCTTTTCGAAATTTCCTTAAAAAGACCATGCGCACTCGGACCCCACGGCCCGAGGGTTTCAACCCCAAACGGCTCGAAAATATAATTCGACGCTCCCAAGCAATAACCCGGTAATCGAAAAATCAAAATTTTACAGGAGAAAAGATTTACTGATTTTATCAAATATCTTTTCAACAAGTGGGACTATTGAAGTCATTGATGTAAAAAAATACCTTTCATTTAATACATCAATGACTCATGAATGACAATGACGGGTTATTGCTTGGGAGCGTCGAATTATTAATTAGGTTATTATATTTACGCCGCTTGAGGTTTTCCGCAGCCGCAGCAGCAGCACCAGCACAGCACGCTGACCCTGGAAGATGGGATGGCACAAGAGTATCGACACAAGTTGCATCCCACACTAAAGGCCTACCCACCTTCCATGGAAATAAAGACATGCCGTCCGGTCTCTTGCCATCGTCGCGTGCCAAACCATTGGGTTCTAATACAGCTGGAACGCCGACGGTGACAAGAGCTCGTCGAATGATGTCGTTAATATTTGCGTGCCGCGCTAAGCGACCCGCACTTCGGCTGCAAGACAGGCCGTGGTGTCCGAGGCTGTTGACAACTTCGCCACAGTGACAGCGATGGGGAGAACAACACGGTGCTCCTAGTCGTAAGGAAGCAGCGAGGCGGAAAGTATTGTCGTCGAACAAAGTACCTATGTTCGACGACGGTAGTGCATGAAGCCACAGACCCGACTCCCATTTACCCACAGCCAGCAAGCGCGCACGCTCCGCAGTAGTAACAGACGTGTTAAGTAAATTATCCTGAAGGCCACATTTAAAATCGAAGTTAATGTTTGCCTGATAATTTGGTCCATTTTGTCTAAAAGGTGAATATGATTCCATAAATGAGAAGCGCGAAGAAAATAAGTTAATTTAGGGCCGAAACAGCAGTAACGAATTAAGGTGATGGCCGAATGCATATTAATTTGGAACAATCTTTCCGAAACGTTGTTGAAATTTTGTATTTTTTCCTCAATAAATTCGCAAAAGGAATTTTCAAAAATTGGAGACCCAAGGAGACGAAGAGAGCTTTTTCCAACAATTTTAATATATGGAGCTATTGCGGTAAATTTGGGAAGTAAGATAAGTTTTGCTTAATTTGTTTAGTTTTCAATATTTATTTACCCGATTTGAACTTTATTAGGTTTTTCAGGCTTAATCCACTTGACAGGGTTGAAATTCGTATCTGGCAACACTGACCACACTGGCCACCTACCGAGCGATAGCTGAACATATTTTAATAAATTTAATTCATTTTTATGATTTGTTATTCCCAATTGCCGCTCTAATTTTGCTATATTATGCTAGATGGCGTCACTGAGGCATGGGATCACAGTTTTTCTATGACATTTCTTTGCATAGCCTCTCTATTGTACCTATCTTAAATCTCTTTGGCATAGAGGCTCTACATTCCATCTAATATTTTTTTAACAGAAAGCGCTAAATGTATTTAAGTCTTGGCCACCTACTTTACAAATGTTTTTGGCGGGATCTTCTTTTAAACCGCAGCGTTGCTTTAACGCATCATTCCTCAGTCTATCAGCTGACTGCGCACGACGATATTCGCCATACCTAGTCGCGTGTATCTGTATGCACCCACCTGCACGTCGTCGGGGTACTCGATGTTGAGCGTGACCAGCAGCGGCGACACGGCGCCCGAATCCAGCACCTTGCCGACGTGCTGCGCCAGCCGCACGCCGAACGACCATTTCCACGCCTCCTTTAGCGGCGTCAGCGACGCTACAGGAAGCAACGCACAATTGAAATGTGAACTAGTACTTACAGCACGCGCCTCGGATCTTAGTGTCGAACCCAAAATCAAAGCATTTATTTCAATTAAATCTGTCGATGATCATTTAAGTCAGTCAGAAAGACGAAGCTAGTTGCCAATTCTAAAGTAAAGAACGGGCAACAAACTCCGTGGACACTATGAAGTGATGTGTCTGTGAAGTTAGCTGTGCACATTGGAATTTCATATTTAAAACGGACTTTAAATAAAAAAGAAAGAGCTCTGTATTATGTAACCACGAATTCTGGGATTTCTTACAGCTTCCAAAAATATATAAGTACACAAAAAAGAAATGAAAAAACGCGCAGTTGTTTTTTATGTTTGTTTTAAACTCAAAGAGTGTTATATTTTTTTGTAATCGTCTCCTAAAGCCTTTGGCGCAAATGGTGATGGGACTAAATTTAATTTTTTCAAAGCATTTCTAACTCCGCCATTTTAATATTATAAAAATAAAATCTAGCCTAAGTATAACCGTCGCATCATGTATTAAAACCTATCCAGCCGTTTAGATGTTTTGTGCACGCCACAAAGCACGCGTGAAAAACACAGTTATGTTTTCACGCATGCTTGTATGTGTGATTCTAAATGCCCTCTTTGCTGCTGCTTTGCGCAGTCGGGTAAAAAGGAGCTTATAAATTCGGAGCGTTTTTATTATGACACCCACCCCAAACGAAGTCCGATACCGTTTTCTCCAATCTTTCCGGGACTTACTTACAACATCCGATGAAATGAAATATAATAAGACTACCCCCAGCGGCCCCAGCTAAGTTCCCTGTACTGGTGCTCACCGTCGTCGTACCCTGCGCAAGCTTCTTTGAGGCGCAGCGACACGAGCCGCTCGCGCATGATGGTGGCGATGGGCGCCGACAGCGCGCACGCGAACGTAGAGCACTCGTATCTGCAACAAACACCTCCGTCAACGCAACAGCATTCTGTTGCTCTGGGAAAATCTTGCATTCAATAACTGTAAGGTTTATTCAGGACCTATGGTCTATTCCAAAATGGTCTGATGAAAATGTAACAAATGGATCAGAAAACGTACCTGTGGATGCCAACTTGTGGTGCCACTTACAAATTGAGTGCTTTCTAATTATGTTTTTTATTTTGCAATAATTAAGGTTAACTTTGTACTTAACAGACCAATTTTTTTATGGCGATGATTTTTCAAATACAATTTAATAGTGTTATTCAAACAATAATTGTTGGAAAAAATTATGAAATAACATAACATCACGCCTTGTTTCCCTGAAGGGTTCGGCAGAGGTGTAGCTATAGTACTTACACCCACACTTCCCCAGTTATGCTTGTCTCATGTAATAGGGAGCAAGTCTATTGCTATTAACTGGGCACAAATCTAAACTCCGGGCTACTGCTGAGAAATTTCATATGGAAAAACCAAAAACACTTTTCCCGACCTGGAAATTGAACCCAGGACCTCAAGCTCAGCATTAGCGCTTGCGACCACTAGACCATCGTTGGTCTAGTGGTCGCAAGACTGCCTCGTGCTAGTCAAGTATTGAGATATAAATTGAAACCTCCCATCTTCTTAATATATATAATTCTTCTGTATGTGTGTTTGTCATCTAACTCCTCCAAAACGGCTGGACCGATTTGGATGAAATTTTGTGTGTATATTTCAACGGGTTCTTGGATTGTTTGAAAACACAATTGGACCCGGTAGGTGGCCCTGCTTTTCCGGGCAGAACAATGTCTGCCGGGTCCGCTAGTATATTATATTTTTGACAAACCTTGTAGTGTGACTGACCTTTTCTTATCCAACATTTCTCTGACCATGTTCCAGCATTGTGGCCAGTTTTCTTCCTGAAGCACTCCGAGGCAGGTCACACACACACCTTCTACCTTCAACCTCTTGGCCGGCGGCTCACTACATGAGGAGTCTGCTATATCAGGCTCTGCACACTATTTCAAACAAATCAATTTAAAGAATTAGTACTGCCATGTTGGTATGAGTGGCATTAAATTCTGTGGGAACCAACAATGAAGAGAGATGCATAATTTTATTTGAATTATTAACAGTTATTTGATGATTTTTGGTACCTCAATTTTTTATTTTATTCGGTAATTTCTATTATTATTTTACATTTGTTCATGGACTCAAAAAAATATAAAATAATGTACTTACTTACTGATAATAAAGAATACAATTATATCAATAAACAATCATTCAACATAATATTATGCCAGTTCCCGAAAAGGATTAGGCAGAGGTGTATTATAGTACACCCACATTTCGCCAGTTATTTTTCAGGCCCATGTAATAGGGAGAAAGCTAACAACCGAGCACAAATCCAGACTGCAGGCTGCTACAAAGCGGTTGGGCAGTGCTATAGGGTTTTTCTATTAGGAATTTGTCAGAAAATAAAAATTCCTTAATTACTACGTGCTGTGCTATTATAAATATACAATAAAGTATTTCATAAAATGTTGAGGTTAAGTGGAGCAAATTATTTTTGAAAGTAATAGCTGGAATGCATTTAAATGAAGTACATTGATAGATTATTAAAGTAAAATATGCCATGTTCGCTCTGGCTTGCAATAATGTAGTAATAGCGAAGTCAACACTAGACTTACAGATTTATGAACGAACTGTTGAGCATTTTCGTAAGCCGAAGGAGTCTTTAGTCCTAAATACCGAATACAGCACGCATCGCAGCAGCCCAGCTCCTTACAAAGCTTTATGATAGCTTTTGGATTCATTTTAACAACTTATTTTATGAACAAGCATGTGCAACTTAAAATTACTGAACTAAAACGTAAACAAAAACACAAAGTACGGTTCTTTTCACGGTCCAGCCAGCAGACCACCAAACAACAAACAAACAATACTGTCAAGTCTGCTGTCTGTCAAACTGGAAATAATTGATCTACAGTCTACAGAAGTTACTAGTATTGTATAAAAAATATCAATAAAATTATTGAATACATAACACATAAATAAAATTGTTGAAAGAAGTGTTCCTATTAAAATTTGAGCAAGGTATTATTTATGAATAATAATGGCAGGATTACATAGGTAATACAAAAAAAAAATAGTTGCTTAATGAATTTGGAATTCTAATTCTTATAATTATAACTATGTACCTACTTTTGGGTGCCTAGAGACTAGAGAGTACCTTTACCTTGAGGCATTTTATTTATTCATTTATTTCAAGCGACGCAGGCCCTTAGATAAATACTTTAGAAATACTATCTATACATACATATTTTTATTATAAAATAGTACAATACAATATTATGTATTTACAATATTTTTATAAGATAACATCGCAATAAAAATATATTGTTCTAAGTAAATAGTACGAGGAGCTCATTATTTATTTCAGATTGAAACTACGTCTGTCAGTACAGTAGTGTCAGGGTAAACCATTGAGATAGGAAAAAGTGTAAACAGCAGTGGCAATGATTTCAAATTTCAATCAAATCAAAAGTCATTTATTCAGATTAGGCTGAGAATCAGAACTTTTTGAACGTCAAAATTACAAAAGACAGTCCCCCAAAAACGCCCGCCCTTCACTACTTCCTAGTGCTATCGCTGCGCTGCGCTGGGAAGAAGATGTGGCGCAACAAATTCCCCAGCAACACTCACAGCTGTCGGTTCAGTTAGAAAATTCTTGATTGTATACAATACTAGTACCTATGTAAGGGTTATGATTTTTAATAGAAATTAATAAAACATTTTAAATAAATAAATCAACCGAATATCAATACGAATAATCGATTTGAGAAATCAAAATCGATATGATGACTCGACAACACTCGGCGAGCGCGGGAACTTTTAATCTGTACGGCCGTACGGCGCGACGTTTGGATAGCTGTATTTGGTGGGGTAACATTTGGTTGTCTATACAGGGTGGCAGGGAAACGCTTCCGAAAACGAAGACAGGTGATAGGGCTACTGATTCTCGATACGATACCATCAAAAAATTAGAAAAAAAAATGAACAATTTTACCTATTTTTTTTAGCATTTTTCGTACACTATGCTGTGAGAACAGTTAAATTAAACCATTATTTGCTATTAAACACATTTTTTTTCTTTACAACTCTAACAAGCAATGTATTCGTAAATAAATATCATCTGACGCTTGCGCGTGACCTCAAGTTCAAAGTGCGCGCGCGCTCGCCGACAGCTGTGCGGCTGACGACCCCAAGTCCACGTGACGTGCGATGCGACGCGCCGCCAAAATAAAAAGGAAGAAACATTACAGAGGCGTCAACAGTTTTAAATTGAAGCAATGTGTCGTGTATTTAATAAGTTTTGTATGTAAGTCGATAATCGATAGTGAATGAAATAAAGTAAAAGATCGCGTGTACAGTTTGAAGCAACTAGCGCGCGTGATTCAATTGAATTTGAACTTTATGTCAATGCAATTAGAGTGACACGACGCGCGCTCATTTATTACAATAACTGTATCCTTCATTTAGTAAGTAAACCCAATCAATTAAAAGTGGATAATCAAATTAATTTAATCTAATAAACCCGTTAAATCTTATTTTAAAGTTAGAAAATGAAAACAGTTTGTACCTAATAAAGCATAAGTATCTACAATTTCCTAACAATTAAAATTAATTGTTTTCTGATTTCATAATTATTCTTTTAACATTTTCTCCTCTGTAATTTGTAGATCTTTGCACATCAAAAGACACCGCTATCTGACTCGTCGTCGCCGCGCCGACGGCAGCGCGCGGCGGTACCTTTTGTCGGCCGGCATCGCATGCAGGCGGCATGTTTGATCTTCATAGTACTTCTTCAGTATTCTAGTTACTTAGTTAGTTCCTTTCCGACTCGGTTCGTGAGCGAACGTGCGTTAATCGATCGATAGGTAGCCATTGAATCGTATTATTACTGTTTTGTTAGTTTTGTGTTTAGTTATTATTGTTACGTTTTTAGTGCTGTTTTATTGTTTTTTAGTAATATTTTTTTGTTGTTTTTAACAATGCCTGAGACATACGTGTACAGTGCTCGTGAATACGGCAACATGTTGATGTGTTTAGGAGAAGCCCGTGGCGCGCGTCTCACTGAGATTTTTGATGACTGCTGGATCGGAAAGCTAGGGCCGCACGCCTGGCCAGCTCGTTCACCCGACTTAACACATTTGGACTTCTTTTTGTGGGGGTATGTGAAAGAAAGAGCGTTTGATCGGGAATGTGACAGTGCTGATGGAATGCGGGGCAGAATAGTGAGCGTGTTTAATAAACTACGTGCAGAAGTGTTGAGGATCCTACACTAATGCCTCGTGTTCACGGCTCGACACAGGGACGGGCCTAGCTACCTATGTATTGAAATGTATGGACCGCAGTTCGAGCCAAACCTCATAAGATCGCAAAAACAGGTACGTAAAATGCCTCTGTCAACTTTAATGTTTAAAAGTGGGCTACGAATGCGATTAAAATTCAAAATTTTGTGAAGTGTTGTAGGTGTAGGGATTTTGAAAGTGGTGTTTGTAAATTTCGTATAAATCCCGTGACGGCCGTACGGAGCGCTCGGCGCACGCGACGCGAGAAGCGCGGTGCGTGTCAGTGACCTCACGTTTTGTACGGTTTCCATTGCGTGTTTGCGAAATATGAAGTCTTGAAAATAATCAATTTCAGGCGAAAGGTTAGTGGTATCCGTTTGCATAAAGGTTGTATATAATCTACGTTCTGGCTTCGGAAGCGTTCTCCTAACACCCTGTATAAATAATTGTAAAATATAGTGACATGAGTTTTACTACATATGTTAAGTAATTAACATTAAAAGACCAGAACATATTAAATTATTTGCCTTAAGTCAGCTAGCCACGCTAATATACCAACAAATCTAGTAAAAACTATACGAACTCAAGCTAAAATCTAAATAAAAAAACTTGCTACCCAAACAAAAGCCTCCAGGCATAAAGGGCGTGACAGCTTACATATTTATGCATTGCTGGGTTCTGTTCACATAACTGTCACTTGAAATCACAAATGATAAACTAAAACCATCGAAGTAAATTAATAACAATAACCTGTCAGTAAGATAATTCTGGAGAAAGAACATTTCATTGTCTTGCATTCTAATAGGGCGACCAACACTATTCTTATCGTGTAAGTAGTCGTGCCTTTGAACGAAGGTTGGGTATTGAGCTATAAACACTTTATAATTTGAAATAGAAACGCTTTCTTATGAAACTAAAGCTTTAGCGCCACTGTAAACAACAATTCACATCACTGATAATTGACATGTCCAATGTCTATAAGTCTGATAGATCCGCGTAAAGATACAAAATCGGCAATGACTTAGAACGAAAAACTGATAATTATATATTTTTTTGAAATATTTTAAGTATGCGGGGTTTTAAAAATATGATTTTTTAAAGTGTGTGGCGAACCAAACTAATTGTCTATGGTTCACACGTTAGATGTAAAAGACAGCACTACACTACCTGTGGCACTACGGTGGACACGGTGGTCTAGTGGTTATGTCTATTGTCTATGGTAGACAGAAAATAATGGTCGGAATTTGAATTTTGAATCTGAAATCTGAATTCTGAATGTACATACATAGAAACCTATAACTCCACTCTATGTGTTTATCCTGTGTTTGATTAACTGTGCATTCCTCTGCTATCGCTTTTATACTGTGGTTTGATACAAATACACATCTGTTTTAGCTGGATCGAGTTTCATTAAAGTAAACAGGGCGCCTTAGATATCGCGCTAAATTGATGACCCCGACGATAGAAGAACATATTATTTTAGCAGTGTAAAATTATGAATTGGAATCCAGTATTGTGAAGCGCAACGAGCTCACACTCATACCGGGCAGCAGGTTTCTTAGTGAGCAAGTCCAAGTCGGTACCTACTCGTCATTTCGCGAGCTTACCTACGAAAATCGAGGAGTGTTTGAACTTTTGTGAATTTGTGCTATTAGTGCATTGACTAACGAGGTAGTGCTCGGCTGTGCATACTTTTTGTGCCAAATTACACCGTGTTTGAAGTTTAGCGACCTGAAACAAGAAAAAATTAAAAGAAAAAAAAACTTTTTGAAAACAAGCTATAATTATTATTTATGTACTTGTTTACTAAATATGAACTGAAAAGTTAAAAATTCTTTAAACTTGATAAGAAAAATACCATTTTAAAGGTCCCTACTAAATATAAAAGCGTGTTACATTTTGATGGAACACTATAGAAGATATAAAGAAAGAAAGAAAGAAAAAAGTTTATTTGGACACAGTTTATTTAGCACTAAGTTCCTTGACTCATCCTAATTTAAATTAGTTGAACTTCTTTCTCTAAATTTCATCTTTAGAAACTTAAGATGTCACAAACTATGTTCTATGTTCTGTTACGGGTTTGGTTTCTGCACTTAGTCCTTCAGGTGGACCATTGTGCATGGGCCACAGCGGCTGGCGTGTCTAAAGCTAATACCAATTATTAAGTTCGAAAAACAGTGCTCTCAACGCCACAGTCGTTATGTCATGACACATAGTCATGTAAGTAGCAATCAATATAATGTTAGCCTTTTATTAAATATATAATGGATTATGTATCTAAATCAATATACTAAATGATTTATTTAAACTGATTAGAGGAATTAAAAGAACTTATAAAACTTTATTTTATAAGTTAGTAATTTTACTTAATTTATCATGATATGCATGTGCCTATTATTATTATTATTGACTTTATACAAAAGTTCACTTAATAAAATTGCATGTCACCTGACTTATTCTGATGGTTCTGAATTGTATTTGACATTGGTATTAATATGACATATTTATAATTAACTTAATCTGGTCAGTGGGTCATCTTAGGGGCGGAGTTCTAAATCTCTGTGACATTTAGTGAAACTGATATAATTTAATCCAATTTGTAATGATTGCCAATTAATATTAATTTTGAATTTATTAATGATGTGGAAGTTTACATAATCTCAGAAGGTAAATGATAATATTGACAATGTTAATGATATATATTTGTACGCCTCTGGGCAAAACATAGAGAATCGTATCTATTTTTAACACCTCACACTCCGTTGTAATCTGACCTATGTTTACAAATAAATTATTCTGATTCTGATTCTAAGACTTTGCTTTATTTTCTTCCCACCTTGCAGTGAGTTACAATAATAAGAATATAAATAAATAAATAAATAAATCCCCTGGACATTTCACACAGCACCATTTGTCCCAAGCTAAGCAACCTAATGCTTGTGTTATGGTAACAAGATGGCTGATAAACTACTTAATATACAATTTTTTTTTTTTTGTAAATACATACATATTATAGATAGAAAAACACCCAGACTCGGAACAAATACATGTCATACAAATATTTGTTCCGTGCGGGAATCGAACCCGCGACACGCAGCGCAGCAGTCAATCGCTTAACCACTGCGCCAACCGTGCCGTCTATATCAACCTCCATGTTGTATTTAATTTCTCTCGCCTCATACACAGGCTCTTTACACTCATTTCATGTTTGCTGTACTATCCGAGGACCTATGTGTTAACTTTAACACAAAAGACCTCGGTTAGGTAGCTTTTCCAGACAATGTGTATTTAAGACCTTGGTTTGATAGATTTTCCGAACAGTGTGTATTCTAGTCCTCGTTTCGACAGTTTTCCTCGTATGTAGAAGACGAGTTATGTGCTATCATTTAAATAAAATTATGAAGGAGAAAAGCGAAGGTAGACTGAATCCTTAAACAAATCGTTAGTAGCAGGCCTAGCACACACTGCAGAAGAAGCCTGATTATTCCTCGTGCACTTAGTAGCTGCTACTAGGTGCACGAGGAATAATCAGGATTCTTCTGCAGTAGGTATGTGCTAAGTACCTAGGCCTGCTAGATTATACAACATTATGATTTGCACCATAAAATATTGTATTGGCAGGAGCTGAATACTTGTGCTCTCCATAAAGAACCTAAAATAATTGTCTTCCGAGGTGAAATGTCAGCAGCAAGATTTGAAGCAAACAAAAAGCACAAAGAAATAAAGAATATGAATGTACTAAAGAAAACAACATAAACTTTACTGAAATAGAAGTAAGTTTATTTTAAAATGAATAGAATAGAATAGATCTTTATTTGCACAGAAAGTAGGTAAGTACAAGTTACAGATGTTAAGTTTAAAATGATCCCTACTAACTATCTGAACTAAGGCACGCAAACAGTTTTAGCTAAAAATGATCGGACACATACATTGATTAATTCTTTAATTCTTGATTTTAATTTATGTTCGTTATAATCAATTTAAATGTGTGTACCTACCTACCTAAATGATTTTAAAGTTTTTAATGAGTTTAAAGATGATTGCGATTTTGGCTAATGAATTTCATTTTACAATTTTATTTTATGTATTCCGGTTATTTAATTTTAGTTATAATAGGTATTATTATTTTGACATGTAAGTACCTATTTTAGTGTTTGGTTACTAACATAATTTTGAATTATACTAACACGAATATGGATCACTGTGTCTGAATTAAATAAAAAAATAAAAAAAATTTAATACTTTTCTTTAATAGGCCGCCCTAATCTATAAAAGTATTTAATGCGTATGTGTCCGATATCGGAACCACTAACAATTAGCAAATTTTTATACTGTCTCCTGATTTGCCGGTTTCTATTTGTGGACACTTTATTAAAAAGATGCATATTTACTGCGACTTAACAAAAACAGCCACCTCAATAGTATAAAGTGATAAGAATGTTAATAATTTTAGGGCCATAAATACGTACGCAGCTATGTGTTACTATTAAATTGCACACATACAGCGTTAGGTTAAAAAGTACATACGCATCTACACTTAAGTTTTTTGCATACCTACTTCTTCTGCTTGTGGTTTCTAAGTTAATTGGGCATCTATCATAATGCCAAGGAATTTTGCAACTAGTAGGTACTTGGTCCACTTTTTATCCATTATAGTGTAAATGTAAGAGTTCTGGTGGAATCCGTTGATAAAAATCTTTGGTATATTAATCATTAAATTATTTTGGTCAAGCCAGCGTATAATATTTATTAACGTTTCATTTATGTCATGTTCGTATGTTTTTTTTGTAAATACCTACATTTAATCAAGGCAATACTATCGTCAGCGAATAAGATCATTTAGGATGTTCAATGTGGCGAGGTAAACAATTAATATTTATGGCAAAAATAATAAAGGGCCCAGCACACTGCCCTGTGGTGCGCCATACCTAATAACTCTTGCCTTAGATAAATATTTTCTTCGTGCTTACTTTTTAGACATATTCTAAATATATTATTTCTGTGTGCTGCTTACGATTGTTAAGGTATAATTTTAAGAGATTAAGTACATTTCCTGATGCCTATGATGTCTAGCTTTTTTGTAAGAATTTCATGATCAACACAATCAAATGCCCTCGTCATGCCGAATCATGGCGAATGAGGGAACACCGCTGAGTTTTAGTGGGTATACTGTCATTCCGACAGGGAGTCCCACATACCCCGTCTCGTCCCCCGCGAGGCGGGCATGCATAAAGCACTTCTCAGCGACAAAAAAAAAAAAAAAAAAAAAAGGTTAGGTTCACAGTGGACCCCCCCCCCCCCGGTGGGTTCCCGCATTGTCGAGGCGGGGGGGCTCAGTAGCCGTGGTGGATTGGGCCACGGTGAAGCTAAGAGGAACCCGAGGAGCGGCCGCTCGTCTAGACTGTGCGGAAAAGCCGACGACGTAGCGGCCGGCGGGTGGGTTGCGGTGCCGCTTGGGCGACATCGCAGCCTATCCGAGGCGGGCCGCGATGTCCCCCGTGAGGGAGACGTTGCGGCTGAGGATTGGAGGCCGCGGCGGGAGAGGAGTGTCGGCGATACGTTGCCGCTCTCCCTTCCTTCCGCGGCCTTGACGGGGCCGCCACCGTTCGATGGCGGACGCGGTGGGGCCGCAGGGGAAGAGGAGTGTCGGTGTGTCGTTGCCGCTCTCCCTATCCTCTGCGGCCGTAGCCCCCCATCTTGGGGGGCATGCGGGGCCCGCCATTCAGGCGGGCGTGGGGGCCAGCAGGCAACGGGTGCGGGGGCACCGTTGCCTGTATTGCACAGGCCTCCACCAGTGTTGGACGGGAATGGCTAGGTGGTCCCGGCCATTCCCGTAGCCCCCCAATGTGGGGGGCATGCGGGGCCCGCCATACCATCTAGGCGGGCATGCGCCGGGAGGGCTATGGAGGTAAAGGCTATGCCTATTCCCGTGGCCCTCCCATCACGGCGAATGAGGGAACACCGCTGAGTTCTAGTGGGTATACTGTCATTCCGACAGGGAGTCCCACATACCCCGTCTCGTCCCCCGCGAGGCGGGCATGCATAAAGCATTTCTCAGCGACAAAAAAAAAAAAAAAAAGGTTCACAGTGGACGCGATCATGCGCGTGAGGGTCCTGGCGGAGGAGGCAGTTGCCCGGGGTGAGGTGGTCCTGGCGGTGTCGCTCGACATCGCCAACGCATTCAACACCTTGCCCTGGAGTACCATCAGAGAGGCACTCCGGTATCACGGGGTGCCAGCTTACCTCCGCCGCATTATCGGGGCCTATTTGTCGGAAAGATCGGTAGTTTACCCGGGTCGTGAAGGATGGGGTCAGCGAGAAATGTCGTGCGGTGTTCCGCAGGGGTCGGTATTGGGGCCACTCCTGTGGAACATAGGGTACGACTGGGCTCTGCGCGGTGCTCTTCTCCACGGAGTCGGCGTGACATGCTACGCCGACGACACGCTAGTAACAGCTCGTGGGAAGACATACCGGCAGGCAGCCATACTGGCGACGGCCGGGGTCGCGCATGTCATGGGTAGGATCCGGCGGTTGGGCCTGTAGGTGGCCTTGCACAAATCCGAGGCCCTCTGTTTTCACGGGCCGAGGAATAAGCCACCTCCGGGTTCAAACATCGTGGTAGGAGGGGTCTCCATCGCTGTCGAGTCGACGATGAAATACTTAGGACTCGTCCTCGACAGTCGGTGGAGCTTCGGGCCGCACTTCCAGCGGCTCGCACCCCGTTTGTTGGGCGCCGCTTCAGCGCTCTCGCGCTTGCTGCCCAACTTGGGGGGTCCAAATACCTCCTGCCGGAGGCTCTACACAGGGATCGTACGGTCCATGGCGCTTTACGCCGCGCCAGTGTGGGCGGATGCCCTGACGGCCTGTAACATCGCCTTGCTACGAAGGCCGCAAAGAGCGATGGTCGTGAGGGTAATAAGGGGATACCGTACGATCTCTTTCGAGGCGGCGAGCCTCCTAGCCGGATCCCCGCCGTGGGACCTAGAGGCGGAACTCCTCGCGTCACTCTATACATGGCGCGAGGAAGCGGTGGGACGGGGCGAGCGCCTGGCGCCTCGACAAGTTGAGGCGCGCAGGGCAGAGCTCCGCCAGGTCCTAGTGGCAGAATGGGAGCAGCGACTTGCGCGACCCACGGCAGGGCACGCCGCGGTAGCGGCGGTAAGACCCGTGATGAAGGAGTGGCTGGAGAGACGCCACGGCGCCCTAAGCTTCCGGCTGACGCAGGTGCTTACCGGACATGGGTGTTTCGGGAAGTACTTGTGTCGGATAGGCCGGGAGCCGACGCCCGAATGTCACCACTGTGACAGCTGCCGCGAGGACACGGCGCTGCACACGTTGGAGGATTGCCCAGCTTGGGCAGTACAGCGCCGTGACTTAGTCGCGGCAGTCGAGGCTGCGGGCGACCTCTCGCTTCCGGCCGTCATTTCATGCATGGTCGAGAGCGAGAGCGCCTGGACGGCCGTCGCCTCCTTTTGTGAGGACGTAATGGCGGCAAAGGAGGCGGCGGAAAGGGAGAGAGAAGCTGTTACCTCTCTCCCGGCCCGCAGCAGACGCACCGGGCGTCGCAGGGTGGCGGACGATCTCCGGCCACCATAGGGTGCGGCCTGCGGGCGACAGACTAGGGGCGTCTGTCGCCCGATCAGAACAGGCCTCGAGGCGGCGGCGTAGTGTTCCACGCGCGCCTCTTAGTTGGAGTTCCTGCGGCCACTGGGTGACGGCCGCAGAGGGTGACGGGGCCCGCCTACAAACATCTGGTGGGCCAATACCTGCCGGGGGCATGGATGAATGCGTGATACCCGTACCCCCGGCCATAGGTACAGGAAGGGAACACCGGGGTGGTTTTTAGCCGGTAAGAGTCCGGCATGCCCCTCTGCCTTCCCCAGGGCGGAGGATGTCCATGAGGATTTTCCCCCCGAAAAAAAAAAAAAAAAAAAGGTTAGGTTAGGTTAGGTTTTTTTTTTTTTTTTTTTTTTTTTTTTTTGTTTTGGCAGGAGTGGGAAATCCTCATGGACGCCCAGACTGCCTCACTGGTGGGGCAGTCTGGGCAGTGCCGGACTCTTACCGGCTAAAACCCGCTCCTGCCTTTGCTTAGTGTCCCTCTGACGTGATCAGAGACCTTGTTATTCTAATAAATCTGTTCCTCTTCTTGCTTTTAGTTTACCATTCTTGGGTAGTCCTTTAGTAGGAGGTAGGGAGTTCCTGGAAGCTGTTTTTGCCTCACTACATCTTATTTTCCTGTCTTTCTTTGTCTTATTTGGGCGAAAATTTGGTCTAAAACAACTAAGTAAAGCTACGTATTAATTAATTACTTACTATCTATTTCTTACTTACATATTATCTATTATCTTATTTTCCTATTTTATTAACCTCTTCACCGGTGTCCTGATCATTCACAGATGATACAATAACCGAGTGAAGAGGCTCCTGGATGTTCTGCTTCGGGCCGGCGGCGATCTCCGCGAACGTTGGGCCTTGGCCTGCGACAAAGCGAGGGGCCAGCTGGAGTTGCTCCGACAGAGCCTGGGTGTGCTGTTTGCACTCCTGCAACGCCAGTTTGTGCTCTTGAAGGCCATCCATGAGGCTCTTCATCAGCTCTGTCGTTTGTTCCATGGACGGGTTGGGTGGCGTCGGCGCCGGTACGACTGTAGGCACGACTGCAGGTGCGACTACAGGTGCGACCGCAGGTGCAGGCCCGATAGGAGTCTTGCTCCGCTCTGACTCTTTTACGAGCTCATAGAGCCGGTTGATGGCATCAGTAACCCCAGTCTTTATCTCAGTTTTGAGATTGCGAGAGTTTGCCAAATGAAGCTTAGCTTTATTCAGGCAAGCTCTCGCCTCCGCTGTGAGACTGGGGTACCTCGACTCCGGTCTCTGTAGTGGCCCTGCGGTTTCACCAGATGTTCGGTGCATGTGAGCCAAAATGTTTCGAGTAGGTGGTGTGGTGTCACCCTTTGGGTAAACCGGGGACTTAGTCTTAGGCTCAGCTTTCCCAGCCTCCCATTCCCCAATGCTTCGCCTCACACTCGGGAGCGAGGGTTCCACCTTCTCAGTCGAATGCTGTGAGCCGCTGGAGGCTGGCGAGCGTGCGTCCCTCTTAGCCGGTGTGCGGAACATGGCGGTGGCCTTTGTAAATGTCAAGTTCATACAAGATCTGTGACCCGTCAGATGGCACTAGCGCTGCTTCTGTGTCCCTGTAAAGGGGGGATCAGCCAGAAGCAACAACTATTAAAATTATGGTCCGTATGAGCTAGGACTAGGTCGGGTAAATAAATTTGTCAGTAATGCCTTCAGATGTCGCTAAAATGTCAGAAGGACCGTCAATTCCCTTATTATTATACTTAGACTTATACTTACTATATTATACTTATACTTAAAAAGAGATAAAATATCAAGTATTAAAAAATTTCAACAAAACTCCCAAAAAACTTAAAAGTTTACCTGGCCAGTGACAAACGGGAGGGTGGAAGAGCTAAGTTGACGATAAAAAATTTTGCCCAAAACCCAACGTCTACCTTCCTATAGACCAGAGGGCGGGTGGGTGGAGCTAGGCGCACGTGCGAGGTGTCAAAAGACGCGTCTCCGCGCGGGCCAGCGAGATATTGTGTTCCTGGAATAATCCCGAAGAAAAATCGGGAATTATCCTGAAAAAACTGATTTTATGACCAAAAAGTATGTAAAAACACCGAATAACACCACCAAAACGGGACTCGACTTCGCAGAACGCGCACGGGAGTACAGGTAAGGCAGGTAAGTATCGGATTAAATTATTAAAAACAGGAATATACTGAAAATTTTGAATAAAAAAATGAAATAGTGCTTTCTAAAGGGAGTTTTTTGAAAATTTTTACAAGTCAATAACGAAAAAGTGTTTTTCGCGAAATTGTCAATTATCCCTAGTGGGAACGTTACAGGGAGTCTAGTTAAGATTTAAAATGCTGAAAACAGCTTGATATTGCGACACCGGGATGCAAAGATATGAGGTTTTTATTAAAAACGTGTATCCCTTAGATAGATTTCGTCTATGTATCAGTACTATTGACTGTAAAGAGTTTCTGGAATATCAGAAGTACTATGCGAGCTAGGCGCACGGGCGAGGTGTCAAAAGACGCGTCTCCGCGCGGGCTAGTCAATTATTTGTGTTCCTGGAATAATCCCGAAGAATAATCGGGAATTATCCTGGAAAAACTGATTTTATGACCAAAAAGTATGTAAAAACACCGAATAACACCACCGAACCGCGACTCGACTTCGCGGAACGCGCACGGGAGTACAGGTAAGGCAGGTTAGTATCGGTTGAAATTAATAAAAACCAGGAATAGACTGAAAATTTTGAATAAAATTTAAAATAGTGCTTTCTAAAGGGAGTTTTTTGAAAATTTTTACAAGTCAATAACGAAAAAGTGTTTTTCGCGAAATTGTCAATTATCCCTAGTGGGAACGTTACAGGGAGTCTAGTTAAGATTTAAAATGCTGAAAACAGCTTGATATTGCGTCACCGGGATGCAAAGATATGAGGTTTTTATTAAAAACGTGTATGGTTAGGTTAGGTTTTTTTTTTTTTTTTTTTTTTAATTTTTGGCAGGAGAGGGAAATCCTCATGGACGCCCAGACTGACTCACTTATGAGCCAGTCTGGGCAGTGCCGGACTCTTACCGGCTAAAACCCACTCCTGCCCCACCAGTGTCCCTCTGACATGGGAATCAGAGCCCTTGGTCACAATTGTTGTGCCTTCTTGGCGACTTTTTATTGGAGGCCGAAGAGACCACGCTCTAATGTGCGATTATTTTAGACAATTTTCGTTTTAATACTACAATTGCTCAAAAAAAATATTTCAATTATTCAATCATTTCAATTATTTCCATTATTTCAATTGTTTCAATTATTATTTTATTTATATTATTATTAGTTTATTCATTATTTATATTATTATTATTTTACTTATTTAATTGTTAATTTTTACAATATTTATTTTAAAATTTTAATAAAATGTCGTCCCTTATATTATTTTGTGCCTTACTTATAACTATTTCCGTCACTTCACTTTCTTTATTGGACATGAGTTTATGCCTATTATATCATACTATATACTCAATATATAATATTGTATATCACAGTTAAAAATAAAATAAATAAAATAAAACACATGTCTGTGACATAGATTTTTGACCAGCTTGACACCGCTTGTCGGTTCCACTAGAGTTGGCTCACGGTCCAGTATAATTACAGCCACTTTCTTACGAAAGTGACTCCAATTACCATTCTCCATTGAGCCAACCCCAGTGGTTCGCTCAATGCGTCTGCAATCTGGCAGTGTCAAACTGGTCATCTCGCTGTTGTACCCGGAAGTGGGGGCATCGACAACTTTAGCAATAAGCTATTGATGCTCTTGCGAATGCGTCCCACTTCCTTCGTATCGGGCACAAATCACTGAACGCATTGTGCGAGTGTTCCCCCAGCTTGGCTCTGGTGCAGTTTATGCACGCCGCTGCTTCGCCGATCTGTTCGGGTGGGCAGTCCGCCTTGAGGTGTTGACCGCCGCAGTGGCTACACAGATCGGCTGGCTCCGTGCACATACGTTTTCCGTGCCCGTATGCCAAGCAGCGGGTACACTGCACCAGAGGCGTCTGGTCTTCGACGCGCACTCTCTGGAGGTCAATTCGAAGCTTGCCCCCTTCGAGTGCCCTCTTCCAGATTGCTGGGGTAACACTCAGCACAATGCTGTTCGTATGCGGGTTTCGACACTTTTTGCGAAACTTGACGCACATTTTCAGCTCCTCGTCTCCGAGGCCATAAAAAATCTCCCGGTTCTGGTTCTTAAGGGCTCTCAACACCTCTTCGTCGCTATGTACTGACAGCACATCCCTAAGAACCAGGAGCGGGTCCCGATTTTTCACCGCCTCGACGACGAGGTTTTCTCCGGCCGATTCCAGTCGCTTCTTTAATTTTTCCCTCTCCTCCTTCGTTGCGCACCCCATGATTACCTTTTGGTCTTTGGCCTTCCGGACCCTCTCTACTCGCACCCAGCCCTCCTTCGCATCCACCGCCTTTCTAACTCTCTCGAGTATTTCGGCCCCAGTATCCATCTCCTGTGTTGACGAGACCACTACGGAGTGCAGCGTCGTTCGCTCCGGGGCTTGTGCCCTAGTGTGGCTCCTACTCCCAGACGCTACACCCGCGTAAGTGTTCTCCACAACACATTTCCTGCTAGCCAGACTGTCTCGCAGCTTGACCAATTCCTCGGAGTTCTCCTTTATTAAGGAGATGTGCTCCTTCATCGTCGCGACAAGCTCAGTCTGGCTAACAAGGCTCTCGGGAATGGAACGGGGGCAGAGGTCAGCGGTGGGCGCGGATTCCGGCACAGCGATGGGTGCGGCAGGGGCTTTGTCTCGTTCCGACTCTTTGACCAGATAAAGCCTGTTTATGGCTTCCAGCACCGCAGTCTTTATCTCGGCCTTGAGGTTGCGGGAGTTGCCTAGATTAAGCTTGGCTTTATTCAGGCAAGCTCTCGCCTCCTCAGTGCGACTGCGGTGCCGCGCCTCAGAATTTTTGAGCGGTCTCGAGGCGTCGGTAGCAGCTCGGCGCGTCCCCGGGGTGGCGGGACCCCCCTGTGACGTAGAAGGAGGAGTCTCGTCTCCGAAGGAGATTCTCCTCTTCGCATCAGGTAAAGGCCCCGCCTTCTCCGCCGATCGCGGCGAGCCGCTAGAGCCTTTGGCCCACGTAATGTTGCATGGGGTGCGGAACATATTAAAAAGTTTTAGAGGGTATCTTCAGAACCGACTCCTGTAAAGAGGGAGTCAGAACAAAAATACTCGGGAGGAGAGACTTTAAAGGTGGACACTGGATTCTTCTGTGTCCCTGTAAAGAGGGGAACACAGTAAGAAAAATTACAAAATAAAATACAAATTAAAACAAAAATCAATTAAAAATAAATAACCATAAATTAAATACAAATTAAAAGAAAAACCAATTAAAAATTCAATAAAAATAAATTACCATGAATTAAGTAATTATTCGTGTCGACTGTCACAAATGAGCCCTTGCAGGCTCGGTCAATAAATTAAAAATTTTTGAAATCCTTGTTCCAAGACCCCTGAAACCCCACCAAGACAAAACGAAAAAGAATCAAGCAAAAAATTTCTCGCCGAAAACCCCACGTCTACCTTCCTATAGGCCAGAGGGCGGGTGGGTGGCCAAAATTTTTCGCGTAATTGTCAGCTTTCCCTAGTGGGAACGTTTCAGGGAGTCTAGTTAAGGTTTAAAATGCTGAAAACAGCTTGATATTGCGTCACCGGGATGCAAAGATATGACGTTTTGATCAAAAACGTGTATCCCTTAGGTAGATTTCGTCTATGTATCAGTACTATTGACTGTAAAGAGTTTCTGGAATAACAGAAGTACTATGCGAGCTAGGCGCACGGGCGAGGTGTCAAAAGACGCGTCTCCGCGCGGGCCAGCGAGATATTGTGTTCCTGGAATAATCCCGAAGAAAAATCGGGAATTATCCTGAAAAAACTGATTTTATGACCAAAAAGTATGTAAAAACACCGAATAACACCACCAAAACGGGACTCGACTTCGCAGAACGCGCACGGGAGTACAGGTAGGGCAGGTAAGTATCGGATTAAATTATTAAAAACCAGGAATAGACTGAAAATTTTGAATAAAAAATGAAATAGTGTTTTTTAAAGGGAGTTTCTATGAAAATTTTTACAAGTCAATAACGAAAAAGTGTTTTTCGCGAAATTGTCAATTATCCCTAGTGGGAACGTTACAGGGAGTCTAGTTAAGGTTTAAAATGCTGAAAACAGCTTGATATTGCGTCACCGGGATGCAAAGATATGACGGTTAGGTTAGGTTAGGTTGGGGGATCCCCCACAGCGCATACTTCCTCGTAGTATCCCCTGGGCAACGTCGTGTCTGACCACCGTAACGGAGTGGCAGACCGGCGGCTAAAGTGTGCTGTGATTCGCAGATAACAACGCCGACTGCGAATTAAAATGTCGAAAAAACCAATGCGGGACGCCTCTGGGCGCTTTGCTTCTTTTAACCCTGTTTTTAACCCAAGTTTTAATGCTAATGATTTTAATGATTTTAACCCCAATTTTAACACGAATCGCTCCTCCCAGGGCGATTCAAACGGCCCTTCTCAGGGCCAACCCAACGGCCCTTCTCAGGGCCAACCCAAAGGCCCTTCTCAGGGCCAATCCAAAGGCCCTTCTAAGGGCCACGCCGGTGACGCTTCGGCGTCGGAAGCGGACCGCGCACCGTCTGCGGCCAGCCTGTTCAGCAGGCCAGTCGAATTTTTGGACTCCGACGATTCCATCCTGGACACGTCGGGGGCCGAAAATGACCGCCATACGCGGAAGAGGGCCTACTTAAAGTCCGGGTCCGAGGGCTCCTTGGAGTCGGCCGGAGGAAAGGCAGGGAAGAAGTCGAAGTCTAGAAAGTCTTCGACTTCGAAAGCTGCCGACACCCACGATGTGGGCTTAGTGGACGCCGAGCGCCAGCTTAACCTGGCCAAACGGGAGCAACTCCAGCAGGACCTGGAGGAGAGGGTCGCTGCCAGGGAGCGCCAGGCGCAAACCGCCAGGTCGAGGGCTGGTTATGGGGCATCCAATGTCCTGTATGCCGACCACTCCCTGGCGGAACTGGAGCGCATGGCGCAAGAGGACAGGGAAGAGGTCCTGGAGGTCGCCTCCAAGTCCTCCAACTTGAAGGGGACCTTCCAGAAGGCCCTCAAATGCCGGGCCGCCAGCTTGCACGGCATTGTGATGGAGCTGGTGAAGCGGACGGCCACGGATGAGACGCGGCAGCTGCAGGCGAAGGTGGATCGCCTGCAGGCGGAGGTCAGCCAGCTGCACCAGAAGCTGGCTGATGTCACGGCTCGGCCTGCTCAAGCTGCCCCAGGTGCGGGGGTAGGAGGCTCCTCCCCCCCTTCCAACCTTGAGGATGTAATCCGAAAGGTTGTAATGGAGGAGAGGGCCTTCACCAGAGCCTGCCTTGCAGGCATTGAGGACCGGCTCCTGCCGGAAAGGCGGCTCCGACCGCCTCTAGCAGCGGATAAGCCGCCACCGAGGCCGGAGCCGGAACCCGCGCCTTTAGCAGGCCCAGCATCGGGTGCGCAGCCCCAGGCCCCGAAGCCCTCCAAGGGCAAGGGCAAGGGCAAGGGCAAGAGGACCAAGGCGGCTCCTCAAGCCCCCACCACAAGCGCGGAGGGAGCGATTGGGTCGTCCAGGTCCGGGTCAGCGGCCACCCGGGGCTCGCAGGAGGAGGACGCCCTTCTTCCCTCCACCACCCCGTCCAACGAATCGTGGACGGAAGTGGTCAAGAGGGGGAAGAAGAAGGGAGGGGTCAAGTCGGCCCCAAAGCCCGCTGCGACTGCTGCAGCCACAAGGGCTCCAGCCGGTGGGAGGAAGCTGGTTCCTCCCAAAACCGCGGCCGTCGTGGTGACCCTCACCCCGGAGGCCGCGGCGCGGGGCGAGACGTACGAGTCCGTCCTAAGACGGGCTCGTACCAATGCTGATCCGTCCCAGCTGGGGATCAGCAGCATTAGGTGCCGCCGCACCCTTACCGGGGCTCGAATCTTCGAGTTCTCGGGGGAAAAGCGCGGCACCAATGCGGACCTCTTCGCAACAAAGTTGCAAGAGGTCATCGCGGACGTGGCGACGGTCGTCAAGCCCGTCAAGACCGCACCCTTGGAGGTGGCCGATCTGGATGATTCGGTCACCAAGGAGGATGTGGTGGCGGCAGTCGCGGCGGCTGGAGGCTGCGACGCTGGCGTGGTGAAGGCTGGAGCCATCGGGTTCGGCCGCCGCGGCATGGGCATCATCCGCGTCGAGTGCCCAGTCGCCGCGGCCGCGGCCGTCCTTGCTGCGACCAAGGGACGGCTGCTCGTGGGGCTCAGCTCGGCTGTGGTCAGGGCACTTGAGGACCAGCCTGCGCGGTGCTTCAAGTGCTTCGCGTTCGGCCACACCCGAGCCACGTGTCCCTCCAAGTTCGACTGGGGAGACATCTGCTACCAGTGCGGGCAAGAGGGACACAAGAGTGCCACGTGCCGCGCCACCACGCCACACTGCAAGGCGTGTGCCGCCAGTGGCCGCCCCGCGGACCACAGGATGACGGGCAGGAGCTGTAAGCCCCCCGTGAGGAAGGGCATAGTGCCAGCACAGGTTCGGCCTGTTGCCACCACCGCCGCCACCGCCGCCGCTGTAGCTCCAGCGGCAGTAACTGAGGAGGAGGGTGCAATGTCGGAATAATGGTTTCCGACTACCGCATCCTCCAGGCGAACACCAACCACTGCAAAGCGGCCCAGGACCTGGTAGTGCAGGTCATGGCCGAGTGGTTGGTGAACGTAGCGGTGGTCGCCGAGCCTTACTCGATCCCCAGCAGCTGGCTGGGTGACGAGGACGACTCGGTGGCACTAGCGGCGCGGTCTTCCACAGATTCCCCTCCCCTCTCGCTGTTAGAGAGAGGACCGGGATACGTGGCCGCCGCGTGGGGAGACATAGCCCTTGTGGGGGTATATTTCTCCCCAAACCGCCCTCTCCAGGACTTTGAGAACTATCTCGGAGTCCTGGCAGCCGTGGTCGGCAGGGCGGTTCCGCGTCAGGTCTCCGTACTGGGAGACCTGAATGCCAAGTCGGTGAGCTGGGGCAACCCGGCCACCGACGCACGCGGGCGGGCGGTGGAGTTGTGGGCAGCCTCCTCTGGACTCGCCCTCTTGAACAGAGGAAGCGTCCAGACATGCGTGCGGCGTCAGGGTGGCTCAATAGTGGACGTCACTTTCGCCACCCCGGCGTTAGCCGCGCGCGTGCTGAACTGGCGGGTGGACCTGGTGGAGACTATGTCGGACCACCGCTACGTGCGGTTCGACATCTCCACCAGTGGCCCCGGAGAGATGCGGCCCACCTCGGGGCGATCACCGTTCCCGCGGTGGGCTCTAACCCGCCTGGACAGGGAGGCAGCGGCGGAGGCGGCGTTCATCCAGGACTGGCTTTCGCCGCCTACCGTCGGCCTGGACGTGGACACCGCAGCGGGGCAGCTGAGGGAGTGTCTGACCGAGGTATGCAACTCTAGCATGCCTCGGTCTCGCCGACCACCACCCAAACGCGCCGTGTACTGGTGGTCGGCGGAGCTGGCGGGGCTTCGAGCAGCGTGTGTGGCGGCAAGGAGGGCCTACACGCGGAGTCGGCGGCGGCGTCGACGGGACCTGGCCGACGAGGACCGCCTCTATGTGGTATACGTGGAGGCAAAAAAGGTCCTCGATCGGGCCATCGCCACCGCCAAAGACTCAGCGAGAGCCGAGCTGCTGGAGGGTCTTGACAACGACCCGTACGGGAGACCATATAAGGCGGCGCGCAACAAACTGCGCCCCTTTGGTCCCCCGGTTGCCGAGACCCTAGAGCCCTCATTTCTGGATGGGGTGGTTCGGTCCCTGTTCCCGGGCAGGGACAATTTCACCCCACCAGTGATGTGTGGAGCCCCGCTAGCAGACGAGGAGGAAGAGGAGGTCCCTCCTGTCACGGAGTCGGAACTTGGCGCGGCGATTCTTCGTATTCGCGCCAAGAAGACGGCTCCAGGCCCAGACGGTGTCCCCGCAAGAGTGGTGGCGATCGCTGCCACTCGGATGGAGGAGAGGTTTCGGGAGCTCTTCAGCGCATGCCTTGCGTCTGGAAGGTTCCCGAAACCTTGGAAGGAGGGGCAGTTGTGCCTCCTTCGTAAGGAGGGCCGCCCAGCAGACTCCCCCTCGGCATACCGACCCATCGTCCTTCTCGATGAGGTCGGCAAAATGTTCGAGGGGATAATCGCTGGTCGCCTAAAGGGCCACCTGCGGGACATCGGGCCGGACTTGTCGGACGCTCAGTTCGGCTTTCGGGCTGAGCGTTCGACGGTGGACGCGCTGGCCTGGCTTAAGGGCCAGGCGAAGGATGCGATGGAGGCAGGGGACGGATTGTTGGCAGTGTCATTCGACATAGCCAATGCCTTCAACTCCGTTCCCCACTCCACCATCCTAGAGGCGCTCCGATTCCACGGAGTGCCTCGATACTTGCGCACTCTGCTGGCCAGCTACCTGGAGGATCGGGCGATCCTCCTGGTAGATAGGACTGGCCAAGTCCGGCGGTACGCCGTTGAAGCCGGCGTTCCACAGGGGTCAGTCATAGGACCTCTCCTCTGGAACGTCGGCTACGATTGGCTCCTGCGGGGAACTCTCCTCCGAGGCACGGGTGTCGTCTGCTACGCGGACGACACTCTCCTCACCGCCCGGGGGGGGAGTTTCAGGGAGGCGGCCAGCTTGGCCTCGGCGGGCGGATCCTTGGTGGCGGCGAGGATCCGCCGTCTAGGTTTGAAGGTGGCGCTGCACAAGACCGAGGCCGTGTTCTTCCACGGACCTCGGCAGCGCCCCCCGCCTGACGCCCACATCTTCGTGGAGGGCGTCAGAATCGAGGTCAAGGCCCAGATGAAATATTTGGGCCTTGTAATCGACAGCAAGTGGCGCTTTGGCCCGCATTTTAGCGGGCTGTCGTCGCGCTTGCTGAAGGCCGCGGGGGCGCTCTCGTGGCTTCTTCCCAACCTGGGGGGGCCCAGCGCACGATGCCGGCAACTTTACGCCGGCATCCTGAAGAGTATGGCCCTCTACGGGGCCCCAATCTGGGAGGACTCCCTCCGAAGGAGGGAGAACGCAGCTGCACTGCGGGCACCCCAAAGGGCCATTGCCCAGCGGGTGGCGCGGGCCTACCGCACGGTGGGCTTCGCGGCAGCGTGTGCTCTGGCCGGCACCCCTCCTTGGGAACTCGAGGCGTGGGTGCTCGCCAGAGTGTACGAATGGACGGCGGGGCGGAGGGCGAGAGGAGAACGCACCGCCCCGGAAGAGCGGGAGGCCGTCCGGCGGGAGGCGAGGGACGCCATCGTCGTCCATTGGACGGCGGACCTCGCCACCGCAGCCTTCGGCCGCCGAACCCTCGACGCGATTGGGCCGGTCCTGCGAGACTGGCTCGAGCGGTCGCATGGGTTCCTCTCGTTCCGTCTGGTGCAGGTGCTGTCCGGACACGGTTGTTTCGGATCGTACCTGCACCGAATCGGACGGGAGGAGACGCCGTCGTGCTACGACTGTGGCGCGGCGGAGGACACGGCGCAGCACACTCTCGAGGTGTGCGCGTCGTGGTCCGAGCCGCGCCGCAGTCTCATTGCGGTGATCGGACCGGACCTCTCACTCCCCGGTTTGGTAAACGCCATGCTGGGAGATGAGGGGTCCTGGGCGGCAGTCGCCTCCTTCTGCGAACACGTCATGTCCCAGAAGGAGGCGGCGGAGCGCGCGCGGGAGGACGATCCTCACGCGGCGGCACTCCGAAGGCGGAGGAGGGGTCGAAGAAGACGTCAGTATGACAGTCATCTCCGACTCCTCCCAGGTGGAGGCCAGCAGGCAACGGGTGCGGGGGCACCCTTGCCTGTATCGCACAGGCCTCCACCAGTGTCGGACGGGAATGGCCAGGTGTTCCCGGCCATTCCCGTAGCCCCCCACCCTGGGGGGCATGCGGGGCCCGCCAGCTAGGCGGGCATGCGCCGGGAGGGCTATGGAGGTAAAGGCTGTGCCTATTCCCGTGGCCCTCCCATCACGGCGATGAGGGAACACCGCTGAGTTTTAGTGGGTATACTGTCATTCTGACAGGGAGTCCCACATACCCCGTCTCGTCCCCCGCGAGGCGGGCATGCATAAAGCATTTCTCAGCGACAAAAAAAAAAAAAAAAAAAAAAAAAGGTTAGGTTAGGTTGGGGGATCCCCCACAGTGCATACTTCCTCGCAGTATCCCCCGGGCAACGTCGTGTCTGACCACCGTAACGGAGTGGCAGACCGGCGGCTAAAGTGCGCTGTGAATTCGGAGACTTATAAGCGGTCGTCTTCGAACATGTCGAAAAAACCATTGCGTGACGCCTCTGGGCGCTTTGTCGGTCTTACCAATTTTAACCTTGATTTTAACCCTAATTTTAACAATGATTTTAACGATTTTAACCCAAATTTTAACCCGAATCGCTCCTCCCAGGGCGATTCAAACGGCCCTTCTCAGGGCCAACCCAACGGCCCTTCTCAGGGCCAACCCAAAGGCCCTTCTCAGGGCCAATCCAAAGGCCCTTTTAAGGGCCACGCCGGTGACACTTCGGCGTCGGAAGCGGACCGCGCACCGTCTGCGGCCAGCCTGTTTAGCAGGCCAGTCGAGTTTTCGGACTCCGACGATTCCATCCTGGACACGTCGGGGGCCGAAACTGACCGCCATACGCGGAAGAGGGCCTACCTAAAGTCCGGGTCCGAGGGCTCCTCGGAGTCGGCCGGCGGAGGTAAGGCAGGGAAGAAGTCGAAGTCTAGAAAGGCTTCGACTTCGAAAACTGCCGACACCCACGATGTGGGCTTGGTAGACGCCGAGCGCCAGCTTAACCTGGCCAAACGGGAGCAACTCCAGCAGGACCTGGAGGAGAGGGTCGCCGCCAAGGAGCGCCAGGCGCAAATCGCCAGGTCGAGGGCTGGCTATGGGGCATCCAGTGTCCTATATGCAGACCACTCCCTGGCGGAACTGGAGCGCATGGCGCAGGAGGACAGGGAGGAGGTCCTGGAGGTCGCCTCCAAATCCTCCAACTTGAAGGGGACCTTCCAGAAGGCCCTCAAATGCCGGGCCGCCAGCTTGCACGGCATTGTGCTGGAGCTGGTAAAGCGGACGGCCACGGACGAGACGCGGCAGCTGCAGGCGAAGGTGGATCGCCTGCAGGCGGAGGTCAGCCAGCTGCACCAGAAGCTGGCTGAGGTCACGGCTCGGCCTGCTCATCCTGCCCCAGGTGCGGTGGTAGGAGGCTCCTCCCCCCCTTCCAACCTTGAGGATGTAATCCGAAAGGTTGTAATGGAGGAGAGGGCCTTCACCAGAGCCTGCCTTGCAGGCATCGAGGACCGGCTCCTGCCGGAAAGGCGGCTCCGACCGCCTCTAGCAGCGGATAAGCCGCCACCGAGGCCGGAGCCGGAACCCGCGCCTTTAGCAGGCCCGGCATCGGGTGCGCAGCCCCAGGCCCCGAAGCCCTCCAAGGGCAAGGGCAAGGGCAAGGGCAAGAAGAGCAAGGCGGCTCCTCAAGCCCCCACCACAAGCGCGGAGGCCACCCAGAACTCGCAGGAGGAGGATGCCCTTCTCCCCTCCACCACCCCGTCCAACCAGACGTGGACGGAAGTGGTCAAGAGGGGGAAAAAGAAGGGAGGGGCCAAGTCGGCCCCCAAGCCCGCTGCGACTGCTTCTGCAGCCACAAGGGCTCCAGCCGGCGGGAGGAAGCTGGTTCCTCCCAAAACCGCGGCCGTCGTGGTGACCCTCACCCCGGAGGCCGTGGCGCGTGGCGAGACGTACGAGTCCGTCCTAAGACGGGCTCGTACCAATGCTGATCCCTCCCAGCTGGGGATCAGCAACATTAAGTGCCGCCGAACTCTTACCGGGGCTCGAATCTTCGAGTTCTCGGGGGAAAAGCGCGGCACCAATGCGGACCTCTTCGCAACAAAGTTGGGAGAGGTCATCGCGGACGTGGCGACGGTCGTAAAGCCCGTCAAGACCGCACCCTTGGAGGTGGCCGATCTGGATGATTCGGTCACCAGGGAGGATGTGGTGGCGGCCGTCGCGGCGGCTGGAGGCTGCGACGCTGGCGCGGTGAAGGCTGGAGCCATCGGGTTCGGCCGCCGCGGCATGGGCATCATCCGCGTCGAGTGCCCAGTCGCCGCGGCTGCGGCCGTCCTTGCTGCGACCAAGGGACGGCTGCTCGTGGGGCTCAGCTCGGCTGTGGTCAGGGCACTTGAGGACCAGCCTACGCGGTGCTTCAAGTGCTTCGCGTTCGGCCACACCCGAGCCACGTGTCCCTCCAAGTTCGACTGGGGAGACATTTGCTACCAGTGCGGGCAAGAGGGACACAAGAGCGCCACTTGCCGCGCCACCACGCCACACTGCAAGGCGTGTGCCGCCAGTGGCCGCCCCGCGGACCACAGGATGACGGGCAGGAGCTGTAAGCCCCCCGTGAGGAAGGGCATAGTGCCAGCACAGGTTCGGCCTGTTGCCACCACCGCCGCCACCGCCGCCGCTGTAGCTTCAGTGGCAGTAGCTGAGGAGGAGGGTGCAATGTCGGAATAATGGTTTCCGACTACCGCATCCTCCAGGCGAACGCCAACCACTGCAAAGCGGCCCAGGACCTGGTAGTGCAGGTCATGGCCGAGTGGTTGGTGAACGTAGCGGTGGTCGCCGAGCCCTACTCGATCCCCAGCAGCTGGCTGGGTGACGAGGACGACTCGGTGGCACTAGCGGCGCGGTCTTCCACAGATTCCCCTCCCCTCTCGCTATTAGAGAGAGGACCGGGATACGTGGCCGCCGCGTGGGGAGACATAGCCCTTGTGGGGGTATATTTCTCCCCAAACCGCCCCCTCCAGGACTTTGAGAACTATCTCGGAGTCCTGGCAGCCGTGGTCGGCAGGGCGGTTCCGCGTCAGGTCTCCGTACTGGGAGACCTGAATGCCAAGTCGGTGAGCTGGGGCAACCCGGCCACCGACGCACGCGGGCGGGCGGTGGAGTTGTGGGCAGCCTCCTCTGGACTCTCCCTCTTGAACAGAGGAAGCGTCCAGACATGCGTGCGGCGTCAGGGTGGCTCAATAGTGGACGTCACTTTCGCCACCCCGGCGTTAGCCGCGCGCGTGCTGAACTGGCGGGTAGACCCGGTGGAGACTATGTCGGACCACCGCTACGTGCGGTTCGACATCTCCACCAGTGGCCCCGGAGAGATGCGGCCCACCTCGGGGCGATCACCGTTCCCGCGGTGGGCTCTAACCCGCCTGGACAGGGAGGCAGCGGCGGAGGCGGCGTTCATCCAGGACTGGCTTTCGCCGCCTACCGTCGGCCTGGACGTGGACACCGCAGCGGGGCAGCTGAGGGAGTGTCTGACCGAGGTATGCAACTCTAGCATGCCTCGGTCTCGCCGACCACCACCCAAACGCGCCGTGTACTGGTGGTCGGCGGAGCTGGCGGGGCTCCGAGCAGCTTGTGTGGCGGCAAGAAGGGCCTACACGCGGAGTCGGCGGCGGCGTCGACGGGACCTGGCCAACGAGGACCACCTCTATGTGGTTTACGTGGAGGCAAAAAAGGTCTTCGATCGGGCCATCGCCACCGCCAAAGACTCGGCGAGAGCCGAGCTGCTGGAGGGTCTTGACAACGACCCGTACGGGAGACCATATAAGGCGGCGCGCAACAAACTGCGCCCCTTTGGTCCCCCGGTCGCCGAGACCCTAGAGCCCTCATCTCTGGATGGGGTGGTTCGGTCCCTGTTCCCGGGCAGGGACAATTTCACCCCGCCAGTGATGTGTGGAGCCCCGCTAGCAGACGAGGAGGAAGAGGAGGCCCCTCCTGTCACGGAGTCGGAACTTGGCGCGGCGATTCTTCGTATCCGCGCCAAGAAGACTGCTCCTGGCCCCGACGGCGTTCCCGCAAGAGTGGTGGCGATCGCTGCCACTCGGATGGAGGAGAGGTTTCGGGAGCTCTTCAGCGCATGCCTTGCGTCTGGAAGGTTCCCGAAACCTTGGAAGGAGGGGCAGTTGTGCCTCCTTCGTAAGGAGGGCCGCCCAGCAGACTCCCCCTCGGCATACCGACCCATCGTCCTTCTCGATGAGGTCGGCAAAATGTTCGAGGGGATAATCGCTGGTCGCCTAAAGGGCCACCTGCGGGACATCGGGCCGGACTTGTCGGACGCTCAGTTCGGCTTTCGGGCTGAGCGTTCGACGGTGGACGCGCTGGCCTGGCTTAAGGGCCAGGCGAAGGATGCGATGGAGGCAGGGGACGGATTGTTGGCAGTGTCATTCGACATAGCCAATGCCTTCAACTCCGTTCCCCACTCCACCATCCTAGAGGCGCTCCGATTCCACGGAGTGCCTCGATACTTGCGCACTCTGCTGGCCAGCTACCTGGAGGATCGGGCGATCCTCCTGGTAGATAGGACTGGCCAAGTCCGGCGGTACGCCGTTGAAGCCGGCGTTCCACAGGGGTCAGTCATAGGACCTCTCCTCTGGAACGTCGGCTACGATTGGCTCCTGCGGGGAACTCTCCTCCGAGGCACGGGTGTCGTCTGCTACGCGGACGACACTCTCCTCACCGCCCGGGGGGGGAGTTTCAGGGAGGCGGCCAACTTGGCCTCGGCGGGCGGATCCTTGGTGGCGGCGAGGATCCGCCGTCTAGGTTTGAAGGTGGCGCTGCACAAGACCGAGGCCGTGTTCTTCCACGGACCTCGGCAGCGCCCCCCGCCTGACGCCCACATCTTCGTGGAGGGCGTCAGAATCGAGGTCAAGGCCCAGATGAAATATTTGGGCCTTGTAATCGACAGCAAGTGGCGCTTTGGCCCGCATTTTAGCGGGCTGTCGTCGCGCTTGCTGAAGGCCGCGGGGGCGCTCTCGTGGCTTCTTCCCAACCTGGGGGGGCCCAGCGCACGATGCCGGCAACTTTACGCCGGCATCCTGAAGAGTATGGCCCTCTACGGGGCCCCAATCTGGGAGGACTCCCTCCGAAGGAGGGAGAACGCAGCTGCACTGCGGGCACCCCAAAGGGCCATTGCCCAGCGGGTGGCGCGGGCCTACCGCACGGTGGGCTTCGCGGCAGCGTGTGCTCTGGCCGGCACCCCTCCTTGGGAACTCGAGGCGTGGGTGCTCGCCAGAGTGTACGAATGGACGGCGGGGCGGAGGGCGAGAGGAGAACGCACCGCCCCGGAAGAGCGGGAGGCCGTCCGGCGGGAGGCGAGGGACGCCATCGTCGTCCATTGGACGGCGGACCTCGCCACCGCAGCCTTCGGCCGCCGAACCCTCGACGCGATTGGGCCGGTCCTGCGAGACTGGCTCGAGCGGTCGCATGGGTTCCTCTCGTTCCGTCTGGTGCAGGTGCTGTCCGGACACGGTTGTTTCGGATCGTACCTGCACCGAATCGGACGGGAGGAGACGCCGTCGTGCTACGACTGTGGCGCGGCGGAGGACACGGCGCAGCACACTCTCGAGGTGTGCGCGTCGTGGTCCGAGCCGCGCCGCAGTCTCATTGCGGTGATCGGACCGGACCTCTCACTCCCCGGTTTGGTAAACGCCATGCTGGGAGATGAGGGGTCCTGGGCGGCAGTCGCCTCCTTCTGCGAACACGTCATGTCCCAGAAGGAGGCGGCGGAGCGCGCGCGGGAGGACGATCCTCACGCGGCGGCACTCCGAAGGCGGAGGAGGGGTCGAAGAAGACGTCAGTATGACAGTCATCTCCGACTCCTCCCAGGTGGAGGCCAGCAGGCAACGGGTGCGGGGGCACCCTTGCCTGTATCGCACAGGCCTCCACCAGTGTCGGACGGGAATGGCCAGGTGTTCCCGGCCATTCCCGTAGCCCCCCATCCTGGGGGGCATGCGGGGCCCGCCAGCTAGGCGGGCATGCGCCGGGAGGGCTATGGAGGTAAAGGCTGTGCCTATTCCCGTGGCCCTCCCATCACGGCGATGAGGGAACACCGCTGAGTTTTAGTGGGTATACTGTCATTCTGACAGGGAGTCCCACATACCCCGTCTCGTCCCCCACGAGGCGGGCATGCATAAAGCATTTCTCAGCGACAAAAAAAAAAAAAAAAAAAGGTTAGGTTAGGTTTTTTTTTTTTTTTTTTTTTGTTTTGGCAGGAGTGGGAAATCCTCATGGACGCCCAGACTGCCTCACTAATGAGGCAGTCTGGGCAGTGCCGGACTCTTACCGGCTAAAACCCACTCCTGCCTGTGCTCAGTGTCCCTCTGACATAATCAGAGACCTTTTTAATCATAGGTCCTGATTCTGGTCGCTTTTAATTTATGGCTGTCCTGTCTTAGGAAGTTGACAGTTCTTCAAAAACAGTCACCTCATTTAGTGCTATACTTGGAATATTCTAAAAGGTTAAATGCTTACTAACTAATAAAATTAAAAGAAAAATTGTTTATATTATTTTGGGTTGTGTATTAGTGTCTACCTTTACTAATTAGTTTCTAGTATTATTAATATATTTATCCTAAACTTAATCTAGACTATATTTTTTATCCTATGGCTATACTAATATAATGTACAATATATTATATAGACATATTTTTCTTAATCTAGTTTACGTTTATTTCTTATCCTATATCCTATTCCTAGATGTTTATTTATAATTCCCGACAAACTCAAAACTGCTGGTTTTCGTGAATCTGTTTTTATTCCTGAGGTTATTTGGACCCGCTCCTTAACAAGGTATTTCCGGCTCTCAACCTGTGCTTCTTTTGGTTTCAGGTGCTGTTCGACCAGTGTGGCGCTTCGAATGCGGTGTCTTGTGCTGTTTTCTGCCCTATTTTTATCAACGAGCTCAACGGACCACCTCGTTGTCGAATGATTGTCACTAATAATCGTTTGCCTGTCTGTTATGGTGTTAGTGCTTTTTGTGCTTTTTGTATGTGCTAAGTAAATTTTGACAGCAAAAGAATTTGTATAGGTGCCTGCTTTTAATTTAGCCAATTTCTTATGAAATTGGCTCCAATTTGCTTCTATGTTGTAGTAAATTCTTTTGCTGGTTTTTCCTATTGTCCTTTTGGTTTTGTTTAAAGTAAATTGGAAGAGGTGGTTTGAGCTCGTGACTCCTACCGCATTCTGTCCGTGAATTGCGTGGGCCTTTTTGCACTGGTTCTTACTTCCGTGCGTTGCTATTTGCACTTTAGCAATACGCCACGGACAGGCGTGCCAGCGCGTCCCATTTCGCGCGGATCGGGCACCCGCTATCGAAAGCGCCGTGGTCAGCTTTGTCCAATTTGGCTGACAGGCAATTATGGCACCTTGGAGCCTCCTCTGCCAGCCGCGACGGACAGGTTAGGTTAGGTTAGGTTAGGTTAGGTTTTTTTTTTTTTTTTTTTTTTTTTTTTTTTTTTTTTTTTTTTTGTTTTGGCAGGAGAGGGAAATCCTCATGGACGCCCAGACTGTCTCACTTATGAGCCAGTCTGGGCAGTGCCGGACTCCTACCGGCTAAAACCCACTCCTGCCCCACCAGTGTCCCTCTGACATGGGAATCAGAGCCCTTGGTCACATTTTGTGTGCCTTTTTGGCGACTTTTTATATGAGGCCGAAGAGACCACGCTCTATTTTGCGATAAATTTTGACAATTTTTATGTTTTATTACTACAATAGCTCAAATCATTAATAACGATTATTTCAATATTTAAATTATTTCAGTATTTCAATTATTGTTTTATTTATTATAAATATTATTATTATTATATTGTAAATGCTTTTAATATTAGTTTTAAAAAAAAAAAAAAAAAATGTTACTACTATAAATGTTGATTTACCTAATATTATTTTGTGCCCTATTTCTATTTCTGTCACTTGGTTTTCTTTGGCATTGATTGGACATGAGTTTATGTCTATGATACCCATATTGTATACTCATTATATAATTGTGTATCACTATAAAGAAAGAATAACAATGTCTGTGACGTAGGTTTTTAACCAGCTTGACACCGCTTGTCGGTCCCACTAGAGTTGGCTCACGGTCCAGTATAATTACAGCCACTTTCTTACGAAAGTGACTCCAATTACCATTCTCCATTGAGCCAACCCCAGTGGTTCGCTCAATGCGTCTGCAATCTGGCAGTGTCAAACTGGTCGTCTCGCTGTAATACTCGGAAGTGGGGGCATCGACAACTTTAGCAATAAGCTATCGATGCTCTTGCGAATGCGTCCCACTTCCTTCGTATCGGGCACAAGTCACTGAACGCATTGTGCGAGTGTTCCCCCAGCTTGGCTCTGGTGCAGTTTATGCACGCCGCTGCTTCGCCGATCTGTTTAGCTGGGCAGTCCGCCTTGAGGTGTGGACCACCGCAGTGGCTACACAGATCGGCTGGCTCCGTGCACAGACGTTTTCCGTGCCCGTATGCCAAGCAGCGGGTACACTGCATCAGAGGCGTCTGGTCTTCGACGCGCACTCTCTGGAGGTCAATTCGAAGCTTGCCCCCTTCGAGTGCCCTCTTCCAGATTGCTGGGGTAACACTCAGCACAATGCTGTTCGTGTGCGGGTTTCGACATCTTTTCCGAAACTTTACGCTCATTTTCAGTTCCTCGTCCCCGAGGCCGTGAAAGATCTCCCGGTTCTGGTTCCTAAGGGCTCTCAACACCTCCTCGTCACTGTGTACTGACAGCACATCCCTAAGAACCAGGAGCGGGTCCCGATTTTTCACCGCCTCGACGACGAGGTTCTCTCCGGCCGATTCCAGTCGCTTCTTCAGTTTCTCCCTCTCCTCCTTCGTTGCGCACCCCATGATGACCTTTTGGTCTTTGGCCTTCCGGACCCTCTCTACTCGCACCCAGCCCTCCTTCGCGTCCACCGCTTTCCTAACTCTTTCGAGTATTTCGGCCCCGGTATCCATCTCCTGTGTTGAGGAGACCACTATGGAGTGCAGCGTCGTTCGCTCCGGGGCTTGTGCCCTTGTGTGGCTCTTACTCCCAGACGCTACACCCGCGTAAGTGTTCTCCACAACACATTCCCTGCTAGCCAGACTGTCTCGCAGCTTGACCAATTCCTCGGAGCTCTCCTTTATTAAGGAGATGTGCTCCTTCATTGTCTTTACAAGCTCAGTCTGGCTAACAAGACTCTCAGGAATGGACCGGGGACAGAGGTCAGCAATGGGCGCGGATTCCGGCACAGCGATGGGTGCGGCAGGGGCCTTGTCTCGTTCTGATTCCTTGACCAGCTCATAAAGCCTGTTTATGGCTTCCAGCACCGCAGTCTTTATCTCGGCCTTGAGGTTGCGGGAGTTGCCTAAATTAAGCTTGGCCTTATTCAGGCAAGCTCTCGCTTCCTCAGTGCGACTGCGGTGCCTTGCCTCAGGATTTTTGAGCGGTCTCGAGGCATCGGTAGCAGCTCGGCGCGTCCCCGTGGTGGCAGGACCCCCCTGTGACGCAGAACGAGGAGTCTCGTCTCCGAAGGAGATTCTCCTCTTCGCATCGGGTAAAGGCCCCGCCTCCTCCGCCGATCGCGGCGAGCCACTAGAGCCTTGGGCCCACATAACGCTGGATGGGGTGCGGAACATGTTAAATTTTTGGGCTGATAATTTCAGAACCGACTCCTGTAAAAAGGGAGTCAGAACCAAAATTTACTCAGGAGGAGAGACTTTAAAGGTGGACACTGGATTCTTCTGTGTCCCTGTAAAGAGGGGAACACAGAAAATAAAATACAACTTAAAATTCAATTAAAAATAAATTACAATAAATTAAATACAAATTTAAAAATAAAATCCAATTAAAAGTTCAATTAAACAATTCAATTAAAATAAATTACGATAAATTAAATAATTATCCTGTCGACTGTCACAAATGAGCCTTTGCAGACTCGGTCAAATAAATTAAAAGATTGCGAAATCTTCGTACTAAGTCCCCTAAAACCCCACCAAGGCAAAACGAGACAGGACGCGCAAAAAAATTTTTCGCCGAAAACCCCACGTCTACCTTCCTATAGACCAGAGGGAGGGTGGGTGGGCAAAATTTTTCGCGTAATTGTCAATTATCCCTAGTGGGAACGTTACAGGGAGTCTAGTTAAGATTTAAAATGCTGAAAACAGCTTGATATTGCGTCACCGGGATGCAAAGATATGAGGTTTTTATCAAAAACGTGTATCCCTTAGGTAGATTTCGTCTATGTATCAGTACTATTGACTGTAAAGAGTTTCTGGAATATCAGAAGTACTATGCAAGCTAGGCGCATGGGCGAGGTGTCAAAAGACGCGTCTCCGCGCGGGCTAGCGGACAATTATGTTTCTGGAATAATCCTGAAGAAAAATCGGGAATTATCCTGAAAAAACTGATTTTATGACCAAAAAGTATGTAAAAACACCGAATAACACCACCGAAACGGGACTCGACTTCGCGGAACGCGCACGGGAGTACAGGTAAGGCAGGTAAGTATCGGATTAAATTATTAAAAACCAGGAATAGACTGAAAATTTTGAATAAAATTTAAAATAGTGCTTTCTAAAGGGAGTTTTTTGAAAATTTTTACAAGTCAATAAACGAAAAAGTGTTTTTCGCGTAATTGTCAATTATCCCTAGTGGGAACGTTTCAGGGAGGCTTATTAAGATTTAAAATGCTGAAAACAGCTTGATATTGCGTCGCCGGGATGCAAAGATATGAGGTTTTTATCAAAAACGTGTATCCCTTAGGTAGATTTCGTCTATGTATCAGTACTATTGACTGTAAAGAGTTTCTGGAATATCAGAAGTACTATGCAAGCTAGGCGCATGGGCGAGGTGTCAAAAGACGCGTCTCCGCGCGGGCTAGCGGACAATTATGTTTCTGGAATAATCCTGAAGAAAAATCGGGAATTATCCTGAAAAAACTGATTTTATGACCAAAAAGTATGTAAAAACACCGAATAACACCACCGAAACGGGACTCGACTTCGCGGAACGCGCACGGGAGTACAGGTAAGGCAGGTAAGTATCGGATTAAATTATTAAAAACCAGGAATAGACTGAAAATTTTGAATAAAATTTAAAATAGTGCTTTCTAAAGGGAGTTTTTTGAAAATTTTTACAAGTCAATAAACGAAAAAGTGTTTTTCGCGAAATTGTCAATTATCCCTAGTGGGAACGTTTCAGGGAGGCTTATTAAGATTTAAAATGCTGAAAACAGCTTGATATTGCGTCGCCGGGATGCAAAGATATGAAGTTTTGATCAAAAACGTGTATCCCTTAGGTAGATTTCGTCTATATATCAGTACTATTGACTGTAAAGAGTTTCTGGAATATCAGAAGTACTATGCGAGCTAGGCGCACGGGCGAGGTGTCAAAAGACGCGTCTCCGCGCGGGCTAGTCAACTATTTGTGTTCCTGGAATAATCCCGAAGAAAAATCGGGAATTATCCTGAAAAAACTGATTTTATGACCAAAAAGTATGTAAAAACACCGAATAACACCACCGAAACGGGACTCGACTTCGCGGAACGCGCACGGGAGTACAGGTAAGGCAGGTAAGTATCGGATTAAATTATTAAAAACCAGGAATAGACTGAAAATTTTGAATAAAATTTAAAATAGTGCTTTCTAAAGGGAGTTTTTTGAAAATTTTTACAAGTCAATAAACGAAAAAGTGTTTTTCGCGAAATTGTCAATTATCCCTAGTGGGAACGCTTCAGGGAGTCTAGTTAAGGTTTAAAATGCTGAAAACAGCTTGATATTGCGTCACCGGGATGCAAAGATATGACGTTTTGATCAAAAACGTGTATCCCTTTTTTTTTTTTTTTTTTTTTTTTGTGGATGGGAAATCATCAAATGACCCCTCCCGCTCTGGGTGGAGCGGAAGGGAGTGTCAGACTTTTACTGACTAAAACCCACCCGTGTTCCGTCCTTAGCCCTTTCTGTTCCAGGGCAGCGGTTAACCTTTCGGAAAATCCCGCCGCCCCGGCAGGCTTCGGCCCTATGGGGCCCCGTCCTCTGCTGACATTTTCTCTTTGAGGCGCGCGTGGAACACAACGCGCCGTCCGGCACGGGCCTGGTCCTGATCGGACGGTGAGCTACCCATTACTCACCGCCCGCAGGCCCGCGCCTACGGTGGCCGGGAGTCGTCACGCGGCTCCCGACGCCCGGAGCGTCTCCCGCGGCGGCTGAGGCGTGAGGTGTTCTCCCTCAGCCTCCCCGCCACCTCCTTCGCTAGCATGACTGCTTCGCAGAAGGAGGTGACTGCCTCCCATTCTCTCTCGCCCCGGACCATGGCTTGCACCAGGGCCGGGCGCGAGAGGTCGCCGCCGTTGCCGATCGCCTCTACGAGGACACGGCGGGGCTCCGCCCAAGCAGGGCAGACCTCCACCGTGTGCTCCACCGTGTCCAACGTGTATCCCTTAGGTAGATTTCGTCTATGTATCAGTACTATTGACTGTAAAGAGTTTCTGGAATATCAGAAGTACTATGCGAGCTAGGCGCACGGGCGAGGTGTCAAAAGACGCGTCTCCGCGCGGGCTAGTCAACTATTTGTGTTCCTGGAATAATCCCGAAGAAAAATCGGGAATTATCCTGAAAAAACTGATTTTATGACCAAAAAGTATGTAAAAACACCGAATAACACCACCGAAACGGGACTCGACTTCGCGGAACGCGCACGGGAGTACAGGTAAGGCAGGTAAGTATCGGATTAAATTATTAAAAACCAGGAATAGACTGAAAATTTTGAATAAAATTTAAAATAGTGCTTTCTAAAGGGAGTTTTTTGAAAATTTTTACAAGTCAATAAACGAAAAAGTGTTTTTCGCGAAATTGTCAATTATCCCTAGTGGGAACGTTTCAGGGAGGCTTATTAAGATTTAAAATGCTGAAAACAGCTTGATATTGCGTCGCCGGGATGCAAAGATATGAAGTTTTGATCAAAAACGTGTATCCCTTAGGTAGATTTCGTCTATATATCAGTACTATTGACTGTAAAGAGTTTCTGGAATATCAGAAGTACTATGCGAGCTAGGCGCACGGGCGAGGTGTCAAAAGACGCGTCTCCGCGCGGGCTAGTCAACTATTTGTGTTCCTGGAATAATCCCGAAGAAAAATCGGGAATTATCCTGAAAAAACTGATTTTATGACCAAAAAGTATGTAAAAACACCGAATAACACCACCGAAACGGGACTCGACTTCGCGGAACGCGCACGGGAGTACAGGTAAGGCAGGTAAGTATCGGATTAAATTATTAAAAACCAGGAATAGACTGAAAATTTTGAATAAAATTTAAAATAGTGCTTTCTAAAGGGAGTTTTTTGAAAATTTTTACAAGTCAATAAACGAAAAAGTGTTTTTCGCGAAATTGTCAATTATCCCTAGTGGGAACGCTTCAGGGAGTCTAGTTAAGGTTTAAAATGCTGAAAACAGCTTGATATTGCGTCACCGGGATGCAAAGATATGACGTTTTGATCAAAAACGTGTATCCCTTAGGTAGATTTCGTCTATGTATCAGTACTATTGACTGTAAAGAGTTTCTGGAATATCAGAAGTACTATGCGAGCTAGGCGCACGGGCGAGGTGTCAAAAGACGCGTCTCCGCGCGGGCTAGTCAACTATTTGTGTTCCTGGAATAATCCCGAAGAAAAATCGGGAATTATCCTGAAAAAACTGATTTTATGACCAAAAAGTAATATAATATAATAATAATAATATAATATAATATAATAATATAATATATTTATTCAAAAAATTGTAAGGCATGAAAATTAGTACAGTTTTGCTTAAATGTAAATTATATTCCTAAGACTTACGTGCCTGAACTAGGTAATCCTGTGTTTCAGGCGTGAAGAGCTAAAATAGTCTTTAAAAAAATAATAAATAATCAAAAGTTGACAATAGAAAAATAATTATAATTATGTTGAGTAGCATAACTCCTAGTTTCTAAATTTGATAATTACAATATTTGTATACCTATAATTACTTTAACACAGTTAGTAAATTCTCTGTTTCTTCGTAAGACATACTTTGGAGAGCCTCCTTGAGGATTCTCTTACAATTTGTATAGTTCAGAGAATAAATGTTTGCTTTCGAGTTTAGTCTATTATATAGGAGAGGTCCGAGGTACTGATAAAATTTGGCTATAAAAGCATGTTTTGTAGAATTTTGTGGACAAACTATATCTTTACGCCTTTTATTAGTATAACTAGTGCTGTAGGGTAGAGCTTTGTGTTGTTTTAATACAATGCCCATAATAAATAGCTGTCTAACTGTTAATACTTCACAAGATTTGTATAGGAGGTTAGTAGGAAAAAGGAAAGGGCGGGAAGTAGACACTTTGAGAATCGCCCTCTGAGCTCTCTCGATGGTTAGTAACAATGTTTTACCCACTCCACCCCATGTGGTAATACAGTAAGTTAAAATCGATTGACATAGAGCAAAGTAAACTTGTTTAACTATTTTTGGATCAGCAATACAGCGTAACTTTTTAAAAACAAATATTAACTTGCGAATTCTATTATTTAATGCTTCTATATGTTGCTTGAACGAAAGTGTTTCATCTATTATAACACCAAGGTATTTTGTTGTATTTGCCATTTTAATGTTAGGACAAACACATTGGTTATTTGTGGGAATTGTGCAATAATGAGCATATAATGTCGAGGTAGTGCCAATTGATGTTTGTTTGCGCATCGAGAACTTAATATAATTTGTCTTCTCTGCATTTAGTGTTAGTGAATTATGTTGAAGCCATTTATTAACAATATTGAATCCGTGTTGCGCAACCTTGTAGACATTTTTTTCTGAGTCAGCCGAAAATAGAAGGGCAGTGTCGTCAGCATAAGAAACAATTTGGCCGTGATCTAGACATAGATTACAAAGATCGTTTATGTATATCAAAAATAGTGTAGGCCCTAAAATACTTCCTTGGGGAACTCCGAAGGATGTGTTTTTTTTATCCTCGCTGAGAACATCTCCAATCCTTACACATTGGATACGATCTTCTAGATAACTCTTAAATAGTTTCAGCTGAGTGCCTCTGATACCTATGGTTTCAAGTTTGTGCAACAGAATAGGAATAGAAACCGTGTCAAAAGCTTTGGCGAGGTCCAGGAAGATTCCTACTGTGTGGTTACCATTATCAAGTTCTTGTGCTAGATAGTCAGTCAGATGGTGTACGGCATCGTCTGTTGACATTTTAGGCCTAAATCCAAACTGGCGCTGAGACAAAATTGATTTATCCTCCAAGTATTTGTAAAGCCTTTTATTTATAATTTTTTCTAATATTTTAGACAAAGAAGGCAGTAAAGAAATAGGTCTATAATTTGTGACTTGATCTTTACTGCCTGATTTATAAACGGGGACAACAACAGCTTTTTTTAGGCACTCGGGAAAAACACCTGCAGATAAACATTTTTGGAAAATATAAGTTAATGGCGGTACCAAAATGTGCCTGAACTGTTTAATAACTTTATTTGATATGTTATCCCAGCCAACTGCACAGTCGTCTTTCAAACTCTTAATTATCGTTTCTACCTCAGCCTCATCAGTGTCTAGCAATGCAAAGGATGATGAAATAGTGCTACACGTAAATGGTGTTGTTCTTGTTAAATATTGTGATTGGCCCCGAACTTTTTCAGCCAAACACTTTCCCACATTAACAAAGAAATTATTTGCTATGTTGGCAGTTGTTAACTGTGATGAGTGTGCTTGTAATAAACCTGAAGAAGCCTGATTTTGTTTCGTGTTATACGTTACACTTTTAATGAAATTCCAGATTTTTTTACTATTTGTACCAGCATTTTCTAGTGCAGTTTTATCGTAGTTGTTTTTTACTCTTTTTAGAAGATCATTACAAAAGTTACGATATCGTTTATACGACAGTTGCAAAATTAAATTATCTGGATGGGATTTAGCTTTCATATGCAGTTTATCTCTATTTTTCATACAGCGAATGAGTCCTGTCGTGATCCATGGTTTTATATTGTAGTTTTTGTTTTTTAGCCTTGATATGACAGTGTTCTTCTGAATTGCATGTTGTACATTTTTTATTAAGTATAACATACAAAACTGCGGATCAGCAGAATCGTAGACTGGGTCAAATTCGATATTACGTAAGTCTTCTTCGAGTTTATTTACGTTTAAACGCGAAATTGTGCGAGTGACTACTTTTGGTAATTTGCAATTTAAAATAAGTAGGTTAGCACTGTGATCGGTTATTGTTGAATTAGTTACAAGGGCAAGTGCGGGGAAATTCGACTTAAATATTATATGGTCCAAACAGGAGCCACTTTGATGTGTAGGAAGGGTGTGAGCGGGAAGCAAACCATGGAAAGCGCATAGGTTAAGGTATTCCTCAGCGGATGTGTCAGTACTTTCTGGAAGAATATTGATATTAATATCTCCAATTAAAATGGTATTTTTGAAAGATGATAGGTTCTGCAAGGTGTCGTTTAGAGAGTCGGTAAAATTGTTTATATTTCTAAAAGAGGGAGGTCGATATAAGGCAAGTATTGCTAATTCTGACCCAATTTTAACTAACAATCTGTTACAATCGTGCATATTTGGTTCCTCGACAGACACATTGAGATGATTTCTTGCGTAAACTATCACCCCATCGTTCTGATTGTAATTTATAGTACTTTTATACATATTATATCCCGGAATTAGTGGTATGTTATATTGTTTGGAAAGCCAACATTCGGTTAAGACAATAACGTCACAGTTTATGTCTAGACGTTGTAGAAAAATGCAAAAATTGTCAAAATTCTTAAAAATACTGCGAATATTTTGGGTTAGTATGGTTAGTGGACTAGTATAGTTGTAGGAGGAGAGATATTGTTTACAGTGTTCAACGTCACAAACATGGGATTCAGATACAGAGAAATTATCTATGTCATTAATTAAATTATTAATCATAATTTTAACTAAATATAAAAAATAACAATAAAACTAACAATAACAAGGGCCAGAAAGATACGTAACTAACGGCGCTCTTAGGCGCCTCCATAATCAATAGAATTTATGTACCTCTTTTCAGCCATTAGTTTCGCTGGACAGTCAACGGCACTTGTCTTGTGATTGCTGGGTTTTTTGAAGTGCAAGCAAGTAGCGCATTTTGGTTCCTCAGCCCTCTTTGTGCATTCTTTAATGGAATGACCCTGATCACCACAGTGGCCACAGGTATATGTGGTCTCCCGACATGATTTGGCCGCATGTCCGTACTGCTGGCACATATAACAGCGAGTGACTAGAGTAAAGTCTCTCACAGGGCATGACGACCAATTCACAAACACTCTGTCTTTAGATATCAGGGCTTTGCGTATGTCTGCAGATACTTCTATTATATAATTACAGCTCTCAGCATCCTTCTTACCTGACTTATGGCTTAACTTAATGGAGGACAAAAAGGTCTCGAGACTGCAATCCTGAAGGTTCTCGGCTATATTCTGATGGAACAAACAAGTAAAAACTTCCTTCTCTTGCATGGACGAGGGCACTCCAATAACCACTACTCTAGGCTTCCTTTTTGGGGGCTCGTCTACTGTAAGGCCTGAATTTGATGACTGCATCGATTTTTTCACCTTCTCAATGTCGTCCCTTGTTTCAGTGCTGATAATGACACCGCCATTCTTTGTCTTACGAAGTCCTCTTACCTGAAGCTTCATCTGCTCGGGGCATATAATTTTTTGGACAAGTGTTTTTGTCTCCTCACTTGACTTTAGTTTGTCGTTAGGGTATATGGCCACTGAGCTTAAATTTATTGGCTGTATATAATTATTGGTACCTTTTTTAACCATGTCAGCAAAGGAAGTTCCGGTAGCTGGTTTCAATGAAGCTCCGATTTTCAGCTTAAGGTCTTGCAGTTGCTGCGATAGATCAATTTGGTCTTCGAGTGTTTGGACAGTGGTGCGGGCCCGGACGGCATTCATCTTAAGGGACTGGTACTGAACGGCCATCTGCGATGTGCCGTGACTAACTTTTCGGCATAGGGTACTTATACGCAGTTTTTGCTCCATATTTAATTTGCCCTCTGCTGCAATAGAGCACACTTCGGTTAGGCACTGCTCAATGGATGACATCCAGTTCTGGATTTCCGGCGTCGATATCGCTTCTATAATGACATCATCTCTTTGGCTGGGCGGTTGAGGGTGACGTGCGGGTGCGGGCTCAGGTGCAGGTGCTGGTGCTGGTGCGGGCGCGGGTGTAGGAGGTGGGCTCCGAGCACATCTGCCACCCCGGCTGAAGGGACTGGTTGCCATTGTGATAAAAGTTATGTACTTCTTAATCACTACACATTTTCACACAGTAAACAATTTACACCTATTATGCCTACGTATGACACAGATTGTTTTACTACCGGATATTTGGTAGATCCAGGTCACGATTCAGCAAGTGTTTATTTATTTATTTTAATAAATCTTCGACACGTCTGTTCACAACAAGAGTGCAAATTCCGAAATCGAAAAAGTATGTAAAAACACCGAATAACACCACCGAAACGGGACTCGACTTCGCGGAACGCGCACGGGAGTACAGGTAAGGCAGGTAAGTATCGGATTAAATTATTAAAAACCAGGAATAGACTGAAAATTTTGAATAAAATTTAAAATAGTGCTTTCTAAAGGGAGTTTTTTGAAAATTTTTACAAGTCAATAAACGAAAAAGTGTTTTTCGCGAAATTGTCAATTATCCCTAGTGGGAACGTTTCAGGGAGGCTTATTAAGATTTAAAATGCTGAAAACAGCTTGATATTGCGTCGCCGGGATGCAAAGATATGAAGTTTTGATCAAAAACGTGTATCCCTTAGGTAGATTTCGTCTATATATCAGTACTATTGACTGTAAAGAGTTTCTGGAATATCAGAAGTACTATGCGAGCTAGGCGCACGGGCGAGGTGTCAAAAGACGCGTCTCCGCGCGGGCTAGTCAACTATTTGTGTTCCTGGAATAATCCCGAAGAAAAATCGGGAATTATCCTGAAAAAACTGATTTTATGACCAAAAAGTATGTAAAAACACCGAATAACACCACCGAAACGGGACTCGACTTCGCGGAACGCGCACGGGAGTACAGGTAAGGCAGGTAAGTATCGGATTAAATTATTAAAAACCAGGAATAGACTGAAAATTTTGAATAAAATTTAAAATAGTGCTTTCTAAAGGGAGTTTTTTGAAAATTTTTACAAGTCAATAAACGAAAAAGTGTTTTTCGCGAAATTGTCAATTATCCCTAGTGGGAACGTTTCAGGGAGGCTTATTAAGATTTAAAATGCTGAAAACAGCTTGATATTGCGTCGCCGGGATGCAAAGATATGAAGTTTTGATCAAAAACGTGTATCCCTTAGGTAGATTTCGTCTATATATCAGTACTATTGACTGTAAAGAGTTTCTGGAATATCAGAAGTACTATGCGAGCTAGGCGCACGGGCGAGGTGTCAAAAGACGCGTCTCCGCGCGGGCTAGCCAACAATTATGTTCCTGGAATAATCCCGAAGAAAAATCGGGAATTATCCTGAAAAAACTGATTTTATGACCAAAAAGTATGTAAAAACACCGAATAACACCACCGAAACGGGACTCGACTTCGCGGAACGCGCACGGGAGTACAGGTAAGGCAGGTAAGTATCGGATTAAATTATTAAAAACAGGAATATACTGAAAATTTTGAATAAAAAAATGAAATAGTGTTTTTTAAAAGGAGTTTCTATGAAAAATTTTACAAGTCAATTACGAAAAAAGGTTTTTCGCGAATTTGTCAATTATCCCTAACGGGAACGTTACAGGAAGCCTAATTAAGATCTAAAATGCCGAAAACAGCCCGATATTGCGTCACCGGGATGCAAAGATATGGCGTTTTGATGAAAAACGTGTATCCCTTAGGTAGATTTCGTCTATGTATCAGTACTATTGACTGTAAAGAGTTTCTGGAATAACAGAAGTACTATGCGAGCTAGGCGCACGGGCGAGGTGTCAAAAGACGCGTCTCCGCGCGGGCTAGCCAACAATTATGTTCCTGGAATAATCCCGAAGAAAAATCGGGAATTATCCCGAAAAAACTGATTTTATGACCAAAAAGTATGTAAAAACACCGAATAACACCACCGAAACGGGACTCGACTTCGCGGAACGCGCACGGGAGTACAGGTAAGGCAGGCAAGTATCGGATCAAATCATTAAAAACCAGGAATAGACTGAAAATTTTGAATAAAATTCAAAATAGTGCTTTCTAAAGGGAGTTTTTTGAAAATTTTTACAAGTCAATAAACGAAAAAGTGTTTTTCGCGAAATTGTCAATTATCCCTAGTGGGAACGTTACAGGGAGTCTAGTTAAGGTTTAAAATGCTGAAAACAGCTTGATATTGCGTCACCGGGATGCAAAGATATGAGGTTTTTATTAAAAACGTGTATCCCTTAGGTAGATTTCGTCTATGTATCAGTACTATTGACTGTAAAGAGCTTCTGGAATATCAGAAGTACTATGCGAGCTAGGTGCACGGGCGAGGTGTCAAAAGACGCGTCTCCGCGCGGGCTAGCCAACAATTATAATCCCGAAGAAAAATCGGGAATTATCCGTGTCCGTTACCCAGGCCAGATGTTGTCGAAAATGGTCATTTGAATCTTATAGATAATTAGTTTTGTTGCTACTGTAATTGTTGCGCACATTTTTAAATTTGTTGCGCTTATAGTTTTTTAATTATTTCACAAAAACATTTCCTGCTGGGGTAACGTTACCCCAGCCAGACCTTTTTCTTTCTAATGGGAATATTTAAATAATTACTAGCTATAAAATTAGTTGTCTAGATGAAGTAAATGTTGTGCCTTATTTTGTATTTGTTCTTTCATCGGTTGCGAAGTTATTCGAGATTTTGCTGGGGTAACGTTTTTGGTTTTGCTAGATCTTTGAAATAGTTAAGCGGATTCTTATCATATTTTGTACATGGCTTCTTAGGAATTAGTTTAAATTTGTTCTGCAATAAAAAAAACATAATAATACATAGCTTAAAGGTTATTTCATTAAATAGAAAAACACTTCAATTGGTCCCAGCACTCTCAATAAGAGCTCTAAAGACTTACTTTAAACGTTATTTTAAAGCTTGTAACTGCCTTCAAATGTATGTGAAGTTTCATTAGTATCCTGTAAGTATTTAACAAGTTATGATGATATTGAGTTCTTCATGAGCACGGTCTTGATGCGCGCGGTGTTATTTGGCCACTGGATTGGATATATGAACTGAATGTTATGTCAATTATTAGTTTTTTAGTTCAGTTGTATATCAGTAAAATTTCAGCTTAGTACATTGGATAATTAATGAGATAATACGATTAAAGTCATTAGGAAGTGAATGACCGTGGTAACCCGACCAAGTTTAGGTGGTTACGAAAAAGCGAAAACGCAAAACATTATGGTACCTTCTAAAATATGTAGGATAGTGTTACAAATTTAGTACAGACTTGTACACAAGTTTTAAAAAAAACTATGTGATTATTAAATAAATTTTATTGACAGGTAATATAATCATTTCAATTGAACTTTTAAAGTATTATTAAACTTATTCTTAAAAACAATCACAGATTAAAATTACAGATAGTAATTTTGCTTTTTTGAAATTTTCTATTATTTTTTAATTAAATTATAGATTTCAGTATACACAGTTACAGTTTTTATTTAAATATACACATATTGGACTGTGTAATGATCACTGCTTCAGAATCCGTTGCGTAGTTTTAAACATCTAAGCAAACAGGGACAGACAAACGGGAAGCGACTTTGTTTTATAGGTACTATGTAGTGAAGGATAAATATGTCGTTATCATTGTTGAGAATTCCAGTCTAGGTAATAACTAAGTACGAAAGAAAAGAAAATAATAAGTTCCTAAATTCAAATATTTAAGCCTTAAAAAAATACAGTTTTAGATAAGTACCTAACAACATGTACATATTAATAATAATTTTGCTACTATTTCTGTAGTTACATTATACAAGCTTACCTTGTTCGTGAATTCATCAAGCAGCCTGCACCATAACTATGATCATCAATAGAAGCACTCCACATTAGCAGTAATTCGCCACACTTATTATTTTATATTAGCTCTCACACACTCTATAAATATTTGCAAAAACAGGAAACGGAACTGCCGAAACGCACGCGCACTCTACAAGATGAATTATGTGATTATGGAGCATGTTTAGTGCGATATGCAAACAATGCGCCCCTTCACCCCACCCCTTCCGCGTCCCACCGAACGACATGTTATATCAGTGATTTTTGATAAGTTTGTGTAACTGGAAGATAATAATAATGTTTTCATAGTACAGATATTATTATATTATTAATGTATTTAACAGTGTACGCGTCTGTACTGAAATTGTAAGGTGTATTATACTAAACATTTCAAAAGATAGTATAATGTTCTGCGTTTTCGCTTTTTCGTAACCACCTAAACTTGGTCGGGTTACCACGGTCATTCACTTCCTAATGACTTTAATCGTATTATCTCATTAATTATCCAATGTACTGAGCTGAAATTTTACTGATATACAACTGAACTAAAAAACTAATACCTAATTGACATATCATTTATCATTCAGTTCATATATCCAATCCAGTGGCCAAATAACACCGCGCGCATCAAGACCGTGCTCGTGAAGAACTCAATATCATCATAACTTGTTAAATACTTACAGGATACTAATGAAACTTCACATACATTTGAAGGCAGTTACAAGCTTTAAAATAACGTTTAAAGTAAGTCTTTAGAGCTCTTATTGAGAGTGCTGGGACCAATTGAAGTGTTTTTCTATGTAATGAAATAACCTTTAAGCTATGTATTATAGTTGTTTTTTTATTGCAGAACAAATTTATACTAATTCCTAAGAAGCCATGTACAAAATATGATAAGAATCCGCTTAACCATTTCAAAGATCTAGCAAAACCAAAAACGTTACCCCAGCAAAATCTCGAATAACTTCGCAACCGATGAAAGAACAAATACAAAATAAGGCACAACATTTACTTCATCTAGACAACTAATTTTATAGCTAGTAATTATTTAAATATTCCCATTAGAAAGAAAAAGGTCTGGCTGGGGTAACGTTACCCCAGCAGGAAATGTTTTTGTGAAATAATTAAAAAACTATAAGCGCAACAAATTTAAAAATGTGCGCAACAATTACAGAAGCCGCAAAACTAATTATCTATAAGATTCAAATGACCATTTTCGACAACATCTGGCCTGGGTAACGCACACGAATTATCCTGAAAAAACTGATTTTATGACCAAAAAGTATGTAAAAACACCGAATAACACCACCGAAACGGGACTCGACTTCGCGGAACGCGCACGGGAGTACAGGTAAGGCAGGTAAGTATCGGATTAAATTATTAAAAACCAGGAATAGACTGAAAATTTTGAATAAAATTTAAAATAGTGCTTTATAAAGGGAGTTTTTTGAAAATTTTTACAAGTCAATAAACGAAAAAGTGTTTTTCGCGAAATTGTCAATTATCCCTAGTGGGAACGTTACAGGGAGTCTAGTTAAGGTTTAGAATGCTGAAAACAGCTTGATATTGCGTCACCGGGATGCAAAGATATGAGGTTTTTATTAAAAACGTGTATCCCTTAGGTAGATTTCGTCTATGTATCAGTACTATTGACTGTAAAGAGTTTCTGGAATATCAGAAGTACTATGCGAGCTAGGTGCACGGGCGAGGTGTCAAAAGACGCGTCTCCGCGCGGGCTAGCCAACAATTATGTTCCTGGAATAATCCCGAAGAAAAATCGGGAATTATCCTGAAAAAACCGATTTTATGACCAAAAAGTATGTAAAAACACCGAATAACACCACCGAAACGGGACTCGACTTCGCGGAACGCGCACGGGAGCACAGGTAAGGCAGGCAAGTATCGGATTAAATTATTAAAAACCAGGAATAGACCGAAAATTTTGAATAAAATTTAAAATAGTGCTTTCTAAAGGGAGTTTTTTGAAAATTTTTACAAGTCAATAAACGAAAAAGTGTTTCTCGCGAAATTGTCAATTATCCCTAGTGGGAACGTTACAGGGAGTCTAGTTAAGGTTTAAAATGCTGAAAACAGCTTGATATCGCGTCACCGGGATGCAAAGATATGAGGTGGGTTAGGTTAGGTTAGGTTAGGTTAGGTTAGGTTAGGTTAGGTTAGGTTAGGTTAGGTTAGGTTAGGTTTTTTTTTTTTTTTTTTTTTTTTTTTTTTTTTTTTTTTTTTTTTTTTTGGCAGGAGTGGGAAATCCTCATGGACGCCCAGACTGCCTCACTAATGAGGCAGTCTGGGCAGTGCCGGACTCTTACCGGCTAAAACCCACTCCTGCCTTTGCTCAGTGTCCCTCTGACATAATCAGAGACCTTTTTAATCATAGGTCCTGATTGTTTCTGGTCGCTTTTAATTTATGGCTGTCCTGTCTTAGGAAGTGGACAGTTCTTCAAAAACAGTCACCTCGTTTAGTACTATGATTGGAATATTCTTAAAGGTAAAATGCTTACTAACTAATAAATATTAAAAATTTGTTATATTATTTTTGGGTTTTTATATTTTGTTTTTTGTGTATTAGTGTCTACCTATACTACTTATTTTCTAGTAATATTTTTATCCTTAACTTAATCTAAACTATATTTTTATCCTATGGCTATACTAATATATGTGCAATATATTATATAGACATATTTTCTTAGACTAGTTTGTTACGTTTATTTCTTATCCTATATCTTATTACTAGATGTTTATTTATAAATCCTGACAAACTCAAGGCTGCTAGTTTTCGTGACATTGTTTTTAGTCTTGAGGTTGTTCGGACCCACTCCTTAACAAGGTATTTCCGGCTCTCAACCTGTGCCACTTTTGGTTTTAGATGCTGTTCCACTGGTGCGGTGCTTCGAATGCGGCGTCTTGTGTTTTCTGCCCTATTTTGATCCACGAGCTCAACGGACCACCTCGATGTCGAATACTTGTCACTAGTAATTGTTTGCCTGTCTCTTATAGTGTTGGTGCTTTTTAGACTTAAATGTGCTAGATAAATTTTAACTGCAAAAGAATTTACGTAGGTGCCTGCTTTTAATTGAACCAATTTCTTATGAAATTGGTTCCAATTTGCTTTCATGTTGTTGTAAATTCTTCTGCTTGTTTTTCCTATTGAATTTATGATCACAATTAAAGTAAATTTGAAGAGGTGGTCTGGGCTCGTGATTTCTTCCAAATTCTGTCCGTGAATTGGGGTGTGAGGGTCTTTTTGGGCCTTGTTGCACTGGTTCCTACTTCCGTGTGTTGCTAATTGCACTTTAGCAATACGCCACGGACAGGCGTGCCAGCGCGTCCCATTTCGCGCGGATCGGGCACCCGCTATCGAAAGCGCCGTGGTCAGCTTTGTCCAATTTGGCTGACAGGCAATTATGGCACCTTGGAGCCTCCTCTGCCAGCCGCGACGGACAATCAGCTTGCATGTGGGGCTCACCACAGTGGATGCAGAGGTCGGCGGGCTGCGTGCACAGTTTTCGGCTGTGGCCGAAGCGCAGACAGCGAGTGCACTGCACCAGTGGTGACTGGTCCAGCACTCGCACTCGCTGCAGGTCAATGTGCACGCGACCCGCCATCGTCAGCCTCTGCCATATCGTGGGAGACACCTGCAGAATGACGTGGCACATGTGGGGGTTCCTCGTCCTTCGACGGTACTTCACCCCCAACCTCACATCATCTGCAGGTATATCCCCGATCAGGTGGGTATTCTGCCGTTGCAGGGCCTGGATTACCTCCACATCCGTGTGGCACGAGAGGACGTCCTTAACAATGACGAGCGGGTCTTTGTTCCTCACCTCTTCCACAACCAGATTTCCTGCCTTCCGGATTCTCTCAGTGACCCTGCTTAGCTCCTCTCTTGTTTTAAAGCCGACCACAACCTTTTGGTCCCTCGCTTTCCGCAGTCGTTCCACTCTTGTGCCCTCATTTCGGGCATCGACCGCCGTCCTGAGCTTCTCAATAACCTCTTCACCGGTGTCCTGTTCATTGACGGATGATACGACCACCGAGTGAAGAGGCTCTTGGATGGGCTGCTTCGGGCCGGCGGCCATTTCCGCGAAGGTTGGGCTCTGGCCTGCGACATAGCGAGGGGCCTGTTGCAGACGCTCCGACAGAGCCCGTGTGTGCTGTTTGCATTCCTCCAGCGCCTGGTTGTGCTGTTGGAGGTTCGCCATCAGCTGCTTCATGAGCTCTGTCGGTTCGTCTATGGTCGGCCTCGGTGGTGCCACCACCGGTGCGACTGGAGATGTAACAGCGGGCGCCGGTACGGCGGGAACCTTGCTCCGCTCCGCCTCCTTTACGAGCTCATAGAGCCGGTTTATAGCGTCAGTAACCCCAGTCTTTATCTCAGTCTTGAGATTGCGAGAGTTGCCTAGATGCAGCTTTGCCTTATTAAGGCAAGCTCTCGCCTCCGCTGTGAGACTGGGGTACCTCGGCTCCGGTCTCGTTGTTGGCCTCGTAGTGTCTCCAGATGCTCGCCGCGTCTCCAGAGTGCTAGGGGCAGGTGGTGTGGTGACGGGGTTTGGGGTGGTCAGGGACTTGGCTTGTAGCTCAGTTTTCCCGGCCTCCCATTCCCCGATGCTGCGCCTCACACTTGGACGCGATGGTCCCGCCTTCTCAATTGAGCGCGGCGAGCACCTGGAGCCTGGCGAGCTCGCGTCTTTTTTGGCCGGTGTGCGGAACATATTGGAGGTTCGTGTGTAGGTGGTGTTCATATAACCACTCAGAGGGAACTGGCAATGTTTCTGTATCCCTGTAAAGGGGGGATAAGCAGAAAAAGGAGAACAAAACAAACACAGAGCTATCCTAAAATAAAACTAATTAAATCCTACGGTCGCAGGACCATAAGGTCAAAACGTGCTCCGTCTAATAGATGCTAAAAACGCGAAAAGTCCCTTAAAATGTTTATACGTTGCTGGAAGAGCTAAATTTACGGTAAAAAATTTTTGCCCAAAACCCAACGTCTACCTTCCTATAGACCAGAGGGCGGGTGGGTGGGCAAATTTTTTCCGAGCTAGGCGCACGTGCGAGGTGTCAAAAGACGCGTCTCCGCGCGGGCTAGTCAACAATTATGTTCCTGGAATAATCCCGAAGAAAAATCGGGAATTATCCTGAAAAAACTGATTTTATGGCCAAAAAGTATGTAAAAACACCGAATAACACCACCGAAACGGGACTCGACTTCGCGGAACGCGCACGGGAGTACAGGTAAGGCAGGTAAGTATCGGATTAAATTATTAAAAACCAGGAATAGACTGAAAATTTTGAATAAAATTTAAAATAGTGCTTTCTAAAGGGAGTTTTTTGAAAATTTTTACAAGTCAATAAACGAAAAAGTGTTTTTCGCGAAATTGTCAATTATCCCTAGTGGGAACGTTACAGGGAGTCTAGTTAAGATTTAAAATGCTGAAAACAGCTTGATATTGCGTCACCGGGATGCAGAGATATGAAGTTTTGATCAAAAACGTGTATCCCTTAGGTAGATTTCGTCTATATATCAGTACTATTGACTGTAAATAGTTTCTGGAATATCAGAAGTACTATGCGAGCTAGGCGCACGGGCGAGGTGTCAAAAGACGCGTCTCCGCGCGGGCTAGTCAACAATTATGTTCCTGGAATAATCCCGAAGAAAAATCGGGAATTATCCTGAAAAAACTGATTTTATGGCCAAAAAGTATGTAAAAACACCGAATAACACCACCGAAACGGGACTCGACTTCGCGGAACGCGCACGGGAGTACAGGTAAGGCAGGTAAGTATCGGATTAAATTATTAAAAACCAGGAATAGACTGAAAATTTTGAATAAAATTTAAAATAGTGCTTTCTAAAGGGAGTTTTTTGAAAATTTTTACAAGTCAATAAACGAAAAAGTGTTTTTCGCGAAATTGTCAATTATCCCTAGTGGGAACGTTACAGGGAGTCTAGTTAAGATTTAAAATGCTGAAAACAGCTTGATATTGCGTCACCGGGATGCAGAGATATGAAGTTTTGATCAAAAACGTGTATCCCTTAGGTAGATTTCGTCTATATATCAGTACTATTGACTGTAAATAGTTTCTGGAATATCAGAAGTACTATGCGAGCTAGGCGCACGGGCGAGGTGTCAAAAGACGCGTCTCCGCGCGGGCTAGTCAACAATTATGTTCCTGGAATAATCCCGAAGAAAAATCGGGAATTATCCTGAAAAAACTGATTTTATGGCCAAAAAGTATGTAAAAACACCGAATAACACCACCGAAACGGGACTCGACTTCGCGGAACGCGCACGGGAGTACAGGTAAGGCAGGTAAGTATCGGATTAAATTATTAAAAACCAGGAATAGACTGAAAATTTTGAATAAAATTTAAAATAGTGCTTTCTAAAGGGAGTTTTTTGAAAATTTTTACAAGTCAATAAACGAAAAAGTGTTTTTCGCGAAATTGTCAATTATCCCTAGTGGGAACGTTACAGGGAGTCTAGTTAAGATTTAAAATGCTGAAAACAGCTTGATATTGCGTCACCGGGATGCAGAGATATGAAGTTTTGATCAAAAACGTGTATCCCTTAGGTAGATTTCGTCTATATATCAGTACTATTGACTGTAAATAGTTTCTGGAATATCAGAAGTACTATGCGAGCTAGGCGCACGGGCGAGGTGTCAAAAGACGCGTCTCCGCGCGGGCTAGTCAACAATTATGTTCCTGGAATAATCCCGAAGAAAAATCGGGAATTATCCTGAAAAAACTGATTTTATGGCCAAAAAGTATGTAAAAACACCGAATAACACCACCGAAACGGGACTCGACTTCGCGGAACGCGCACGGGAGTACAGGTAAGGCAGGTAAGTATCGGATTAAATTATTAAAAACCAGGAATAGACTGAAAATTTTGAATAAAATTTAAAATAGTGCTTTCTAAAGGGAGTTTTTTGAAAATTTTTACAAGTCAATAAACGAAAAAGTGTTTTTCGCGAAATTGTCAATTATCCCTAGTGGGAACGTTACAGGGAGTCTAGTTAAGATTTAAAATGCTGAAAACAGCTTGATATTGCGTCACCGGGATGCAGAGATATGAAGTTTTGATCAAAAACGTGTATCCCTTAGGTAGATTTCGTCTATATATCAGTACTATTGACTGTAAATAGTTTCTGGAATATCAGAAGTACTATGCGAGCTAGGCGCACGGGCGAGGTGTCAAAAGACGCGTCTCCGCGCGGGCTAGTCAACAATTATGTTCCTGGAATAATCCCGAAGAAAAATCGGGAATTATCCTGAAAAAACTGATTTTATGGCCAAAAAGTATGTAAAAACACCGAATAACACCACCGAAACGGGACTCGACTTCGCGGAACGCGCACGGGAGTACAGGTAAGGCAGGTAAGTATCGGATTAAATTATTAAAAACCAGGAATAGACTGAAAATTTTGAATAAAATTTAAAATAGTGCTTTCTAAAGGGAGTTTTTTGAAAATTTTTACAAGTCAATAAACGAAAAAGTGTTTTTCGCGAAATTGTCAATTATCCCTAGTGGGAACGTTACAGGGAGTCTAGTTAAGATTTAAAATGCTGAAAACAGCTTGATATTGCGTCACCGGGATGCAGAGATATGAAGTTTTGATCAAAAACGTGTATCCCTTAGGTAGATTTCGTCTATATATCAGTACTATTGACTGTAAATAGTTTCTGGAATATCAGAAGTACTATGCGAGCTAGGCGCACGGGCGAGGTGTCAAAAGACGCGTCTCCGCGCGGGCTAGTCAACAATTATGTTCCTGGAATAATCCCGAAGAAAAATCGGGAATTATCCTGAAAAAACTGATTTTATGGCCAAAAAGTATGTAAAAACACCGAATAACACCACCGAAACGGGACTCGACTTCGCGGAACGCGCACGGGAGTACAGGTAAGGCAGGTAAGTATCGGATTAAATTATTAAAAACCAGGAATAGACTGAAAATTTTGAATAAAATTTAAAATAGTGCTTTCTAAAGGGAGTTTTTTGAAAATTTTTACAAGTCAATAAACGAAAAAGTGTTTTTCGCGAAATTGTCAATTATCCCTAGTGGGAACGTTACAGGGAGTCTAGTTAAGATTTAAAATGCTGAAAACAGCTTGATATTGCGTCACCGGGATGCAGAGATATGAAGTTTTGATCAAAAACGTGTATCCCTTAGGTAGATTTCGTCTATATATCAGTACTATTGACTGTAAATAGTTTCTGGAATATCAGAAGTACTATGCGAGCTAGGCGCACGGGCGAGGTGTCAAAAGACGCGTCTCCGCGCGGGCTAGTCAACAATTATGTTCCTGGAATAATCCCGAAGAAAAATCGGGAATTATCCTGAAAAAACTGATTTTATGGCCAAAAAGTATGTAAAAACACCGAATAACACCACCGAAACGGGACTCGACTTCGCGGAACGCGCACGGGAGTACAGGTAAGGCAGGTAAGTATCGGATTAAATTATTAAAAACCAGGAATAGACTGAAAATTTTGAATAAAATTTAAAATAGTGCTTTCTAAAGGGAGTTTTTTGAAAATTTTTACAAGTCAATAAACGAAAAAGTGTTTTTCGCGAAATTGTCAATTATCCCTAGTGGGAACGTTACAGGGAGTCTAGTTAAGATTTAAAATGCTGAAAACAGCTTGATATTGCGTCACCGGGATGCAGAGATATGAAGTTTTGATCAAAAACGTGTATCCCTTAGGTAGATTTCGTCTATATATCAGTACTATTGACTGTAAATAGTTTCTGGAATATCAGAAGTACTATGCGAGCTAGGCGCACGGGCGAGGTGTCAAAAGACGCGTCTCCGCGCGGGCTAGTCAACAATTATGTTCCTGGAATAATCCCGAAGAAAAATCGGGAATTATCCTGAAAAAACTGATTTTATGGCCAAAAAGTATGTAAAAACACCGAATAACACCACCGAAACGGGACTCGACTTCGCGGAACGCGCACGGGAGTACAGGTAAGGCAGGTAAGTATCGGATTAAATTATTAAAAACCAGGAATAGACTGAAAATTTTGAATAAAATTTAAAATAGTGCTTTCTAAAGGGAGTTTTTTGAAAATTTTTACAAGTCAATAAACGAAAAAGTGTTTTTCGCGAAATTGTCAATTATCCCTAGTGGGAACGTTACAGGGAGTCTAGTTAAGATTTAAAATGCTGAAAACAGCTTGATATTGCGTCACCGGGATGCAGAGATATGAAGTATTGATCAAAAACGTGTATCCCTTAGGTAGATTTCGTCTATATATCAGTACTATTGACTGTAAATAGTTTCTGGAATATCAGAAGTACTATGCGAGCTAGGCGCACGGGCGAGGTGTCAAAAGACGCGTCTCCGCGCGGGCTAGTCAACAATTATGTTCCTGGAATAATCCCGAAGAAAAATCGGGAATTATCCTGAAAAAACTGATTTTATGGCCAAAAAGTATGTAAAAACACCGAATAACACCACCGAAACGGGACTCGACTTCGCGGAACGCGCACGGGAGTACAGGTAAGGCAGGTAAGTATCGGATTAAATTATTAAAAACCAGGAATAGACTGAAAATTTTGAATAAAATTTAAAATAGTGCTTTCTAAAGGGAGTTTTTTGAAAATTTTTACAAGTCAATAAACGAAAAAGTGTTTTTCGCGAAATTGTCAATTATCCCTAGTGGGAACGTTACAGGGAGTCTAGTTAAGATTTAAAATGCTGAAAACAGCTTGATATTGCGTCACCGGGATGCAGAGATATGAAGTTTTGATCAAAAACGTGTATCCCTTAGGTAGATTTCGTCTATATATCAGTACTATTGACTGTAAATAGTTTCTGGAATATCAGAAGTACTATGCGAGCTAGGCGCACGGGCGAGGTGTCAAAAGACGCGTCTCCGCGCGGGCTAGTCAACAATTATGTTCCTGGAATAATCCCGAAGAAAAATCGGGAATTATCCTGAAAAAACTGATTTTATGGCCAAAAAGTATGTAAAAACACCGAATAACACCACCGAAACGGGACTCGACTTCGCGGAACGCGCACGGGAGTACAGGTAAGGCAGGTAAGTATCGGATTAAATTATTAAAAACCAGGAATAGACTGAAAATTTTGAATAAAATTTAAAATAGTGCTTTCTAAAGGGAGTTTTTTGAAAATTTTTACAAGTCAATAAACGAAAAAGTGTTTTTCGCGAAATTGTCAATTATCCCTAGTGGGAACGTTACAGGGAGTCTAGTTAAGATTTAAAATGCTGAAAACAGCTTGATATTGCGTCACCGGGATGCAGAGATATGAAGTTTTGATCAAAAACGTGTATCCCTTAGGTAGATTTCGTCTATATATCAGTACTATTGACTGTAAATAGTTTCTGGAATATCAGAAGTACTATGCGAGCTAGGCGCACGGGCGAGGTGTCAAAAGACGCGTCTCCGCGCGGGCTAGTCAACAATTATGTTCCTGGAATAATCCCGAAGAAAAATCGGGAATTATCCTGAAAAAACTGATTTTATGGCCAAAAAGTATGTAAAAACACCGAATAACACCACCGAAACGGGACTCGACTTCGCGGAACGCGCACGGGAGTACAGGTAAGGCAGGTAAGTATCGGATTAAATTATTAAAAACCAGGAATAGACTGAAAATTTTGAATAAAATTTAAAATAGTGCTTTCTAAAGGGAGTTTTTTGAAAATTTTTACAAGTCAATAAACGAAAAAGTGTTTTTCGCGAAATTGTCAATTATCCCTAGTGGGAACGTTACAGGGAGTCTAGTTAAGATTTAAAATGCTGAAAACAGCTTGATATTGCGTCACCGGGATGCAGAGATATGAAGTTTTGATCAAAAACGTGTATCCCTTAGGTAGATTTCGTCTATATATCAGTACTATTGACTGTAAATAGTTTCTGGAATATCAGAAGTACTATGCGAGCTAGGCGCACGGGCGAGGTGTCAAAAGACGCGTCTCCGCGCGGGCTAGTCAACAATTATGTTCCTGGAATAATCCCGAAGAAAAATCGGGAATTATCCTGAAAAAACTGATTTTATGGCCAAAAAGTATGTAAAAACACCGAATAACACCACCGAAACGGGACTCGACTTCGCGGAACGCGCACGGGAGTACAGGTAAGGCAGGTAAGTATCGGATTAAATTATTAAAAACCAGGAATAGACTGAAAATTTTGAATAAAATTTAAAATAGTGCTTTCTAAAGGGAGTTTTTTGAAAATTTTTACAAGTCAATAAACGAAAAAGTGTTTTTCGCGAAATTGTCAATTATCCCTAGTGGGAACGTTACAGGGAGTCTAGTTAAGATTTAAAATGCTGAAAACAGCTTGATATTGCGTCACCGGGATGCAGAGATATGAAGTTTTGATCAAAAACGTGTATCCCTTAGGTAGATTTCGTCTATATATCAGTACTATTGACTGTAAATAGTTTCTGGAATATCAGAAGTACTATGCGAGCTAGGCGCACGGGCGAGGTGTCAAAAGACGCGTCTCCGCGCGGGCTAGTCAACAATTATGTTCCTGGAATAATCCCGAAGAAAAATCGGGAATTATCCTGAAAAAACTGATTTTATGGCCAAAAAGTATGTAAAAACACCGAATAACACCACCGAAACGGGACTCGACTTCGCGGAACGCGCACGGGAGTACAGGTAAGGCAGGTAAGTATCGGATTAAATTATTAAAAACCAGGAATAGACTGAAAATTTTGAATAAAATTTAAAATAGTGCTTTCTAAAGGGAGTTTTTTGAAAATTTTTACAAGTCAATAAACGAAAAAGTGTTTTTCGCGAAATTGTCAATTATCCCTAGTGGGAACGTTACAGGGAGTCTAGTTAAGATTTAAAATGCTGAAAACAGCTTGATATTGCGTCACCGGGATGCAGAGATATGAAGTTTTGATCAAAAACGTGTATCCCTTAGGTAGATTTCGTCTATATATCAGTACTATTGACTGTAAATAGTTTCTGGAATATCAGAAGTACTATGCGAGCTAGGCGCACGGGCGAGGTGTCAAAAGACGCGTCTCCGCGCGGGCTAGTCAACAATTATGTTCCTGGAATAATCCCGAAGAAAAATCGGGAATTATCCTGAAAAAACTGATTTTATGGCCAAAAAGTATGTAAAAACACCGAATAACACCACCGAAACGGGACTCGACTTCGCGGAACGCGCACGGGAGTACAGGTAAGGCAGGTAAGTATCGGATTAAATTATTAAAAACCAGGAATAGACTGAAAATTTTGAATAAAATTTAAAATAGTGCTTTCTAAAGGGAGTTTTTTGAAAATTTTTACAAGTCAATAAACGAAAAAGTGTTTTTCGCGAAATTGTCAATTATCCCTAGTGGGAACGTTACAGGGAGTCTAGTTAAGATTTAAAATGCTGAAAACAGCTTGATATTGCGTCACCGGGATGCAGAGATATGAAGTTTTGATCAAAAACGTGTATCCCTTAGGTAGATTTCGTCTATATATCAGTACTATTGACTGTAAATAGTTTCTGGAATATCAGAAGTACTATGCGAGCTAGGCGCACGGGCGAGGTGTCAAAAGACGCGTCTCCGCGCGGGCTAGTCAACAATTATGTTCCTGGAATAATCCCGAAGAAAAATCGGGAATTATCCTGAAAAAACTGATTTTATGGCCAAAAAGTATGTAAAAACACCGAATAACACCACCGAAACGGGACTCGACTTCGCGGAACGCGCACGGGAGTACAGGTAAGGCAGGTAAGTATCGGATTAAATTATTAAAAACCAGGAATAGACTGAAAATTTTGAATAAAATTTAAAATAGTGCTTTCTAAAGGGAGTTTTTTGAAAATTTTTACAAGTCAATAAACGAAAAAGTGTTTTTCGCGAAATTGTCAATTATCCCTAGTGGGAACGTTACAGGGAGTCTAGTTAAGATTTAAAATGCTGAAAACAGCTTGATATTGCGTCACCGGGATGCAGAGATATGAAGTTTTGATCAAAAACGTGTATCCCTTAGGTAGATTTCGTCTATATATCAGTACTATTGACTGTAAATAGTTTCTGGAATATCAGAAGTACTATGCGAGCTAGGCGCACGGGCGAGGTGTCAAAAGACGCGTCTCCGCGCGGGCTAGTCAACAATTATGTTCCTGGAATAATCCCGAAGAAAAATCGGGAATTATCCTGAAAAAACTGATTTTATGGCCAAAAAGTATGTAAAAACACCGAATAACACCACCGAAACGGGACTCGACTTCGCGGAACGCGCACGGGAGTACAGGTAAGGCAGGTAAGTATCGGATTAAATTATTAAAAACCAGGAATAGACTGAAAATTTTGAATAAAATTTAAAATAGTGCTTTCTAAAGGGAGTTTTTTGAAAATTTTTACAAGTCAATAAACGAAAAAGTGTTTTTCGCGAAATTGTCAATTATCCCTAGTGGGAACGTTACAGGGAGTCTAGTTAAGATTTAAAATGCTGAAAACAGCTTGATATTGCGTCACCGGGATGCAGAGATATGAAGTTTTGATCAAAAACGTGTATCCCTTAGGTAGATTTCGTCTATATATCAGTACTATTGACTGTAAATAGTTTCTGGAATATCAGAAGTACTATGCGAGCTAGGCGCACGGGCGAGGTGTCAAAAGACGCGTCTCCGCGCGGGCTAGTCAACAATTATGTTCCTGGAATAATCCCGAAGAAAAATCGGGAATTATCCTGAAAAAACTGATTTTATGGCCAAAAAGTATGTAAAAACACCGAATAACACCACCGAAACGGGACTCGACTTCGCGGAACGCGCACGGGAGTACAGGTAAGGCAGGTAAGTATCGGATTAAATTATTAAAAACCAGGAATAGACTGAAAATTTTGAATAAAATTTAAAATAGTGCTTTCTAAAGGGAGTTTTTTGAAAATTTTTACAAGTCAATAAACGAAAAAGTGTTTTTCGCGAAATTGTCAATTATCCCTAGTGGGAACGTTACAGGGAGTCTAGTTAAGATTTAAAATGCTGAAAACAGCTTGATATTGCGTCACCGGGATGCAGAGATATGAAGTTTTGATCAAAAACGTGTATCCCTTAGGTAGATTTCGTCTATATATCAGTACTATTGACTGTAAATAGTTTCTGGAATATCAGAAGTACTATGCGAGCTAGGCGCACGGGCGAGGTGTCAAAAGACGCGTCTCCGCGCGGGCTAGTCAACAATTATGTTCCTGGAATAATCCCGAAGAAAAATCGGGAATTATCCTGAAAAAACTGATTTTATGGCCAAAAAGTATGTAAAAACACCGAATAACACCACCGAAACGGGACTCGACTTCGCGGAACGCGCACGGGAGTACAGGTAAGGCAGGTAAGTATCGGATTAAATTATTAAAAACCAGGAATAGACTGAAAATTTTGAATAAAATTTAAAATAGTGCTTTCTAAAGGGAGTTTTTTGAAAATTTTTACAAGTCAATAAACGAAAAAGTGTTTTTCGCGAAATTGTCAATTATCCCTAGTGGGAACGTTACAGGGAGTCTAGTTAAGATTTAAAATGCTGAAAACAGCTTGATATTGCGTCACCGGGATGCAGAGATATGAAGTTTTGATCAAAAACGTGTATCCCTTAGGTAGATTTCGTCTATATATCAGTACTATTGACTGTAAATAGTTTCTGGAATATCAGAAGTACTATGCGAGCTAGGCGCACGGGCGAGGTGTCAAAAGACGCGTCTCCGCGCGGGCTAGTCAACAATTATGTTCCTGGAATAATCCCGAAGAAAAATCGGGAATTATCCTGAAAAAACTGATTTTATGGCCAAAAAGTATGTAAAAACACCGAATAACACCACCGAAACGGGACTCGACTTCGCGGAACGCGCACGGGAGTACAGGTAAGGCAGGTAAGTATCGGATTAAATTATTAAAAACCAGGAATAGACTGAAAATTTTGAATAAAATTTAAAATAGTGCTTTCTAAAGGGAGTTTTTTGAAAATTTTTACAAGTCAATAAACGAAAAAGTGTTTTTCGCGAAATTGTCAATTATCCCTAGTGGGAACGTTACAGGGAGTCTAGTTAAGATTTAAAATGCTGAAAACAGCTTGATATTGCGTCACCGGGATGCAGAGATATGAAGTTTTGATCAAAAACGTGTATCCCTTAGGTAGATTTCGTCTATATATCAGTACTATTGACTGTAAATAGTTTCTGGAATATCAGAAGTACTATGCGAGCTAGGCGCACGGGCGAGGTGTCAAAAGACGCGTCTCCGCGCGGGCTAGTCAACAATTATGTTCCTGGAATAATCCCGAAGAAAAATCGGGAATTATCCTGAAAAAACTGATTTTATGGCCAAAAAGTATGTAAAAACACCGAATAACACCACCGAAACGGGACTCGACTTCGCGGAACGCGCACGGGAGTACAGGTAAGGCAGGTAAGTATCGGATTAAATTATTAAAAACCAGGAATAGACTGAAAATTTTGAATAAAATTTAAAATAGTGCTTTCTAAAGGGAGTTTTTTGAAAATTTTTACAAGTCAATAAACGAAAAAGTGTTTTTCGCGAAATTGTCAATTATCCCTAGTGGGAACGTTACAGGGAGTCTAGTTAAGATTTAAAATGCTGAAAACAGCTTGATATTGCGTCACCGGGATGCAGAGATATGAAGTTTTGATCAAAAACGTGTATCCCTTAGGTAGATTTCGTCTATATATCAGTACTATTGACTGTAAATAGTTTCTGGAATATCAGAAGTACTATGCGAGCTAGGCGCACGGGCGAGGTGTCAAAAGACGCGTCTCCGCGCGGGCTAGTCAACAATTATGTTCCTGGAATAATCCCGAAGAAAAATCGGGAATTATCCTGAAAAAACTGATTTTATGGCCAAAAAGTATGTAAAAACACCGAATAACACCACCGAAACGGGACTCGACTTCGCGGAACGCGCACGGGAGTACAGGTAAGGCAGGTAAGTATCGGATTAAATTATTAAAAACCAGGAATAGACTGAAAATTTTGAATAAAATTTAAAATAGTGCTTTCTAAAGGGAGTTTTTTGAAAATTTTTACAAGTCAATAAACGAAAAAGTGTTTTTCGCGAAATTGTCAATTATCCCTAGTGGGAACGTTACAGGGAGTCTAGTTAAGATTTAAAATGCTGAAAACAGCTTGATATTGCGTCACCGGGATGCAGAGATATGAAGTTTTGATCAAAAACGTGTATCCCTTAGGTAGATTTCGTCTATATATCAGTACTATTGACTGTAAATAGTTTCTGGAATATCAGAAGTACTATGCGAGCTAGGCGCACGGGCGAGGTGTCAAAAGACGCGTCTCCGCGCGGGCTAGTCAACAATTATGTTCCTGGAATAATCCCGAAGAAAAATCGGGAATTATCCTGAAAAAACTGATTTTATGGCCAAAAAGTATGTAAAAACACCGAATAACACCACCGAAACGGGACTCGACTTCGCGGAACGCGCACGGGAGTACAGGTAAGGCAGGTAAGTATCGGATTAAATTATTAAAAACCAGGAATAGACTGAAAATTTTGAATAAAATTTAAAATAGTGCTTTCTAAAGGGAGTTTTTTGAAAATTTTTACAAGTCAATAAACGAAAAAGTGTTTTTCGCGAAATTGTCAATTATCCCTAGTGGGAACGTTACAGGGAGTCTAGTTAAGATTTAAAATGCTGAAAACAGCTTGATATTGCGTCACCGGGATGCAGAGATATGAAGTTTTGATCAAAAACGTGTATCCCTTAGGTAGATTTCGTCTATATATCAGTACTATTGACTGTAAATAGTTTCTGGAATATCAGAAGTACTATGCGAGCTAGGCGCACGGGCGAGGTGTCAAAAGACGCGTCTCCGCGCGGGCTAGTCAACAATTATGTTCCTGGAATAATCCCGAAGAAAAATCGGGAATTATCCTGAAAAAACTGATTTTATGGCCAAAAAGTATGTAAAAACACCGAATAACACCACCGAAACGGGACTCGACTTCGCGGAACGCGCACGGGAGTACAGGTAAGGCAGGTAAGTATCGGATTAAATTATTAAAAACCAGGAATAGACTGAAAATTTTGAATAAAATTTAAAATAGTGCTTTCTAAAGGGAGTTTTTTGAAAATTTTTACAAGTCAATAAACGAAAAAGTGTTTTTCGCGAAATTGTCAATTATCCCTAGTGGGAACGTTACAGGGAGTCTAGTTAAGATTTAAAATGCTGAAAACAGCTTGATATTGCGTCACCGGGATGCAGAGATATGAAGTTTTGATCAAAAACGTGTATCCCTTAGGTAGATTTCGTCTATATATCAGTACTATTGACTGTAAATAGTTTCTGGAATATCAGAAGTACTATGCGAGCTAGGCGCACGGGCGAGGTGTCAAAAGACGCGTCTCCGCGCGGGCTAGTCAACAATTATGTTCCTGGAATAATCCCGAAGAAAAATCGGGAATTATCCTGAAAAAACTGATTTTATGGCCAAAAAGTATGTAAAAACACCGAATAACACCACCGAAACGGGACTCGACTTCGCGGAACGCGCACGGGAGTACAGGTAAGGCAGGTAAGTATCGGATTAAATTATTAAAAACCAGGAATAGACTGAAAATTTTGAATAAAATTTAAAATAGTGCTTTCTAAAGGGAGTTTTTTGAAAATTTTTACAAGTCAATAAACGAAAAAGTGTTTTTCGCGAAATTGTCAATTATCCCTAGTGGGAACGTTACAGGGAGTCTAGTTAAGATTTAAAATGCTGAAAACAGCTTGATATTGCGTCACCGGGATGCAGAGATATGAAGTTTTGATCAAAAACGTGTATCCCTTAGGTAGATTTCGTCTATATATCAGTACTATTGACTGTAAATAGTTTCTGGAATATCAGAAGTACTATGCGAGCTAGGCGCACGGGCGAGGTGTCAAAAGACGCGTCTCCGCGCGGGCTAGTCAACAATTATGTTCCTGGAATAATCCCGAAGAAAAATCGGGAATTATCCTGAAAAAACTGATTTTATGGCCAAAAAGTATGTAAAAACACCGAATAACACCACCGAAACGGGACTCGACTTCGCGGAACGCGCACGGGAGTACAGGTAAGGCAGGTAAGTATCGGATTAAATTATTAAAAACCAGGAATAGACTGAAAATTTTGAATAAAATTTAAAATAGTGCTTTCTAAAGGGAGTTTTTTGAAAATTTTTACAAGTCAATAAACGAAAAAGTGTTTTTCGCGAAATTGTCAATTATCCCTAGTGGGAACGTTACAGGGAGTCTAGTTAAGATTTAAAATGCTGAAAACAGCTTGATATTGCGTCACCGGGATGCAGAGATATGAAGTTTTGATCAAAAACGTGTATCCCTTAGGTAGATTTCGTCTATATATCAGTACTATTGACTGTAAATAGTTTCTGGAATATCAGAAGTACTATGCGAGCTAGGCGCACGGGCGAGGTGTCAAAAGACGCGTCTCCGCGCGGGCTAGTCAACAATTATGTTCCTGGAATAATCCCGAAGAAAAATCGGGAATTATCCTGAAAAAACTGATTTTATGGCCAAAAAGTATGTAAAAACACCGAATAACACCACCGAAACGGGACTCGACTTCGCGGAACGCGCACGGGAGTACAGGTAAGGCAGGTAAGTATCGGATTAAATTATTAAAAACCAGGAATAGACTGAAAATTTTGAATAAAATTTAAAATAGTGCTTTCTAAAGGGAGTTTTTTGAAAATTTTTACAAGTCAATAAACGAAAAAGTGTTTTTCGCGAAATTGTCAATTATCCCTAGTGGGAACGTTACAGGGAGTCTAGTTAAGATTTAAAATGCTGAAAACAGCTTGATATTGCGTCACCGGGATGCAGAGATATGAAGTTTTGATCAAAAACGTGTATCCCTTAGGTAGATTTCGTCTATATATCAGTACTATTGACTGTAAATAGTTTCTGGAATATCAGAAGTACTATGCGAGCTAGGCGCACGGGCGAGGTGTCAAAAGACGCGTCTCCGCGCGGGCTAGTCAACAATTATGTTCCTGGAATAATCCCGAAGAAAAATCGGGAATTATCCTGAAAAAACTGATTTTATGGCCAAAAAGTATGTAAAAACACCGAATAACACCACCGAAACGGGACTCGACTTCGCGGAACGCGCACGGGAGTACAGGTAAGGCAGGTAAGTATCGGATTAAATTATTAAAAACCAGGAATAGACTGAAAATTTTGAATAAAATTTAAAATAGTGCTTTCTAAAGGGAGTTTTTTGAAAATTTTTACAAGTCAATAAACGAAAAAGTGTTTTTCGCGAAATTGTCAATTATCCCTAGTGGGAACGTTACAGGGAGTCTAGTTAAGATTTAAAATGCTGAAAACAGCTTGATATTGCGTCACCGGGATGCAGAGATATGAAGTTTTGATCAAAAACGTGTATCCCTTAGGTAGATTTCGTCTATATATCAGTACTATTGACTGTAAATAGTTTCTGGAATATCAGAAGTACTATGCGAGCTAGGCGCACGGGCGAGGTGTCAAAAGACGCGTCTCCGCGCGGGCTAGTCAACAATTATGTTCCTGGAATAATCCCGAAGAAAAATCGGGAATTATCCTGAAAAAACTGATTTTATGGCCAAAAAGTATGTAAAAACACCGAATAACACCACCGAAACGGGACTCGACTTCGCGGAACGCGCACGGGAGTACAGGTAAGGCAGGTAAGTATCGGATTAAATTATTAAAAACCAGGAATAGACTGAAAATTTTGAATAAAATTTAAAATAGTGCTTTCTAAAGGGAGTTTTTTGAAAATTTTTACAAGTCAATAAACGAAAAAGTGTTTTTCGCGAAATTGTCAATTATCCCTAGTGGGAACGTTACAGGGAGTCTAGTTAAGATTTAAAATGCTGAAAACAGCTTGATATTGCGTCACCGGGATGCAGAGATATGAAGTTTTGATCAAAAACGTGTATCCCTTAGGTAGATTTCGTCTATATATCAGTACTATTGACTGTAAATAGTTTCTGGAATATCAGAAGTACTATGCGAGCTAGGCGCACGGGCGAGGTGTCAAAAGACGCGTCTCCGCGCGGGCTAGTCAACAATTATGTTCCTGGAATAATCCCGAAGAAAAATCGGGAATTATCCTGAAAAAACTGATTTTATGGCCAAAAAGTATGTAAAAACACCGAATAACACCACCGAAACGGGACTCGACTTCGCGGAACGCGCACGGGAGTACAGGTAAGGCAGGTAAGTATCGGATTAAATTATTAAAAACCAGGAATAGACTGAAAATTTTGAATAAAATTTAAAATAGTGCTTTCTAAAGGGAGTTTTTTGAAAATTTTTACAAGTCAATAAACGAAAAAGTGTTTTTCGCGAAATTGTCAATTATCCCTAGTGGGAACGTTACAGGGAGTCTAGTTAAGATTTAAAATGCTGAAAACAGCTTGATATTGCGTCACCGGGATGCAGAGATATGAAGTTTTGATCAAAAACGTGTATCCCTTAGGTAGATTTCGTCTATATATCAGTACTATTGACTGTAAATAGTTTCTGGAATATCAGAAGTACTATGCGAGCTAGGCGCACGGGCGAGGTGTCAAAAGACGCGTCTCCGCGCGGGCTAGTCAACAATTATGTTCCTGGAATAATCCCGAAGAAAAATCGGGAATTATCCTGAAAAAACTGATTTTATGGCCAAAAAGTATGTAAAAACACCGAATAACACCACCGAAACGGGACTCGACTTCGCGGAACGCGCACGGGAGTACAGGTAAGGCAGGTAAGTATCGGATTAAATTATTAAAAACCAGGAATAGACTGAAAATTTTGAATAAAATTTAAAATAGTGCTTTCTAAAGGGAGTTTTTTGAAAATTTTTACAAGTCAATAAACGAAAAAGTGTTTTTCGCGAAATTGTCAATTATCCCTAGTGGGAACGTTACAGGGAGTCTAGTTAAGATTTAAAATGCTGAAAACAGCTTGATATTGCGTCACCGGGATGCAGAGATATGAAGTTTTGATCAAAAACGTGTATCCCTTAGGTAGATTTCGTCTATATATCAGTACTATTGACTGTAAATAGTTTCTGGAATATCAGAAGTACTATGCGAGCTAGGCGCACGGGCGAGGTGTCAAAAGACGCGTCTCCGCGCGGGCTAGTCAACAATTATGTTCCTGGAATAATCCCGAAGAAAAATCGGGAATTATCCTGAAAAAACTGATTTTATGGCCAAAAAGTATGTAAAAACACCGAATAACACCACCGAAACGGGACTCGACTTCGCGGAACGCGCACGGGAGTACAGGTAAGGCAGGTAAGTATCGGATAAAATTATTAAAAACCAGGAATAGACTGAAAATTTTGAATAAAATTTAAAATAGTGCTTTCTAAAGGGAGTTTTTTGAAAATTTTTACAAGTCAATAAACGAAAAAGTGTTTTTCGCGAAATTGTCAATTATCCCTAGTGGGAACGTTACAGGGAGTCTAGTTAAGATTTAAAATGCTGAAAACAGCTTGATATTGCGTCACCGGGATGCAGAGATATGAAGTTTTGATCAAAAACGTGTATCCCTTAGGTAGATTTCGTCTATATATCAGTACTATTGACTGTAAATAGTTTCTGGAATATCAGAAGTACTATGCGAGCTAGGCGCACGGGCGAGGTGTCAAAAGACGCGTCTCCGCGCGGGCTAGTCAACAATTATGTTCCTGGAATAATCCCGAAGAAAAATCGGGAATTATCCTGAAAAAACTGATTTTATGGCCAAAAAGTATGTAAAAACACCGAATAACACCACCGAAACGGGACTCGACTTCGCGGAACGCGCACGGGAGTACAGGTAAGGCAGGTAAGTATCGGATTAAATTATTAAAAACCAGGAATAGACTGAAAATTTTGAATAAAATTTAAAATAGTGCTTTCTAAAGGGAGTTTTTTGAAAATTTTTACAAGTCAATAAACGAAAAAGTGTTTTTCGCGAAATTGTCAATTATCCCTAGTGGGAACGTTACAGGGAGTCTAGTTAAGATTTAAAATGCTGAAAACAGCTTGATATTGCGTCACCGGGATGCAGAGATATGAAGTTTTGATCAAAAACGTGTATCCCTTTTTTTTTTTTTTTTTTTTGTGGATGGGAAATCATCAAATGACCCCTCCCGCTCTGGGTGGAGCGGAAGGGAGTGTCAGACTTTTACTGACTAAAACCCACCCGTGTTCCGTCCTTAGCCCTTTCTGTTCCAGGGCAGCGGTTAACCTTTCGGAAAATCCCACCGCCCCGGCAGGCTTCGGCCCTGTGGGGCCCCGTCCTCTGCTGACATCTCTTTGAGGCGCGCGTGGAACACAACGCGCCGTCCGGCACGGGCCTGGTCCTGATCGGACGGTGAGCTACCCATTACTCACCGCCCGCAGGCCCGCGCCTACGGTGGCCGGGAGTCGTCACGCGGCTCCCGACGCCCGGAGCGTCTCCCGCGGCGGCTGAGGCGTGAGGTGTTCTCCCTCAGCCTCCCTGCCACCTCCTTCGCTAGCATGACTGCTTCGCAGAAGGAGGTGACTGCCTCCCATTCTCTCTCGCCCCGGACCATGGCTTGCACCAGGGCCGGGCGCGAGAGGTCGCCGCCGTTGCCGATCGCCTCCACGAGGACACGGCGGGTCTCCGCCCAAGCAGGGCAGACCTCCACCGTGTGCTCCACCGTGTCCTCTGGGCGATCCGGGCAGTGGTGACACCCGGGCGTCTCCTCCCGCCTGATGATGTGCAGGAACCTCCCGAAACATCCGTGTCCGGAGAGGACCTGCGTCAGGCGGTACGTGAGAGCGCCGTGACGCCTCTCTAGCCACTCCTCAAAGAGGGGTCTTATCGCCGCTATCGCGGCGTGCCCTGCGCTGGGTTGCGATAGTCGCGCCTTCCATTCCGCCATGAGATCGCGCCGGAGGTCCGTCCGCTCCGCAGCGATTTGCCGCGGGTGCAGAGTTTCCCCCCGGCGTAGTGCCTCCGCGCGCCAATCATGCAGGCGCGCGAGCACTATCGCCTCCAGATCCCATGGCGGCAGTCCGGCAAGGAGGCATGCCGCCTCGCGCGAGATCGTGCGGTAGCCCCGGATCAGCCTTACGGCTACCACCTTCTGGGGCGCGTTCAGATAGTGTGCGGCTCGAAGCCGCAGTGAACGCGCCCATACCGGGGCCCCATATAGGGCCATGGACCGCACGACCCCCGCGTAAAGCCTCCGGCAGGAGGCGTTTGGCCCCCTCAGGTTGGGCAGGAGCCGCTTTAAGGCGGCCCCGGCCCGTTCCAGTTTGGGGGCCAAACGTCGGAAATGCTCGACGAAGTTCCACCGGCTGTCGAGGACGAGACCCAGGTATCTCATCGTTGTCTCGACGCCGATGTGAACCCCTCCTACCATCAGTTGAGATCCCGAAGGTGGCCCGTACCGGGGCCCATGAAAGGACATGGCCTCGGACTTGTGCAATGCCACCTCGAGACCCAACTGCCGGATCCTATCCACGACTATCGCAACCCCGCGTGTCATTGCGTCGGCCGCCGCCTGATGCGACCTCCCCTGCGCCAGGACCAGCGTGTCGTCAGCGTAGCAAACTACACTGACGCCATCAGGGAGGTCTGCCCGCAGCACCCAGTCGTAACCGATGTCCCACAGGAGCGGCCCCAGAACCGATCCCTGTGGGACACCGCACGACATCTCTCGCCGGCTCCAGTTCCCGTCGCGACCGGGGTAGATGACGGCTCTATCCGTCAGATACGCCCCGACTATTCGACGGAGGTAGGTCGGCACCCGGTGATACCGAAGTGCCTCCCCAATGCAACTCCAGGGCAGGGTGTTAAACGCGTTGGCGATGTCGAGTGACACCGCCACGACGGCCCCGCCCCGGGACACCGCATCCCCCGTCGTGAGGGCTCTAACGCGCATGATGGCGTCCACCGTCGAGCGCCCCTTGCGGAAGCCAAACTGGCTATCCGCAAGATCCGGCCCTGTCCCCACCAGGTGCCCGACGAGGCGGCCCGCAATCACTCTCTCGAAGAGCTTGCCAACCTCGTCGAGCAGCACAATGGGCCGGTATGCGGACGGAGAGTCCGCAGGGCGCCCTGGCTTCTGAATGAGGACCAGCTTCCCTGTCTTCCAACGGAGTGGAAACTGGCCTCTCTCCATGCATGCGCTTAAGAGCGCCTCCAGTCGAGGCCCGAGAGCCGTCGAGGCCAGGACCCAGGCTTTACCCGGCACGCCATCGGGTCCTGGGGCGGTATTTTTGGCCTTCAGCCTGCCTACCGCCGCTCCCAGCTCTACCCCGGTCACTTCGGGTGTGTCGTCGTCGTCGTCCATGTGGTCCGCTTCGGACACCGCTATTGGCGGAGCCATAGGCGGGGGAGTATGCTCCCCCCGTGAAGGGAACAGAGCGCTCACCACCTCCTCCACCAGCTGTGGGCGGAGACTCTGTGTCAGCGGGGGGGCCCAGGTGCGGAGTTTATTCCGCACCATCTTGTAAGGGCGCCCCCATGGATCTCTGTTCAGAGTCTCCAGCATCTCCTCGCGGGCCAAGTCCTTGGCCCGCTGGACAGCCTCTCGGAGGGCGGTCTTCGCCGCTCTGTACCCCCCGTACAGCTCCGCCTCCGTGGCTTCCGCATCCGGAGGGCGGATGCGGCGCCTGCGGTGCCTGGTGTACCGGTGTCGCGCGTCGACGCACGCCTTGCGTAACGCCGCGATCTCCTGCGACCACCAGTACACCTGACGTCGGGCGCGTCCTGGCCGGACTCGGGGCATTGCCACGTCACAAATCTCGGACATGGCCTCCCGGAACCACTCCGCCTCATCGTCGATATCAGCAGGCCTGTCCGGTGAATACACCCAGGCCTGCACGATCGAGGCTTCCAGGAGAAGCTCCCGGTCCAGCTGCTTCAGCGCCCACCGCGGACCACTCGGGGCCTGTTGGACCAGCGCGCTGGAGGTCTGGGCGGAGACATCGAACCGGATATACCGGTGATCGGAGTAGGTCTCCACCTCCTCCATGACGCGCCAGTCAATGACCTGCTGCGTCAGAGCGGGGCTGGCGAACGAGATGTCCACTACCGACTCGCCCCGCATCCGCACACACGTAGGAACAGAACCCCGATTTAGGACGACCAGGCCTGTTTCCAGAGCCCAGTCCTCCACCATCCTGCCCCGCACGTCCGTGCACCGGGAACCCCAGGCCAAGTTCTTGGCGTTGAAGTCCCCGAGCACTAGCACGGAGAAGGGATGGTTCCTGGCGACGACGACACTCAACTCTGTTAGAGAGTTCTGGAGCTCGGCGAGAGTTCGGCTCGGAGAGAAGTAAACTCCCACTACTACAATCTCTCCGAACCGTGCTGCTACGCACCCCTGTCCCTTCGTGACACATTCGAGGGACGGGGTACCGGCGGCAGCCGACGAAATTATGGCCACTGAGCCGCTAAGGTCCTCCACCCAGTCATCCCTGGGCGGGACAAAGTACGGCTCAGCGACCACGGCGATATTAATCGACCACTGCGCCATGGTCTGGAGCAACAAGTCCTGAGCGCAGGCGCAGTGGTTGATGTTCGCCTGGAGGAGGCGTAAAGGAGCCATTACTCCTCCATTTCAACCCCCTCCCGGGCCTCTTGAGGAGGCCCTTCAGCAGCGGCGGCGGTGGCGGCGGCGGCGGCGGTGGCGGCGGCGGCGGCGGTGGCGGCGGCGGCGGCGGTGGCGGCGGCGGCAGCAGTGGCGGCGACGGTGGTGGTGGTGGCGACGGCGGCGGAGGGCCTGCCTTTCCTCCTGGCTTCGGTGGGTGGGGCGCAGGACTTGCTCCCCGCCCGGTGATCGGCCGGCTTGCCAGCAGCCGCACATGCGACGCAGTGCGGCGTGGCGTTGCACGAGCCGGCCTTATGTCCGGGCTTACCGCAGCGAAAGCACAGAGTGCTGCGGTCCTCCGAGGTGCACATGGCGCTCGCGTGGTGTCCCACGAGGCACCGATAGCACCTCAGAGGTCTGGGCTCCAGCAGCTTGACCTGCGCTGACACCCAGCCCACCAGGAGTCTTCCGCCCTCCACTATCTGCCTCGCCGCCGTCACGGGACAGCTTACCGTAATGGTTCGCATGCCCGTGAAGTCGGGACGTATGGTGCCCGCCTTCACCTGGTCGGCCAGACACCCGCCCGTCCCGACGACGGCGGCTACCACCTCCTTCTCCGTAATGGAGTCATCCAGGCCCATAATGCGCATGTCTGCACACTTGACGGGCCTGGAGACTCGAGCCTCGTCCGCATTGAGGGACGCCCTTAGCTTCTCAGCTAGGGCGTCAGCGGTGGGGCCACTCGTCGCACCGGGGATCTCCAGCATGCGGGCACCAGTGGCGGTCACCCTATACCGGAGGCCCCCGGTGATCCCCAGCTCCTGGAGGTCCACCGCCGCTTTTGCCTTCGTGAGCACGTCGCAGTAGGTCACCCCCCCCTTAACCGCGTCCGGCTGTAGTGTTATGACTACAGCCGCGGTCTTAGGGGAGCGAAGCCTAGCCGCAACGGCTCGCTCCTTGCGGCGCCGCCTTTGCGCCTTTTTTCTGGCCGCCTTGGCCGCCTTCCTCCTCTCCCCGACCACTTGCCACTCTGCGTTGGTCGTGGGAGGTTCTTCTGGGAGAGGCGAAGGCTCTGGGGCCCTCGCCTTCCCAGCCGTTTTGCCCTTCTTCTTATGGGCCGGCGCCGGTTTTGCAGGCGCCGAGGCTCCGCCAGCCGACGCCGGTTTCGCCGGTGTCGGTTTCGCCGGCGCCGGTTTCGCCGGTGCCGGGGCTCCTCCTGCCGACGCCGGTTTAGCCGGCGCCTGGGCCCGGCCAGACGGCCCTGGCTTAGGGGCGGCAGCGGCCGCGTACGAGGCCGCCTTCGGCCCCGGAACCGTCCTACCCGCCAAGGGGGGGCGCAGGACTATACCCTCCAGGACGTCGAAACGCGCCTGGAAGGTCGCCAGCTCCTGCCGAACCAGGTCCAAGACCTGGTTCTCCACCGGCACGGGCCGGCTTGACGGTTCCGCCTGCTCCTTGTCAGGGACCTTCAGGCCGGCCAGGTCTGCACGGAGCCTCCGGTTCTCCTCCTGGAGAAGCTCCGTGGCAGCCGTCAGGCGAGCCACATCCGCCCGTAATGCGGCCACTTCGCCAGCCGAAGGACCGGCGTAGTTGGCCGCCTCCGCTGCCGCCATAATGGAGGCCATTGCCGAGTCGATGGCCTTGTTCTTCGTGTCCTGGCGCTTTTTCAAGGCCACGACCCGGATCGCGGCCTCCACGACCGCCGCAAAACTCCTTTTGCGGTCCGCCTCGGGGCCGCCAACCTCAACCGCCTCGTCACCTGAGGGCTCCGAGGCGACCGCGCGACCGGCCTCCCCCTCCTTTGCGGGCTCCTCCGCACGCTCGGCCGCCTCCCGAGCAGTGAGGCCCCTCCCTGTGCCTCGGCCCCGGACTCCTCCCCGCCTCGTGGTGGGGATCTTCCTGGCCAGCTCCCAGTCAGAGGACGACCCCTGGCCGCCCACTGACCTTGGCCGCTTGCTTCGTCCCTTTCTATTAGCAGCGGCAGCCATCTCCTTCGCACGGCACGGGCTCCCTGAGCCTTCCGTGCTTGATCCTCCCGATGCGGCGTCGGACTCCGACCCCGCATCACTCCTCTCCTCTGTGCGCTCCTTGCGCGGTACCTCTGCGTCGCACAGGCGCTCCAGGCTAGCCCGGAGCTCCTTTTCTTGCGACGCAGGTTGACGCGGGTCGGCGGTGGTGTGCCGGCCCACGGGGCTATTGGTGCCCCCCCCATATACGGTGGGGCGGCCTTCCGAAGAAGGACGGGATTGTGCCTCCTTGTGGAGGTTGCCCGCCTGGGGATTTTTTCCTTTAGCCGTGTTATTCATGATTTCCTTTTAAGGGTGAGGTCCCTATTCGCGCTAATGACCGGATCCCCTCCGGCCATTCATCCCCTCGGCACGCTAGACCTTGGGATTGGGGTGATTTTTTAGAGAGGTTGTCTTCCTCGCGGCCCGGGCCTCAGTGGCCCGGACCCCCGGTCCTGAACTCAGGATTACGGTGTGGCCGGCGGCTGGGCAAAACCAACCGCCGCCCCGGCGTCCCCACGCTGCCGCCGGATACCGGACAGACGCAGCGCGGACATGGACTCCCTTCACCACCCACATTCCCGTGGGTGCAGCGGCGCGAACCGCCCCTCCCCAGTCTACGCCCACTCACCTTCCTCTGTAAGCAGAGGGGGAGTAGACGTAATGTAGCCCGGTTCCCTTCACCGACCATCGAGGATGATCGGTGATTGGAACCGTGATGCAGGCGCGCAAGCACTATCGCCTCCAGATCCCATGGCGGCAGTCCGGCAAGGAGGCATGCCGCCTCGCGCGAGATCGTGCGGTAGCCCCGGATCAGCCTTACGGCTACCACCTTCTGGGAACGTGTATCCCTTAGGTAGATTTCGTCTATATATCAGTACTATTGACTGTAAATAGTTTCTGGAATATCAGAAGTACTATGCGAGCTAGGCGCACGGGCGAGGTGTCAAAAGACGCGTCTCCGCGCGGGCTAGTCAACAATTATGTTCCTGGAATAATCCCGAAGAAAAATCGGGAATTATCCTGAAAAAACTGATTTTATGGCCAAAAAGTATGTAAAAACACCGAATAACACCACCGAAACGGGACTCGACTTCGCGGAACGCGCACGGGAGTACAGGTAAGGCAGGTAAGTATCGGATTAAATTATTAAAAACCAGGAATAGACTGAAAATTTTGAATAAAATTTAAAATAGTGCTTTCTAAAGGGAGTTTTTTGAAAATTTTTACAAGTCAATAAACGAAAAAGTGTTTTTCGCGAAATTGTCAATTATCCCTAGTGGGAACGTTACAGGGAGTCTAGTTAAGATTTAAAATGCTGAAAACAGCTTGATATTGCGTCACCGGGATGCAGAGATATGAAGTTTTGATCAAAAACGTGTATCCCTTAGGTAGATTTCGTCTATATATCAGTACTATTGACTGTAAATAGTTTCTGGAATATCAGAAGTACTATGCGAGCTAGGCGCACGGGCGAGGTGTCAAAAGACGCGTCTCCGCGCGGGCTAGTCAACAATTATGTTCCTGGAATAATCCCGAAGAAAAATCGGGAATTATCCTGAAAAAACTGATTTTATGGCCAAAAAGTATGTAAAAACACCGAATAACACCACCGAAACGGGACTCGACTTCGCGGAACGCGCACGGGAGTACAGGTAAGGCAGGTAAGTATCGGATTAAATTATTAAAAACCAGGAATAGACTGAAAATTTTGAATAAAATTTAAAATAGTGCTTTCTAAAGGGAGTTTTTTGAAAATTTTTACAAGTCAATAAACGAAAAAGTGTTTTTCGCGAAATTGTCAATTATCCCTAGTGGGAACGTTACAGGGAGTCTAGTTAAGATTTAAAATGCTGAAAACAGCTTGATATTGCGTCACCGGGATGCAGAGATATGAAGTTTTGATCAAAAACGTGTATCCCTTAGGTAGATTTCGTCTATATATCAGTACTATTGACTGTAAATAGTTTCTGGAATATCAGAAGTACTATGCGAGCTAGGCGCACGGGCGAGGTGTCAAAAGACGCGTCTCCGCGCGGGCTAGTCAACAATTATGTTCCTGGAATAATCCCGAAGAAAAATCGGGAATTATCCTGAAAAAACTGATTTTATGGCCAAAAAGTATGTAAAAACACCGAATAACACCACCGAAACGGGACTCGACTTCGCGGAACGCGCACGGGAGTACAGGTAAGGCAGGTAAGTATCGGATTAAATTATTAAAAACCAGGAATAGACTGAAAATTTTGAATAAAATTTAAAATAGTGCTTTCTAAAGGGAGTTTTTTGAAAATTTTTACAAGTCAATAAACGAAAAAGTGTTTTTCGCGAAATTGTCAATTATCCCTAGTGGGAACGTTACAGGGAGTCTAGTTAAGATTTAAAATGCTGAAAACAGCTTGATATTGCGTCACCGGGATGCAGAGATATGAAGTTTTGATCAAAAACGTGTATCCCTTAGGTAGATTTCGTCTATATATCAGTACTATTGACTGTAAATAGTTTCTGGAATATCAGAAGTACTATGCGAGCTAGGCGCACGGGCGAGGTGTCAAAAGACGCGTCTCCGCGCGGGCTAGTCAACAATTATGTTCCTGGAATAATCCCGAAGAAAAATCGGGAATTATCCTGAAAAAACTGATTTTATGGCCAAAAAGTATGTAAAAACACCGAATAACACCACCGAAACGGGACTCGACTTCGCGGAACGCGCACGGGAGTACAGGTAAGGCAGGTAAGTATCGGATTAAATTATTAAAAACCAGGAATAGACTGAAAATTTTGAATAAAATTTAAAATAGTGCTTTCTAAAGGGAGTTTTTTGAAAATTTTTACAAGTCAATAAACGAAAAAGTGTTTTTCGCGAAATTGTCAATTATCCCTAGTGGGAACGTTACAGGGAGTCTAGTTAAGATTTAAAATGCTGAAAACAGCTTGATATTGCGTCACCGGGATGCAGAGATATGAAGTTTTGATCAAAAACGTGTATCCCTTAGGTAGATTTCGTCTATATATCAGTACTATTGACTGTAAATAGTTTCTGGAATATCAGAAGTACTATGCGAGCTAGGCGCACGGGCGAGATGTCAAAAGACGCGTCTCCGCGCGGGCTAGTCAACAATTATGTTCCTGGAATAATCCCGAAGAAAAATCGGGAATTATCCTGAAAAAACTGATTTTATGGCCAAAAAGTATGTAAAAACACCGAATAACACCACCGAAACGGGACTCGACTTCGCGGAACGCGCACGGGAGTACAGGTAAGGCAGGTAAGTATCGGATTAAATTATTAAAAACCAGGAATAGACTGAAAATTTTGAATAAAATTTAAAATAGTGCTTTCTAAAGGGAGTTTTTTGAAAATTTTTACAAGTCAATAAACGAAAAAGTGTTTTTCGCGAAATTGTCAATTATCCCTAGTGGGAACGTTACAGGGAGTCTAGTTAAGATTTAAAATGCTGAAAACAGCTTGATATTGCGTCACCGGGATGCAGAGATATGAAGTTTTGATCAAAAACGTGTATCCCTTAGGTAGATTTCGTCTATATATCAGTACTATTGACTGTAAATAGTTTCTGGAATATCAGAAGTACTATGCGAGCTAGGCGCACGGGCGAGGTGTCAAAAGACGCGTCTCCGCGCGGGCTAGTCAACAATTATGTTCCTGGAATAATCCCGAAGAAAAATCGGGAATTATCCTGAAAAAACTGATTTTATGGCCAAAAAGTATGTAAAAACACCGAATAACACCACCGAAACGGGACTCGACTTCGCGGAACGCGCACGGGAGTACAGGTAAGGCAGGTAAGTATCGGATTAAATTATTAAAAACCAGGAATAGACTGAAAATTTTGAATAAAATTTAAAATAGTGCTTTCTAAAGGGAGTTTTTTGAAAATTTTTACAAGTCAATAAACGAAAAAGTGTTTTTCGCGAAATTGTCAATTATCCCTAGTGGGAACGTTACAGGGAGTCTAGTTAAGATTTAAAATGCTGAAAACAGCTTGATATTGCGTCACCGGGATGCAGAGATATGAAGTTTTGATCAAAAACGTGTATCCCTTAGGTAGATTTCGTCTATATATCAGTACTATTGACTGTAAATAGTTTCTGGAATATCAGAAGTACTATGCGAGCTAGGCGCACGGGCGAGGTGTCAAAAGACGCGTCTCCGCGCGGGCTAGTCAACAATTATGTTCCTGGAATAATCCCGAAGAAAAATCGGGAATTATCCTGAAAAAACTGATTTTATGGCCAAAAAGTATGTAAAAACACCGAATAACACCACCGAAACGGGACTCGACTTCGCGGAACGCGCACGGGAGTACAGGTAAGGCAGGTAAGTATCGGATTAAATTATTAAAAACCAGGAATAGACTGAAAATTTTGAATAAAATTTAAAATAGTGCTTTCTAAAGGGAGTTTTTTGAAAATTTTTACAAGTCAATAAACGAAAAAGTGTTTTTCGCGAAATTGTCAATTATCCCTAGTGGGAACGTTACAGGGAGTCTAGTTAAGATTTAAAATGCTGAAAACAGCTTGATATTGCGTCACCGGGATGCAGAGATATGAAGTTTTGATCAAAAACGTGTATCCCTTAGGTAGATTTCGTCTATATATCAGTACTATTGACTGTAAATAGTTTCTGGAATATCAGAAGTACTATGCGAGCTAGGCGCACGGGCGAGGTGTCAAAAGACGCGTCTCCGCGCGGGCTAGTCAACAATTATGTTCCTGGAATAATCCCGAAGAAAAATCGGGAATTATCCTGAAAAAACTGATTTTATGGCCAAAAAGTATGTAAAAACACCGAATAACACCACCGAAACGGGACTCGACTTCGCGGAACGCGCACGGGAGTACAGGTAAGGCAGGTAAGTATCGGATTAAATTATTAAAAACCAGGAATAGACTGAAAATTTTGAATAAAATTTAAAATAGTGCTTTCTAAAGGGAGTTTTTTGAAAATTTTTACAAGTCAATAAACGAAAAAGTGTTTTTCGCGAAATTGTCAATTATCCCTAGTGGGAACGTTACAGGGAGTCTAGTTAAGATTTAAAATGCTGAAAACAGCTTGATATTGCGTCACCGGGATGCAGAGATATGAAGTTTTGATCAAAAACGTGTATCCCTTAGGTAGATTTCGTCTATATATCAGTACTATTGACTGTAAATAGTTTCTGGAATATCAGAAGTACTATGCGAGCTAGGCGCACGGGCGAGGTGTCAAAAGACGCGTCTCCGCGCGGGCTAGTCAACAATTATGTTCCTGGAATAATCCCGAAGAAAAATCGGGAATTATCCTGAAAAAACTGATTTTATGGCCAAAAAGTATGTAAAAACACCGAATAACACCACCGAAACGGGACTCGACTTCGCGGAACGCGCACGGGAGTACAGGTAAGGCAGGTAAGTATCGGATTAAATTATTAAAAACCAGGAATAGACTGAAAATTTTGAATAAAATTTAAAATAGTGCTTTCTAAAGGGAGTTTTTTGAAAATTTTTACAAGTCAATAAACGAAAAAGTGTTTTTCGCGAAATTGTCAATTATCCCTAGTGGGAACGTTACAGGGAGTCTAGTTAAGATTTAAAATGCTGAAAACAGCTTGATATTGCGTCACCGGGATGCAGAGATATGAAGTTTTGATCAAAAACGTGTATCCCTTAGGTAGATTTCGTCTATATATCAGTACTATTGACTGTAAATAGTTTCTGGAATATCAGAAGTACTATGCGAGCTAGGCGCACGGGCGAGGTGTCAAAAGACGCGTCTCCGCGCGGGCTAGTCAACAATTATGTTCCTGGAATAATCCCGAAGAAAAATCGGGAATTATCCTGAAAAAACTGATTTTATGGCCAAAAAGTATGTAAAAACACCGAATAACACCACCGAAACGGGACTCGACTTCGCGGAACGCGCACGGGAGTACAGGTAAGGCAGGTAAGTATCGGATTAAATTATTAAAAACCAGGAATAGACTGAAAATTTTGAATAAAATTTAAAATAGTGCTTTCTAAAGGGAGTTTTTTGAAAATTTTTACAAGTCAATAAACGAAAAAGTGTTTTTCGCGAAATTGTCAATTATCCCTAGTGGGAACGTTACAGGGAGTCTAGTTAAGATTTAAAATGCTGAAAACAGCTTGATATTGCGTCACCGGGATGCAGAGATATGAAGTTTTGATCAAAAACGTGTATCCCTTAGGTAGATTTCGTCTATATATCAGTACTATTGACTGTAAATAGTTTCTGGAATATCAGAAGTACTATGCGAGCTAGGCGCACGGGCGAGGTGTCAAAAGACGCGTCTCCGCGCGGGCTAGTCAACAATTATGTTCCTGGAATAATCCCGAAGAAAAATCGGGAATTATCCTGAAAAAACTGATTTTATGGCCAAAAAGTATGTAAAAACACCGAATAACACCACCGAAACGGGACTCGACTTCGCGGAACGCGCACGGGAGTACAGGTAAGGCAGGTAAGTATCGGATTAAATTATTAAAAACCAGGAATAGACTGAAAATTTTGAATAAAATTTAAAATAGTGCTTTCTAAAGGGAGTTTTTTGAAAATTTTTACAAGTCAATAAACGAAAAAGTGTTTTTCGCGAAATTGTCAATTATCCCTAGTGGGAACGTTACAGGGAGTCTAGTTAAGATTTAAAATGCTGAAAACAGCTTGATATTGCGTCACCGGGATGCAGAGATATGAAGTTTTGATCAAAAACGTGTATCCCTTAGGTAGATTTCGTCTATATATCAGTACTATTGACTGTAAATAGTTTCTGGAATATCAGAAGTACTATGCGAGCTAGGCGCACGGGCGAGATGTCAAAAGACGCGTCTCCGCGCGGGCTAGTCAACAATTATGTTCCTGGAATAATCCCGAAGAAAAATCGGGAATTATCCTGAAAAAACTGATTTTATGGCCAAAAAGTATGTAAAAACACCGAATAACACCACCGAAACGGGACTCGACTTCGCGGAACGCGCACGGGAGTACAGGTAAGGCAGGTAAGTATCGGATTAAATTATTAAAAACCAGGAATAGACTGAAAATTTTGAATAAAATTTAAAATAGTGCTTTCTAAAGGGAGTTTTTTGAAAATTTTTACAAGTCAATAAACGAAAAAGTGTTTTTCGCGAAATTGTCAATTATCCCTAGTGGGAACGTTACAGGGAGTCTAGTTAAGATTTAAAATGCTGAAAACAGCTTGATATTGCGTCACCGGGATGCAGAGATATGAAGTTTTGATCAAAAACGTGTATCCCTTAGGTAGATTTCGTCTATATATCAGTACTATTGACTGTAAATAGTTTCTGGAATATCAGAAGTACTATGCGAGCTAGGCGCACGGGCGAGATGTCAAAAGACGCGTCTCCGCGCGGGCTAGTCAACAATTATGTTCCTGGAATAATCCCGAAGAAAAATCGGGAATTATCCTGAAAAAACTGATTTTATGGCCAAAAAGTATGTAAAAACACCGAATAACACCACCGAAACGGGACTCGACTTCGCGGAACGCGCACGGGAGTACAGGTAAGGCAGGTAAGTATCGGATTAAATTATTAAAAACCAGGAATAGACTGAAAATTTTGAATAAAATTTAAAATAGTGCTTTCTAAAGGGAGTTTTTTGAAAATTTTTACAAGTCAATAAACGAAAAAGTGTTTTTCGCGAAATTGTCAATTATCCCTAGTGGGAACGTTACAGGGAGTCTAGTTAAGATTTAAAATGCTGAAAACAGCTTGATATTGCGTCACCGGGATGCAGAGATATGAAGTTTTGATCAAAAACGTGTATCCCTTAGGTAGATTTCGTCTATATATCAGTACTATTGACTGTAAATAGTTTCTGGAATATCAGAAGTACTATGCGAGCTAGGCGCACGGGCGAGATGTCAAAAGACGCGTCTCCGCGCGGGCTAGTCAACAATTATGTTCCTGGAATAATCCCGAAGAAAAATCGGGAATTATCCTGAAAAAACTGATTTTATGGCCAAAAAGTATGTAAAAACACCGAATAACACCACCGAAACGGGACTCGACTTCGCGGAACGCGCACGGGAGTACAGGTAAGGCAGGTAAGTATCGGATTAAATTATTAAAAACCAGGAATAGACTGAAAATTTTGAATAAAATTTAAAATAGTGCTTTCTAAAGGGAGTTTTTTGAAAATTTTTACAAGTCAATAAACGAAAAAGTGTTTTTCGCGAAATTGTCAATTATCCCTAGTGGGAACGTTACAGGGAGTCTAGTTAAGATTTAAAATGCTGAAAACAGCTTGATATTGCGTCACCGGGATGCAGAGATATGAAGTTTTGATCAAAAACGTGTATCCCTTAGGTAGATTTCGTCTATATATCAGTACTATTGACTGTAAATAGTTTCTGGAATATCAGAAGTACTATGCGAGCTAGGCGCACGGGCGAGGTGTCAAAAGACGCGTCTCCGCGCGGGCTAGTCAACAATTATGTTCCTGGAATAATCCCGAAGAAAAATCGGGAATTATCCTGAAAAAACTGATTTTATGGCCAAAAAGTATGTAAAAACACCGAATAACACCACCGAAACGGGACTCGACTTCGCGGAACGCGCACGGGAGTACAGGTAAGGCAGGTAAGTATCGGATTAAATTATTAAAAACCAGGAATAGACTGAAAATTTTGAATAAAATTTAAAATAGTGCTTTCTAAAGGGAGTTTTTTGAAAATTTTTACAAGTCAATAAACGAAAAAGTGTTTTTCGCGAAATTGTCAATTATCCCTAGTGGGAACGTTACAGGGAGTCTAGTTAAGATTTAAAATGCTGAAAACAGCTTGATATTGCGTCACCGGGATGCAGAGATATGAAGTTTTGATCAAAAACGTGTATCCCTTAGGTAGATTTCGTCTATATATCAGTACTATTGACTGTAAATAGTTTCTGGAATATCAGAAGTACTATGCGAGCTAGGCGCACGGGCGAGGTGTCAAAAGACGCGTCTCCGCGCGGGCTAGTCAACAATTATGTTCCTGGAATAATCCCGAAGAAAAATCGGGAATTATCCTGAAAAAACTGATTTTATGGCCAAAAAGTATGTAAAAACACCGAATAACACCACCGAAACGGGACTCGACTTCGCGGAACGCGCACGGGAGTACAGGTAAGGCAGGTAAGTATCGGATTAAATTATTAAAAACCAGGAATAGACTGAAAATTTTGAATAAAATTTAAAATAGTGCTTTCTAAAGGGAGTTTTTTGAAAATTTTTACAAGTCAATAAACGAAAAAGTGTTTTTCGCGAAATTGTCAATTATCCCTAGTGGGAACGTTACAGGGAGTCTAGTTAAGATTTAAAATGCTGAAAACAGCTTGATATTGCGTCACCGGGATGCAGAGATATGAAGTTTTGATCAAAAACGTGTATCCCTTAGGTAGATTTCGTCTATATATCAGTACTATTGACTGTAAATAGTTTCTGGAATATCAGAAGTACTATGCGAGCTAGGCGCACGGGCGAGGTGTCAAAAGACGCGTCTCCGCGCGGGCTAGTCAACAATTATGTTCCTGGAATAATCCCGAAGAAAAATCGGGAATTATCCTGAAAAAACTGATTTTATGGCCAAAAAGTATGTAAAAACACCGAATAACACCACCGAAACGGGACTCGACTTCGCGGAACGCGCACGGGAGTACAGGTAAGGCAGGTAAGTATCGGATTAAATTATTAAAAACCAGGAATAGACTGAAAATTTTGAATAAAATTTAAAATAGTGCTTTCTAAAGGGAGTTTTTTGAAAATTTTTACAAGTCAATAAACGAAAAAGTGTTTTTCGCGAAATTGTCAATTATCCCTAGTGGGAACGTTACAGGGAGTCTAGTTAAGATTTAAAATGCTGAAAACAGCTTGATATTGCGTCACCGGGATGCAGAGATATGAAGTTTTGATCAAAAACGTGTATCCCTTAGGTAGATTTCGTCTATATATCAGTACTATTGACTGTAAATAGTTTCTGGAATATCAGAAGTACTATGCGAGCTAGGCGCACGGGCGAGGTGTCAAAAGACGCGTCTCCGCGCGGGCTAGTCAACAATTATGTTCCTGGAATAATCCCGAAGAAAAATCGGGAATTATCCTGAAAAAACTGATTTTATGGCCAAAAAGTATGTAAAAACACCGAATAACACCACCGAAACGGGACTCGACTTCGCGGAACGCGCACGGGAGTACAGGTAAGGCAGGTAAGTATCGGATTAAATTATTAAAAACCAGGAATAGACTGAAAATTTTGAATAAAATTTAAAATAGTGCTTTCTAAAGGGAGTTTTTTGAAAATTTTTACAAGTCAATAAACGAAAAAGTGTTTTTCGCGAAATTGTCAATTATCCCTAGTGGGAACGTTACAGGGAGTCTAGTTAAGATTTAAAATGCTGAAAACAGCTTGATATTGCGTCACCGGGATGCAGAGATATGAAGTTTTGATCAAAAACGTGTATCCCTTAGGTAGATTTCGTCTATATATCAGTACTATTGACTGTAAATAGTTTCTGGAATATCAGAAGTACTATGCGAGCTAGGCGCACGGGCGAGGTGTCAAAAGACGCGTCTCCGCGCGGGCTAGTCAACAATTATGTTCCTGGAATAATCCCGAAGAAAAATCGGGAATTATCCTGAAAAAACTGATTTTATGGCCAAAAAGTATGTAAAAACACCGAATAACACCACCGAAACGGGACTCGACTTCGCGGAACGCGCACGGGAGTACAGGTAAGGCAGGTAAGTATCGGATTAAATTATTAAAAACCAGGAATAGACTGAAAATTTTGAATAAAATTTAAAATAGTGCTTTCTAAAGGGAGTTTTTTGAAAATTTTTACAAGTCAATAAACGAAAAAGTGTTTTTCGCGAAATTGTCAATTATCCCTAGTGGGAACGTTACAGGGAGTCTAGTTAAGATTTAAAATGCTGAAAACAGCTTGATATTGCGTCACCGGGATGCAGAGATATGAAGTTTTGATCAAAAACGTGTATCCCTTAGGTAGATTTCGTCTATATATCAGTACTATTGACTGTAAATAGTTTCTGGAATATCAGAAGTACTATGCGAGCTAGGCGCACGGGCGAGGTGTCAAAAGACGCGTCTCCGCGCGGGCTAGTCAACAATTATGTTCCTGGAATAATCCCGAAGAAAAATCGGGAATTATCCTGAAAAAACTGATTTTATGGCCAAAAAGTATGTAAAAACACCGAATAACACCACCGAAACGGGACTCGACTTCGCGGAACGCGCACGGGAGTACAGGTAAGGCAGGTAAGTATCGGATTAAATTATTAAAAACCAGGAATAGACTGAAAATTTTGAATAAAATTTAAAATAGTGCTTTCTAAAGGGAGTTTTTTGAAAATTTTTACAAGTCAATAAACGAAAAAGTGTTTTTCGCGAAATTGTCAATTATCCCTAGTGGGAACGTTACAGGGAGTCTAGTTAAGATTTAAAATGCTGAAAACAGCTTGATATTGCGTCACCGGGATGCAGAGATATGAAGTTTTGATCAAAAACGTGTATCCCTTAGGTAGATTTCGTCTATATATCAGTACTATTGACTGTAAATAGTTTCTGGAATATCAGAAGTACTATGCGAGCTAGGCGCACGGGCGAGATGTCAAAAGACGCGTCTCCGCGCGGGCTAGTCAACAATTATGTTCCTGGAATAATCCCGAAGAAAAATCGGGAATTATCCTGAAAAAACTGATTTTATGGCCAAAAAGTATGTAAAAACACCGAATAACACCACCGAAACGGGACTCGACTTCGCGGAACGCGCACGGGAGTACAGGTAAGGCAGGTAAGTATCGGATTAAATTATTAAAAACCAGGAATAGACTGAAAATTTTGAATAAAATTTAAAATAGTGCTTTCTAAAGGGAGTTTTTTGAAAATTTTTACAAGTCAATAAACGAAAAAGTGTTTTTCGCGAAATTGTCAATTATCCCTAGTGGGAACGTTACAGGGAGTCTAGTTAAGATTTAAAATGCTGAAAACAGCTTGATATTGCGTCACCGGGATGCAGAGATATGAAGTTTTGATCAAAAACGTGTATCCCTTAGGTAGATTTCGTCTATATATCAGTACTATTGACTGTAAATAGTTTCTGGAATATCAGAAGTACTATGCGAGCTAGGCGCACGGGCGAGGTGTCAAAAGACGCGTCTCCGCGCGGGCTAGTCAACAATTATGTTCCTGGAATAATCCCGAAGAAAAATCGGGAATTATCCTGAAAAAACTGATTTTATGGCCAAAAAGTATGTAAAAACACCGAATAACACCACCGAAACGGGACTCGACTTCGCGGAACGCGCACGGGAGTACAGGTAAGGCAGGTAAGTATCGGATTAAATTATTAAAAACCAGGAATAGACTGAAAATTTTGAATAAAATTTAAAATAGTGCTTTCTAAAGGGAGTTTTTTGAAAATTTTTACAAGTCAATAAACGAAAAAGTGTTTTTCGCGAAATTGTCAATTATCCCTAGTGGGAACGTTACAGGGAGTCTAGTTAAGATTTAAAATGCTGAAAACAGCTTGATATTGCGTCACCGGGATGCAGAGATATGAAGTTTTGATCAAAAACGTGTATCCCTTAGGTAGATTTCGTCTATATATCAGTACTATTGACTGTAAATAGTTTCTGGAATATCAGAAGTACTATGCGAGCTAGGCGCACGGGCGAGGTGTCAAAAGACGCGTCTCCGCGCGGGCTAGTCAACAATTATGTTCCTGGAATAATCCCGAAGAAAAATCGGGAATTATCCTGAAAAAACTGATTTTATGGCCAAAAAGTATGTAAAAACACCGAATAACACCACCGAAACGGGACTCGACTTCGCGGAACGCGCACGGGAGTACAGGTAAGGCAGGTAAGTATCGGATTAAATTATTAAAAACCAGGAATAGACTGAAAATTTTGAATAAAATTTAAAATAGTGCTTTCTAAAGGGAGTTTTTTGAAAATTTTTACAAGTCAATAAACGAAAAAGTGTTTTTCGCGAAATTGTCAATTATCCCTAGTGGGAACGTTACAGGGAGTCTAGTTAAGATTTAAAATGCTGAAAACAGCTTGATATTGCGTCACCGGGATGCAGAGATATGAAGTTTTGATCAAAAACGTGTATCCCTTAGGTAGATTTCGTCTATATATCAGTACTATTGACTGTAAATAGTTTCTGGAATATCAGAAGTACTATGCGAGCTAGGCGCACGGGCGAGGTGTCAAAAGACGCGTCTCCGCGCGGGCTAGTCAACAATTATGTTCCTGGAATAATCCCGAAGAAAAATCGGGAATTATCCTGAAAAAACTGATTTTATGGCCAAAAAGTATGTAAAAACACCGAATAACACCACCGAAACGGGACTCGACTTCGCGGAACGCGCACGGGAGTACAGGTAAGGCAGGTAAGTATCGGATTAAATTATTAAAAACCAGGAATAGACTGAAAATTTTGAATAAAATTTAAAATAGTGCTTTCTAAAGGGAGTTTTTTGAAAATTTTTACAAGTCAATAAACGAAAAAGTGTTTTTCGCGAAATTGTCAATTATCCCTAGTGGGAACGTTACAGGGAGTCTAGTTAAGATTTAAAATGCTGAAAACAGCTTGATATTGCGTCACCGGGATGCAGAGATATGAAGTTTTGATCAAAAACGTGTATCCCTTAGGTAGATTTCGTCTATATATCAGTACTATTGACTGTAAATAGTTTCTGGAATATCAGAAGTACTATGCGAGCTAGGCGCACGGGCGAGATGTCAAAAGACGCGTCTCCGCGCGGGCTAGTCAACAATTATGTTCCTGGAATAATCCCGAAGAAAAATCGGGAATTATCCTGAAAAAACTGATTTTATGGCCAAAAAGTATGTAAAAACACCGAATAACACCACCGAAACGGGACTCGACTTCGCGGAACGCGCACGGGAGTACAGGTAAGGCAGGTAAGTATCGGATTAAATTATTAAAAACCAGGAATAGACTGAAAATTTTGAATAAAATTTAAAATAGTGCTTTCTAAAGGGAGTTTTTTGAAAATTTTTACAAGTCAATAAACGAAAAAGTGTTTTTCGCGAAATTGTCAATTATCCCTAGTGGGAACGTTACAGGGAGTCTAGTTAAGATTTAAAATGCTGAAAACAGCTTGATATTGCGTCACCGGGATGCAGAGATATGAAGTTTTGATCAAAAACGTGTATCCCTTAGGTAGATTTCGTCTATATATCAGTACTATTGACTGTAAATAGTTTCTGGAATATCAGAAGTACTATGCGAGCTAGGCGCACGGGCGAGGTGTCAAAAGACGCGTCTCCGCGCGGGCTAGTCAACAATTATGTTCCTGGAATAATCCCGAAGAAAAATCGGGAATTATCCTGAAAAAACTGATTTTATGGCCAAAAAGTATGTAAAAACACCGAATAACACCACCGAAACGGGACTCGACTTCGCGGAACGCGCACGGGAGTACAGGTAAGGCAGGTAAGTATCGGATTAAATTATTAAAAACCAGGAATAGACTGAAAATTTTGAATAAAATTTAAAATAGTGCTTTCTAAAGGGAGTTTTTTGAAAATTTTTACAAGTCAATAAACGAAAAAGTGTTTTTCGCGAAATTGTCAATTATCCCTAGTGGGAACGTTACAGGGAGTCTAGTTAAGATTTAAAATGCTGAAAACAGCTTGATATTGCGTCACCGGGATGCAGAGATATGAAGTTTTGATCAAAAACGTGTATCCCTTAGGTAGATTTCGTCTATATATCAGTACTATTGACTGTAAATAGTTTCTGGAATATCAGAAGTACTATGCGAGCTAGGCGCACGGGCGAGGTGTCAAAAGACGCGTCTCCGCGCGGGCTAGTCAACAATTATGTTCCTGGAATAATCCCGAAGAAAAATCGGGAATTATCCTGAAAAAACTGATTTTATGGCCAAAAAGTATGTAAAAACACCGAATAACACCACCGAAACGGGACTCGACTTCGCGGAACGCGCACGGGAGTACAGGTAAGGCAGGTAAGTATCGGATTAAATTATTAAAAACCAGGAATAGACTGAAAATTTTGAATAAAATTTAAAATAGTGCTTTCTAAAGGGAGTTTTTTGAAAATTTTTACAAGTCAATAAACGAAAAAGTGTTTTTCGCGAAATTGTCAATTATCCCTAGTGGGAACGTTACAGGGAGTCTAGTTAAGATTTAAAATGCTGAAAACAGCTTGATATTGCGTCACCGGGATGCAGAGATATGAAGTTTTGATCAAAAACGTGTATCCCTTAGGTAGATTTCGTCTATATATCAGTACTATTGACTGTAAATAGTTTCTGGAATATCAGAAGTACTATGCGAGCTAGGCGCACGGGCGAGATGTCAAAAGACGCGTCTCCGCGCGGGCTAGTCAACAATTATGTTCCTGGAATAATCCCGAAGAAAAATCGGGAATTATCCTGAAAAAACTGATTTTATGGCCAAAAAGTATGTAAAAACACCGAATAACACCACCGAAACGGGACTCGACTTCGCGGAACGCGCACGGGAGTACAGGTAAGGCAGGTAAGTATCGGATTAAATTATTAAAAACCAGGAATAGACTGAAAATTTTGAATAAAATTTAAAATAGTGCTTTCTAAAGGGAGTTTTTTGAAAATTTTTACAAGTCAATAAACGAAAAAGTGTTTTTCGCGAAATTGTCAATTATCCCTAGTGGGAACGTTACAGGGAGTCTAGTTAAGATTTAAAATGCTGAAAACAGCTTGATATTGCGTCACCGGGATGCAGAGATATGAAGTTTTGATCAAAAACGTGTATCCCTTAGGTAGATTTCGTCTATATATCAGTACTATTGACTGTAAATAGTTTCTGGAATATCAGAAGTACTATGCGAGCTAGGCGCACGGGCGAGGTGTCAAAAGACGCGTCTCCGCGCGGGCTAGTCAACAATTATGTTCCTGGAATAATCCCGAAGAAAAATCGGGAATTATCCTGAAAAAACTGATTTTATGGCCAAAAAGTATGTAAAAACACCGAATAACACCACCGAAACGGGACTCGACTTCGCGGAACGCGCACGGGAGTACAGGTAAGGCAGGTAAGTATCGGATTAAATTATTAAAAACCAGGAATAGACTGAAAATTTTGAATAAAATTTAAAATAGTGCTTTCTAAAGGGAGTTTTTTGAAAATTTTTACAAGTCAATAAACGAAAAAGTGTTTTTCGCGAAATTGTCAATTATCCCTAGTGGGAACGTTACAGGGAGTCTAGTTAAGATTTAAAATGCTGAAAACAGCTTGATATTGCGTCACCGGGATGCAGAGATATGAAGTTTTGATCAAAAACGTGTATCCCTTAGGTAGATTTCGTCTATATATCAGTACTATTGACTGTAAATAGTTTCTGGAATATCAGAAGTACTATGCGAGCTAGGCGCACGGGCGAGGTGTCAAAAGACGCGTCTCCGCGCGGGCTAGTCAACAATTATGTTCCTGGAATAATCCCGAAGAAAAATCGGGAATTATCCTGAAAAAACTGATTTTATGGCCAAAAAGTATGTAAAAACACCGAATAACACCACCGAAACGGGACTCGACTTCGCGGAACGCGCACGGGAGTACAGGTAAGGCAGGTAAGTATCGGATTAAATTATTAAAAACCAGGAATAGACTGAAAATTTTGAATAAAATTTAAAATAGTGCTTTCTAAAGGGAGTTTTTTGAAAATTTTTACAAGTCAATAAACGAAAAAGTGTTTTTCGCGAAATTGTCAATTATCCCTAGTGGGAACGTTACAGGGAGTCTAGTTAAGATTTAAAATGCTGAAAACAGCTTGATATTGCGTCACCGGGATGCAGAGATATGAAGTTTTGATCAAAAACGTGTATCCCTTAGGTAGATTTCGTCTATATATCAGTACTATTGACTGTAAATAGTTTCTGGAATATCAGAAGTACTATGCGAGCTAGGCGCACGGGCGAGGTGTCAAAAGACGCGTCTCCGCGCGGGCTAGTCAACAATTATGTTCCTGGAATAATCCCGAAGAAAAATCGGGAATTATCCTGAAAAAACTGATTTTATGGCCAAAAAGTATGTAAAAACACCGAATAACACCACCGAAACGGGACTCGACTTCGCGGAACGCGCACGGGAGTACAGGTAAGGCAGGTAAGTATCGGATTAAATTATTAAAAACCAGGAATAGACTGAAAATTTTGAATAAAATTTAAAATAGTGCTTTCTAAAGGGAGTTTTTTGAAAATTTTTACAAGTCAATAAACGAAAAAGTGTTTTTCGCGAAATTGTCAATTATCCCTAGTGGGAACGTTACAGGGAGTCTAGTTAAGATTTAAAATGCTGAAAACAGCTTGATATTGCGTCACCGGGATGCAGAGATATGAAGTTTTGATCAAAAACGTGTATCCCTTTTTTTTTTTTTTTTTTTTTTTTTTTTTTTTTGTGGATGGGAAATCATCAAATGACCCCTCCCGCTCTGGGTGGAGCGGAAGGGAGTGTCAGACTTTTACTGACTAAAACCCACCCGTGTTCCGTCCTTAGCCCTTTCTGTTCCAGGGCAGCGGTTAACCTTTCGGAAAATCCCACCGCCCCGGCAGGCTTCGGCCCTGTGGGGCCCCGTCCTCTGCTGACATCTCTTTGAGGCGCGCGTGGAACACAACGCGCCGTCCGGCACGGGCCTGGTCCTGATCGGACGGTGAGCTACCCATTACTCACCGCCCGCAGGCCCGCGCCTACGGTGGCCGGGAGTCGTCACGCGGCTCCCGACGCCCGGAGCGTCTCCCGCGGCGGCTGAGGCGTGAGGTGTTCTCCCTCAGCCTCCCCGCCACCTCCTTCGCTAGCATGACTGCTTCGCAGAAGGAGGTGACTGCCTCCCATTCTCTCTCGCCCCGGACCATGGCTTGCACCAGGGCCGGGCGCGAGAGGTCGCCGCCGTTGCCGATCGCCTCCACGAGGACACGGCGGGTCTCCGCCCAAGCAGGGCAGACCTCCACCGTGTGCTCCACCGTGTCCTCTGGGCGATCCGGGCAGTGGTGACACCCGGGCGTCTCCTCCCGCCTGATGATGTGCAGGAACCTCCCGAAACATCCGTGTCCGGAGAGGACCTGCGTCAGGCGGTACGTGAGAGCGCCGTGACGCCTCTCTAGCCACTCCTCAAAGAGGGGTCTTATCGCCGCTATCGCGGCGTGCCCTGCGCTGGGTTGCGATAGTCGCGCCTTCCATTCCGCCATGAGATCGCGCCGGAGGTCCGTCCGCTCCGCAGCGATTTGCCGCGGGTGCAGAGTTTCCCCCCGGCGTAGTGCCTCCGCGCGCCAATCGTGCAGGCGCGCAAGCACTATCGCCTCCAGATCCCATGGCGGCAGTCCGGCAAGGAGGCATGCCGCCTCGCGCGAGATCGTGCGGTAGCCCCGGATCAGCCTTACGGCTACCACCTTCTGGGGCGCGTTCAGATAGTGTGCGGCTCGAAGCCGCAGTGAACGCGCCCATACCGGGGCCCCATATAGGGCCATGGACCGCACGACCCCCGCGTAAAGCCTCCGGCAGGAGGCGTTTGGCCCCCTCAGGTTGGGCAGGAGCCGCTTTAAGGCGGCCCCGGCCCGTTCCAGTTTGGGGGCCAAACGTCGGAAATGCTCGACGAAGTTCCACCGGCTGTCGAGGACGAGACCCAGGTATCTCATCGTTGTCTCGACGCCGATGTGAACCCCTCCTACCATCAGTTGGGATCCCGAAGGTGGCCCGTACCGGGGCCCATGAAAGGACATGGCCTCGGACTTGTGCAATGCCACCTCGAGACCCAACTGCCGGATCCTATCCACGACTATCGCAACCCCGCGTGTCATTGCGTCGGCCGCCGCCTGATGCGACCTCCCCTGCGCCAGGACCAGCGTGTCGTCAGCGTAGCAAACTACACTGACGCCATCAGGGAGGTCTGCCCGCAGCACCCAGTCGTAACCGATGTCCCACAGGAGCGGCCCCAGAACCGATCCCTGTGGGACACCGCACGACATCTCTCGCCGGCTCCAGTTCCCGTCGCGACCGGGGTAGATGACGGCTCTATCCGTCAGATACGCCCCGACTATTCGACGGAGGTAGGTCGGCACCCGGTGATACCGAAGTGCCTCCCCAATGCAACTCCAGGGCAGGGTGTTAAACGCGTTGGCGATGTCGAGTGACACCGCCACGACGGCCCCGCCCCGGGACACCGCATCCCCCGTCGTGAGGGCTCTAACGCGCATGATGGCGTCCACCGTCGAGCGCCCCTTGCGGAAGCCAAACTGGCTATCCGCAAGATCCGGCCCTGTCCCCACCAGGTGCCCGACGAGGCGGCCCGCAATCACTCTCTCGAAGAGCTTGCCAACCTCGTCGAGCAGCACAATGGGCCGGTATGCGGACGGAGAGTCCGCAGGGCGCCCTGGCTTCTGAATGAGGACCAGCTTCCCTGTCTTCCAACGGAGTGGAAACTGGCCTCTCTCCATGCATGCGCTTAAGAGCGCCTCCAGTCGAGGCCCGAGAGCCGTCGAGGCCAGGACCCAGGCTTTACCCGGCACGCCATCGGGTCCTGGGGCGGTATTTTTGGCCTTCAGCCTGCCTACCGCCGCTCCCAGCTCTACCCCGGTCACTTCGGGTGTGTCGTCGTCGTCGTCCATATGGTCCGCTTCGGACACCGCTATTGGCGGAGCCATAGGCGGGGGAGTATGCTCCCCCCGTGAAGGGAACAGAGCGCTCACCACCTCCTCCACCAGCTGTGGGCGGAGACTCTGTGTCAGCGGGGGGGCCCAGGTGCGGAGTTTATTCCGCACCATCTTGTAAGGGCGCCCCCATGGATCTCTGTTCAGAGTCTCCAGCATCTCCTCGCGGGCCAAGTCCTTGGCCCGCTGGACAGCCTCTCGGAGGGCGGTCTTCGCCGCTCTGTACCCCCCGTACAGCTCCGCCTCCGTGGCTTCCGCATCCGGAGGGCGGATGCGGCGCCTGCGGTGCCTGGTGTACCGGTGTCGCGCGTCGACGCACGCCTTGCGTAACGCCGCGATCTCCTGCGACCACCAGTACACCTGACGTCGGGCGCGTCCTGGCCGGACTCGGGGCATTGCCACGTCACAAATCTCGGACATGGCCTCCCGGAACCACTCCGCCTCATCGTCGATATCAGCAGGCCTGTCCGGTGAATACACCCAGGCCTGCACGATCGAGGCTTCCAGGAGAAGCTCCCGGTCCAGCTGCTTCAGCGCCCACCGCGGACCACTCGGGGCCTGTTGGACCAGCGCGCTGGAGGTCTGGGCGGAGACATCGAACCGGATATACCGGTGATCGGAGTAGGTCTCCACCTCCTCCATGACGCGCCAGTCAATGACCTGCTGCGTCAGAGCGGGGCTGGCGAACGAGATGTCCACTACCGACTCGCCCCGCATCCGCACACACGTAGGAACAGAACCCCGATTTAGGACGACCAGGCCTGTTTCCAGAGCCCAGTCCTCCACCATCCTGCCCCGCACGTCCGTGCACCGGGAACCCCAGGCCAAGTTCTTGGCGTTGAAGTCCCCGAGCACTAGCACGGAGAAGGGATGGTTCCTGGCGACGACGACACTCAACTCTGTTAAAGAGTTCTGGAGCTCGGCGAGAGTTCGGCTCGGAGAGAAGTAAACTCCCACTACTACAATCTCTCCGAACCGTGCTGCTACGCACCCCTGTCCCTTCGTGACACATTCGAGGGACGGGGGTACCGGCGGCAGCCGACGAAATTATGGCCACTGAGCCGCTAAGGTCCTCCACCCAGTCATCCCTGGGCGGGACAAAGTACGGCTCAGCGACCACGGCGATATTAATCGACCACTGCGCCATGGTCTGGAGCAACAAGTCCTGAGCGCAGGCGCAGTGGTTGATGTTCGCCTGGAGGAGGCGTAAAGGAGCCATTACTCCTCCATTTCAACCCCCTCCCGGGCCTCTTGAGGAGGCCCTTCAGCAGCGGCGGCGGTGGTGGCGGCGGCGGCGGTGGCGGCGGCGGCGGCGGTGGCGGCGGCGGCGGCGGTGGCGGCGGCGGCAGCAGTGGCGGCGACGGTGGTGGTGGTGGCGACGGCGGCGGAGGGCCTGCCTTTCCTCCTGGCTTCGGTGGGTGGGGCGCAGGACTTGCTCCCCGCCCGGTGATCGGCCGGCTTGCCAGCAGCCGCACATGCGACGCAGTGCGGCGTGGCGTTGCACGAGCCGGCCTTATGTCCGGGCTTACCGCAGCGAAAGCACAGAGTGCTGCGGTCCTCCGAGGTGCACATGGCGCTCGCGTGGTGTCCCACGAGGCACCGATAGCACCTCAGAGGTCTGGGCTCCAGCAGCTTGACCTGCGCTGACACCCAGCCCACCAGGAGTCTTCCGCCCTCCACTATCTGCCTCGCCGCCGTCACGGGACAGCTTACCGTAATGGTTCGCATGCCCGTGAAGTCGGGACGTATGGTGCCCGCCTTCACCTGGTCGGCCAGACACCCGCCCGTCCCGACGACGGCGGCTACCACCTCCTTCTCCGTAATGGAGTCATCCAGGCCCATAATTCGCATGTCTGCGCACTTGACGGGCCTGGAGACTCGAGCCTCGTCCGCATTGAGGGACGCCCTCAGCTTCTCAGCTAGGGCGTCAGCGGTGGGGCCACTCGTCGCACCGGGGATCTCCAGCATGCGGGCACCAGTGGCGGTCACCCTATACCGGAGGCCCCCGGTGATCCCCAGCTCCTGGAGGTCCACCGCCGCCTTTGCCTTCGTGAGCACGTCGCAGTAGGTCACCCCCCCTTTAACCGCGTCCGGCTGTAGTGTTATGACTACAGCCGCGGTCTTAGGGGAGCGAAGCCTAGCCGCAACGGCTCGCTCCTTGCGGCGCCGCCTTTGCGCCTTTTTTCTGGCCGCCTTGGCCGCCTTCCTCCTCTCCCCGACCACTTGCCACTCTGCGTTGGTCGTGGGAGGTTCTTCTGGGAGAGGCGAAGGCTCTGGGGCCCTCGCCTTCCCAGTCGTTTTGCCCTTCTTATGGGCCGGCGCCGGTTTTGCTGGCGCCGAGGCTCTGCCAGCCGACGCCGGTTTCGCCGGTGTCGGTTTCGCCGGTGTCGGTTTCGCCGGCGCCGGTTTCGCCTGCACCTGGGCCCGGCCAGACGGCCCGGGCTTAGGGGCGGCAGCGGCCGCATACGTGGTCGCCTTCCCCGAAGCCGCCCTACCCGCCAAGGGGGGGCGCAGAACGATTCCTTCCAGGACGTCGAAACGCGCCTGGAAGGTCGCCAGCTCCTTCCGAACCAGGTCCAAGACCTGGTTCTCCACCGGCACGGGCCGGCTTGACGGTTCCGCCCTCTCCTTGTCGGGGACTTTCAGGCCGGCCAGGTCTGCACGGAGCCTCCGGTTCTCCTCTTGGAGAAGCTCCGTGGCAGCCGTCAGACGAGCCACGTCCGCCCGCAATGCGGCTACTTCGCCGGCCGAAGGACCGGCGTAGTTGGCCGCCTCCGCTGCCGCCATAATGGAGGCCCTTGCCAGGTCCATGGCCTTGTTCTTTGTGTCCTGGCGCTTTTTTAGACCCACGTCCCGGATCGCGGCCTCCACAACCGCCGCAAAGCTCCTTTTGCGGTCCGCCTCGGGGCCGCCAACCTCAACCGCCTCGTCACCTGAGGGCTCCGAGGCGACCGCGCGACCGGTCTCCCCCTCCTTTGCGGGCTCCTCCGCACGCTCGGCCGCCTCCCGAGCAGTGAGGCCCCTCCCTGTGCCTCGGCCCCGGACTCCTCCCCGCCTTGTGGCGGGGATCTTCCTGGCCAGCTCCCAGTCAGAGGACGACCCCTGGCCGCCCACTGACCTTGGCCGCTTGCTTCGTCCCTTTCTATTAGCAGCGGCCGCGCGGCACGGGCTCCCTGAGCCTTCCGTGCTCGATCCTCCCGATGCGGCGTCGGACTCCGACCCCGCATCACTCCTCTCCTCTGTGCGCTCCTTGCGCGGTACCTCTGCGTCGCACAGGCGCTCCAGGCTAGCCCGGAGCTCCTTTTCTTGCGACGCAGGTTGACGCGGGTCGGCGGTGGTGTGCCGGCCCACGAGACTATCGGTGCCCCCCCCATATACGGTGGGGCTGCCTTCCGTAGAAGGACGGGATTGTGCCTCCTTGAGGAGGTTGCCCGCCTGGGGAATAATTCCTTTAGTCTGCTTTTTCATGTTGTCCTTTTAAGGGTGAGGTCCCTATTCGCGCTAATGACCGGATCCCCTCCGGCCATTCATCCCCTCGGCACGCTAGACCTTGGGATTGGGGTGATTTTTTAGAGAGGTTGTCTTCCTCGCGGCCCGGGCCTCAGTGGCCCGGACCCCCGGTCCTGAACTCAGAATTACGGTGTGGCCGACGGCTGGGCAAAACCAACCGCCGCCCCGGCGTCCCCACGCTGCCGCCGGATACCGGACAGACGCAGCGCGGACATGGACTCCCTTCACGACCCACACTCCCGTGGGTGCAGCGGCGCGAGCCGCCCCTCCCCAGTCTACGCCCACTCACCTTCCTCTGTAAGCAGAGGGGGAGTGGACGTACTATAGCCCGGTTCCCTTCACCGACCATCAAGGATGATCGGTGATTGGAACCGTGACCCTTCCCCGTTTGTTGAAGATTAGCCGCCAGCCCCAAGTGTCCACCAAAATCTGGTGGGCACTTGGAGCCGACGTTGCCCAGGGTGCGCCACGAGGAGGCTCTTCAACATGCACCCCAACGTGTATCCCTTAGGTAGATTTCGTCTATATATCAGTACTATTGACTGTAAATAGTTTCTGGAATATCAGAAGTACTATGCGAGCTAGGCGCACGGGCGAGGTGTCAAAAGACGCGTCTCCGCGCGGGCTAGTCAACAATTATGTTCCTGGAATAATCCCGAAGAAAAATCGGGAATTATCCTGAAAAAACTGATTTTATGGCCAAAAAGTATGTAAAAACACCGAATAACACCACCGAAACGGGACTCGACTTCGCGGAACGCGCACGGGAGTACAGGTAAGGCAGGTAAGTATCGGATTAAATTATTAAAAACCAGGAATAGACTGAAAATTTTGAATAAAATTTAAAATAGTGCTTTCTAAAGGGAGTTTTTTGAAAATTTTTACAAGTCAATAAACGAAAAAGTGTTTTTCGCGAAATTGTCAATTATCCCTAGTGGGAACGTTACAGGGAGTCTAGTTAAGATTTAAAATGCTGAAAACAGCTTGATATTGCGTCACCGGGATGCAGAGATATGAAGTTTTGATCAAAAACGTGTATCCCTTAGGTAGATTTCGTCTATATATCAGTACTATTGACTGTAAATAGTTTCTGGAATATCAGAAGTACTATGCGAGCTAGGCGCACGGGCGAGGTGTCAAAAGACGCGTCTCCGCGCGGGCTAGTCAACAATTATGTTCCTGGAATAATCCCGAAGAAAAATCGGGAATTATCCTGAAAAAACTGATTTTATGGCCAAAAAGTATGTAAAAACACCGAATAACACCACCGAAACGGGACTCGACTTCGCGGAACGCGCACGGGAGTACAGGTAAGGCAGGTAAGTATCGGATTAAATTATTAAAAACCAGGAATAGACTGAAAATTTTGAATAAAATTTAAAATAGTGCTTTCTAAAGGGAGTTTTTTGAAAATTTTTACAAGTCAATAAACGAAAAAGTGTTTTTCGCGAAATTGTCAATTATCCCTAGTGGGAACGTTACAGGGAGTCTAGTTAAGATTTAAAATGCTGAAAACAGCTTGATATTGCGTCACCGGGATGCAGAGATATGAAGTTTTGATCAAAAACGTGTATCCCTTAGGTAGATTTCGTCTATATATCAGTACTATTGACTGTAAATAGTTTCTGGAATATCAGAAGTACTATGCGAGCTAGGCGCACGGGCGAGGTGTCAAAAGACGCGTCTCCGCGCGGGCTAGTCAACAATTATGTTCCTGGAATAATCCCGAAGAAAAATCGGGAATTATCCTGAAAAAACTGATTTTATGGCCAAAAAGTATGTAAAAACACCGAATAACACCACCGAAACGGGACTCGACTTCGCGGAACGCGCACGGGAGTACAGGTAAGGCAGGTAAGTATCGGATTAAATTATTAAAAACCAGGAATAGACTGAAAATTTTGAATAAAATTTAAAATAGTGCTTTCTAAAGGGAGTTTTTTGAAAATTTTTACAAGTCAATAAACGAAAAAGTGTTTTTCGCGAAATTGTCAATTATCCCTAGTGGGAACGTTACAGGGAGTCTAGTTAAGATTTAAAATGCTGAAAACAGCTTGATATTGCGTCACCGGGATGCAGAGATATGAAGTTTTGATCAAAAACGTGTATCCCTTAGGTAGATTTCGTCTATATATCAGTACTATTGACTGTAAATAGTTTCTGGAATATCAGAAGTACTATGCGAGCTAGGCGCACGGGCGAGGTGTCAAAAGACGCGTCTCCGCGCGGGCTAGTCAACAATTATGTTCCTGGAATAATCCCGAAGAAAAATCGGGAATTATCCTGAAAAAACTGATTTTATGGCCAAAAAGTATGTAAAAACACCGAATAACACCACCGAAACGGGACTCGACTTCGCGGAACGCGCACGGGAGTACAGGTAAGGCAGGTAAGTATCGGATTAAATTATTAAAAACCAGGAATAGACTGAAAATTTTGAATAAAATTTAAAATAGTGCTTTCTAAAGGGAGTTTTTTGAAAATTTTTACAAGTCAATAAACGAAAAAGTGTTTTTCGCGAAATTGTCAATTATCCCTAGTGGGAACGTTACAGGGAGTCTAGTTAAGATTTAAAATGCTGAAAACAGCTTGATATTGCGTCACCGGGATGCAGAGATATGAAGTTTTGATCAAAAACGTGTATCCCTTAGGTAGATTTCGTCTATATATCAGTACTATTGACTGTAAATAGTTTCTGGAATATCAGAAGTACTATGCGAGCTAGGCGCACGGGCGAGGTGTCAAAAGACGCGTCTCCGCGCGGGCTAGTCAACAATTATGTTCCTGGAATAATCCCGAAGAAAAATCGGGAATTATCCTGAAAAAACTGATTTTATGGCCAAAAAGTATGTAAAAACACCGAATAACACCACCGAAACGGGACTCGACTTCGCGGAACGCGCACGGGAGTACAGGTAAGGCAGGTAAGTATCGGATTAAATTATTAAAAACCAGGAATAGACTGAAAATTTTGAATAAAATTTAAAATAGTGCTTTCTAAAGGGAGTTTTTTGAAAATTTTTACAAGTCAATAAACGAAAAAGTGTTTTTCGCGAAATTGTCAATTATCCCTAGTGGGAACGTTACAGGGAGTCTAGTTAAGATTTAAAATGCTGAAAACAGCTTGATATTGCGTCACCGGGATGCAGAGATATGAAGTTTTGATCAAAAACGTGTATCCCTTAGGTAGATTTCGTCTATATATCAGTACTATTGACTGTAAATAGTTTCTGGAATATCAGAAGTACTATGCGAGCTAGGCGCACGGGCGAGGTGTCAAAAGACGCGTCTCCGCGCGGGCTAGTCAACAATTATGTTCCTGGAATAATCCCGAAGAAAAATCGGGAATTATCCTGAAAAAACTGATTTTATGGCCAAAAAGTATGTAAAAACACCGAATAACACCACCGAAACGGGACTCGACTTCGCGGAACGCGCACGGGAGTACAGGTAAGGCAGGTAAGTATCGGATTAAATTATTAAAAACCAGGAATAGACTGAAAATTTTGAATAAAATTTAAAATAGTGCTTTCTAAAGGGAGTTTTTTGAAAATTTTTACAAGTCAATAAACGAAAAAGTGTTTTTCGCGAAATTGTCAATTATCCCTAGTGGGAACGTTACAGGGAGTCTAGTTAAGATTTAAAATGCTGAAAACAGCTTGATATTGCGTCACCGGGATGCAGAGATATGAAGTTTTGATCAAAAACGTGTATCCCTTAGGTAGATTTCGTCTATATATCAGTACTATTGACTGTAAATAGTTTCTGGAATATCAGAAGTACTATGCGAGCTAGGCGCACGGGCGAGGTGTCAAAAGACGCGTCTCCGCGCGGGCTAGTCAACAATTATGTTCCTGGAATAATCCCGAAGAAAAATCGGGAATTATCCTGAAAAAACTGATTTTATGGCCAAAAAGTATGTAAAAACACCGAATAACACCACCGAAACGGGACTCGACTTCGCGGAACGCGCACGGGAGTACAGGTAAGGCAGGTAAGTATCGGATTAAATTATTAAAAACCAGGAATAGACTGAAAATTTTGAATAAAATTTAAAATAGTGCTTTCTAAAGGGAGTTTTTTGAAAATTTTTACAAGTCAATAAACGAAAAAGTGTTTTTCGCGAAATTGTCAATTATCCCTAGTGGGAACGTTACAGGGAGTCTAGTTAAGATTTAAAATGCTGAAAACAGCTTGATATTGCGTCACCGGGATGCAGAGATATGAAGTTTTGATCAAAAACGTGTATCCCTTAGGTAGATTTCGTCTATATATCAGTACTATTGACTGTAAATAGTTTCTGGAATATCAGAAGTACTATGCGAGCTAGGCGCACGGGCGAGGTGTCAAAAGACGCGTCTCCGCGCGGGCTAGTCAACAATTATGTTCCTGGAATAATCCCGAAGAAAAATCGGGAATTATCCTGAAAAAACTGATTTTATGGCCAAAAAGTATGTAAAAACACCGAATAACACCACCGAAACGGGACTCGACTTCGCGGAACGCGCACGGGAGTACAGGTAAGGCAGGTAAGTATCGGATTAAATTATTAAAAACCAGGAATAGACTGAAAATTTTGAATAAAATTTAAAATAGTGCTTTCTAAAGGGAGTTTTTTGAAAATTTTTACAAGTCAATAAACGAAAAAGTGTTTTTCGCGAAATTGTCAATTATCCCTAGTGGGAACGTTACAGGGAGTCTAGTTAAGATTTAAAATGCTGAAAACAGCTTGATATTGCGTCACCGGGATGCAGAGATATGAAGTTTTGATCAAAAACGTGTATCCCTTAGGTAGATTTCGTCTATATATCAGTACTATTGACTGTAAATAGTTTCTGGAATATCAGAAGTACTATGCGAGCTAGGCGCACGGGCGAGGTGTCAAAAGACGCGTCTCCGCGCGGGCTAGTCAACAATTATGTTCCTGGAATAATCCCGAAGAAAAATCGGGAATTATCCTGAAAAAACTGATTTTATGGCCAAAAAGTATGTAAAAACACCGAATAACACCACCGAAACGGGACTCGACTTCGCGGAACGCGCACGGGAGTACAGGTAAGGCAGGTAAGTATCGGATTAAATTATTAAAAACCAGGAATAGACTGAAAATTTTGAATAAAATTTAAAATAGTGCTTTCTAAAGGGAGTTTTTTGAAAATTTTTACAAGTCAATAAACGAAAAAGTGTTTTTCGCGAAATTGTCAATTATCCCTAGTGGGAACGTTACAGGGAGTCTAGTTAAGATTTAAAATGCTGAAAACAGCTTGATATTGCGTCACCGGGATGCAGAGATATGAAGTTTTGATCAAAAACGTGTATCCCTTAGGTAGATTTCGTCTATATATCAGTACTATTGACTGTAAATAGTTTCTGGAATATCAGAAGTACTATGCGAGCTAGGCGCACGGGCGAGGTGTCAAAAGACGCGTCTCCGCGCGGGCTAGTCAACAATTATGTTCCTGGAATAATCCCGAAGAAAAATCGGGAATTATCCTGAAAAAACTGATTTTATGGCCAAAAAGTATGTAAAAACACCGAATAACACCACCGAAACGGGACTCGACTTCGCGGAACGCGCACGGGAGTACAGGTAAGGCAGGTAAGTATCGGATTAAATTATTAAAAACCAGGAATAGACTGAAAATTTTGAATAAAATTTAAAATAGTGCTTTCTAAAGGGAGTTTTTTGAAAATTTTTACAAGTCAATAAACGAAAAAGTGTTTTTCGCGAAATTGTCAATTATCCCTAGTGGGAACGTTACAGGGAGTCTAGTTAAGATTTAAAATGCTGAAAACAGCTTGATATTGCGTCACCGGGATGCAGAGATATGAAGTTTTGATCAAAAACGTGTATCCCTTAGGTAGATTTCGTCTATATATCAGTACTATTGACTGTAAATAGTTTCTGGAATATCAGAAGTACTATGCGAGCTAGGCGCACGGGCGAGGTGTCAAAAGACGCGTCTCCGCGCGGGCTAGTCAACAATTATGTTCCTGGAATAATCCCGAAGAAAAATCGGGAATTATCCTGAAAAAACTGATTTTATGGCCAAAAAGTATGTAAAAACACCGAATAACACCACCGAAACGGGACTCGACTTCGCGGAACGCGCACGGGAGTACAGGTAAGGCAGGTAAGTATCGGATTAAATTATTAAAAACCAGGAATAGACTGAAAATTTTGAATAAAATTTAAAATAGTGCTTTCTAAAGGGAGTTTTTTGAAAATTTTTACAAGTCAATAAACGAAAAAGTGTTTTTCGCGAAATTGTCAATTATCCCTAGTGGGAACGTTACAGGGAGTCTAGTTAAGATTTAAAATGCTGAAAACAGCTTGATATTGCGTCACCGGGATGCAGAGATATGAAGTTTTGATCAAAAACGTGTATCCCTTAGGTAGATTTCGTCTATATATCAGTACTATTGACTGTAAATAGTTTCTGGAATATCAGAAGTACTATGCGAGCTAGGCGCACGGGCGAGGTGTCAAAAGACGCGTCTCCGCGCGGGCTAGTCAACAATTATGTTCCTGGAATAATCCCGAAGAAAAATCGGGAATTATCCTGAAAAAACTGATTTTATGGCCAAAAAGTATGTAAAAACACCGAATAACACCACCGAAACGGGACTCGACTTCGCGGAACGCGCACGGGAGTACAGGTAAGGCAGGTAAGTATCGGATTAAATTATTAAAAACCAGGAATAGACTGAAAATTTTGAATAAAATTTAAAATAGTGCTTTCTAAAGGGAGTTTTTTGAAAATTTTTACAAGTCAATAAACGAAAAAGTGTTTTTCGCGAAATTGTCAATTATCCCTAGTGGGAACGTTACAGGGAGTCTAGTTAAGATTTAAAATGCTGAAAACAGCTTGATATTGCGTCACCGGGATGCAGAGATATGAAGTTTTGATCAAAAACGTGTATCCCTTAGGTAGATTTCGTCTATATATCAGTACTATTGACTGTAAATAGTTTCTGGAATATCAGAAGTACTATGCGAGCTAGGCGCACGGGCGAGGTGTCAAAAGACGCGTCTCCGCGCGGGCTAGTCAACAATTATGTTCCTGGAATAATCCCGAAGAAAAATCGGGAATTATCCTGAAAAAACTGATTTTATGGCCAAAAAGTATGTAAAAACACCGAATAACACCACCGAAACGGGACTCGACTTCGCGGAACGCGCACGGGAGTACAGGTAAGGCAGGTAAGTATCGGATTAAATTATTAAAAACCAGGAATAGACTGAAAATTTTGAATAAAATTTAAAATAGTGCTTTCTAAAGGGAGTTTTTTGAAAATTTTTACAAGTCAATAAACGAAAAAGTGTTTTTCGCGAAATTGTCAATTATCCCTAGTGGGAACGTTACAGGGAGTCTAGTTAAGATTTAAAATGCTGAAAACAGCTTGATATTGCGTCACCGGGATGCAGAGATATGAAGTTTTGATCAAAAACGTGTATCCCTTAGGTAGATTTCGTCTATATATCAGTACTATTGACTGTAAATAGTTTCTGGAATATCAGAAGTACTATGCGAGCTAGGCGCACGGGCGAGGTGTCAAAAGACGCGTCTCCGCGCGGGCTAGTCAACAATTATGTTCCTGGAATAATCCCGAAGAAAAATCGGGAATTATCCTGAAAAAACTGATTTTATGGCCAAAAAGTATGTAAAAACACCGAATAACACCACCGAAACGGGACTCGACTTCGCGGAACGCGCACGGGAGTACAGGTAAGGCAGGTAAGTATCGGATTAAATTATTAAAAACCAGGAATAGACTGAAAATTTTGAATAAAATTTAAAATAGTGCTTTCTAAAGGGAGTTTTTTGAAAATTTTTACAAGTCAATAAACGAAAAAGTGTTTTTCGCGAAATTGTCAATTATCCCTAGTGGGAACGTTACAGGGAGTCTAGTTAAGATTTAAAATGCTGAAAACAGCTTGATATTGCGTCACCGGGATGCAGAGATATGAAGTTTTGATCAAAAACGTGTATCCCTTAGGTAGATTTCGTCTATATATCAGTACTATTGACTGTAAATAGTTTCTGGAATATCAGAAGTACTATGCGAGCTAGGCGCACGGGCGAGGTGTCAAAAGACGCGTCTCCGCGCGGGCTAGTCAACAATTATGTTCCTGGAATAATCCCGAAGAAAAATCGGGAATTATCCTGAAAAAACTGATTTTATGGCCAAAAAGTATGTAAAAACACCGAATAACACCACCGAAACGGGACTCGACTTCGCGGAACGCGCACGGGAGTACAGGTAAGGCAGGTAAGTATCGGATTAAATTATTAAAAACCAGGAATAGACTGAAAATTTTGAATAAAATTTAAAATAGTGCTTTCTAAAGGGAGTTTTTTGAAAATTTTTACAAGTCAATAAACGAAAAAGTGTTTTTCGCGAAATTGTCAATTATCCCTAGTGGGAACGTTACAGGGAGTCTAGTTAAGATTTAAAATGCTGAAAACAGCTTGATATTGCGTCACCGGGATGCAGAGATATGAAGTTTTGATCAAAAACGTGTATCCCTTAGGTAGATTTCGTCTATATATCAGTACTATTGACTGTAAATAGTTTCTGGAATATCAGAAGTACTATGCGAGCTAGGCGCACGGGCGAGGTGTCAAAAGACGCGTCTCCGCGCGGGCTAGTCAACAATTATGTTCCTGGAATAATCCCGAAGAAAAATCGGGAATTATCCTGAAAAAACTGATTTTATGGCCAAAAAGTATGTAAAAACACCGAATAACACCACCGAAACGGGACTCGACTTCGCGGAACGCGCACGGGAGTACAGGTAAGGCAGGTAAGTATCGGATTAAATTATTAAAAACCAGGAATAGACTGAAAATTTTGAATAAAATTTAAAATAGTGCTTTCTAAAGGGAGTTTTTTGAAAATTTTTACAAGTCAATAAACGAAAAAGTGTTTTTCGCGAAATTGTCAATTATCCCTAGTGGGAACGTTACAGGGAGTCTAGTTAAGATTTAAAATGCTGAAAACAGCTTGATATTGCGTCACCGGGATGCAGAGATATGAAGTTTTGATCAAAAACGTGTATCCCTTTTTTTTTTTTTTTTTTTTTTTTGTGGATGGGAAATCATCAAATGACCCCTCCCGCTCTGGGTGGAGCGGAAGGGAGTGTCAGACTTTTACTGACTAAAACCCACCCGTGTTCCGTCCTTAGCCCTTTCTGTTCCAGGGCAGCGGTTAACCTTTCGGAAAATCCCACCGCCCCGGCAGGCTTCGGCCCTGTGGGGCCCCGTCCTCTGCTGACATCTCTTTGAGGCGCGCGTGGAACACAACGCGCCGTCCGGCACGGGCCTGGTCCTGATCGGACGGTGAGCTACCCATTACTCACCGCCCGCAGGCCCGCGCCTACGGTGGCCGGGAGTCGTCACGCGGCTCCCGACGCCCGGAGCGTCTCCCGCGGCGGCTGAGGCGTGAGGTGTTCTCCCTCAGCCTCCCCGCCACCTCCTTCGCTAGCATGACTGCTTCGCAGAAGGAGGTGACTGCCTCCCATTCTCTCTCGCCCCGGACCATGGCTTGCACCAGGGCCGGGCGCGAGAGGTCGCCGCCGTTGCCGATCGCCTCCACGAGGACACGGCGGGTCTCCGCCCAAGCAGGGCAGACCTCCACCGTGTGCTCCACCGTGTCCTCTGGGCGATCCGGGCAGTGGTGACACCCGGGCGTCTCCTCCCGCCTGATGATGTGCAGGAACCTCCCGAAACATCCGTGTCCGGAGAGGACCTGCGTCAGGCGGTACGTGAGAGCGCCGTGACGCCTCTCTAGCCACTCCTCAAAGAGGGGTCTTATCGCCGCTATCGCGGCGTGCCCTGCGCTGGGTTGCGATAGTCGCGCCTTCCATTCCGCCATGAGATCGCGCCGGAGGTCCGTCCGCTCCGCAGCGATTTGCCGCGGGTGCAGAGTTTCCCCCCGGCGTAGTGCCTCCGCGCGCCAATCGTGCAGGCGCGCAAGCACTATCGCCTCCAGATCCCATGGCGGCAGTCCGGCAAGGAGGCATGCCGCCTCGCGCGAGATCGTGCGGTAGCCCCGGATCAGCCTTACGGCTACCACCTTCTGGGGCGCGTTCAGATAGTGTGCGGCTCGAAGCCGCAGTGAACGCGCCCATACCGGGGCCCCATATAGGGCCATGGACCGCACGACCCCCGCGTAAAGCCTCCGGCAGGAGGCGTTTGGCCCCCTCAGGTTGGGCAGGAGCCGCTTTAAGGCGGCCCCGGCCCGTTCCAGTTTGGGGGCCAAACGTCGGAAATGCTCGACGAAGTTCCACCGGCTGTCGAGGACGAGACCCAGGTATCTCATCGTTGTCTCGACGCCGATGTGAACCCCTCCTACCATCAGTTGAGATCCCGAAGGTGGCCCGTACCGGGGCCCATGAAAGGACATGGCCTCGGACTTGTGCAATGCCACCTCGAGACCCAACTGCCGGATCCTATCCACGACTATCGCAACCCCGCGTGTCATTGCGTCGGCCGCCGCCTGATGCGACCTCCCCTGCGCCAGGACCAGCGTGTCGTCAGCGTAGCAAACTACACTGACGCCATCAGGGAGGTCTGCCCGCAGCACCCAGTCGTAACCGATGTCCCACAGGAGCGGCCCCAGAACCGATCCCTGTGGGACACCGCACGACATCTCTCGCCGGCTCCAGTTCCCGTCGCGACCGGGGTAGATGACGGCTCTATCCGTCAGATACGCCCCGACTATTCGACGGAGGTAGGTCGGCACCCGGTGATACCGAAGTGCCTCCCCAATGCAACTCCAGGGCAGGGTGTTAAACGCGTTGGCGATGTCGAGTGACACCGCCACGACGGCCCCGCCCCGGGACACCGCATCCCCCGTCGTGAGGGCTCTAACGCGCATGATGGCGTCCACCGTCGAGCGCCCCTTGCGGAAGCCAAACTGGCTATCCGCAAGATCCGGCCCTGTCCCCACCAGGTGCCCGACGAGGCGGCCCGCAATCACTCTCTCGAAGAGCTTGCCAACCTCGTCGAGCAGCACAATGGGCCGGTATGCGGACGGAGAGTCCGCAGGGCGCCCTGGCTTCTGAATGAGGACCAGCTTCCCTGTCTTCCAACGGAGTGGAAACTGGCCTCTCTCCATGCATGCGCTTAAGAGCGCCTCCAGTCGAGGCCCAAGAGCCGTCGAGGCCAGGACCCAGGCTTTACCCGGCACGCCATCGGGTCCTGGGGCGGTATTTTTGGCCTTCAGCCTGCCTACCGCCGCTCCCAGCTCTACCCCGGTCACTTCGGGTGTGTCGTCGTCGTCGTCCATGTGGTCCGCTTCGGACACCGCTATTGGCGGAGCCATAGGCGGGGGAGTATGCTCCCCCCGTGAAGGGAACAGAGCGCTCACCACCTCCTCCACCAGCTGTGGGCGGAGACTCTGTGTCAGCGGGGGGGCCCAGGTGCGGAGTTTATTCCGCACCATCTTGTAAGGGCGCCCCCATGGATCTCTGTTCAGAGTCTCCAGCATCTCCTCGCGGGCCAAGTCCTTGGCCCGCTGGACAGCCTCTCGGAGGGCGGTCTTCGCCGCTCTGTACCCCCCGTACAGCTCCGCCTCCGTGGCTTCCGCATCCGGAGGGCGGATGCGGCGCCTGCGGTGCCTGGTGTACCGGTGTCGCGCGTCGACGCACGCCTTGCGTAACGCCGCGATCTCCTGCGACCACCAGTACACCTGACGTCGGGCGCGTCCTGGCCGGACTCGGGGCATTGCCACGTCACAAATCTCGGACATGGCCTCCCGGAACCACTCCGCCTCATCGTCGATATCAGCAGGCCTGTCCGGTGAATACACCCAGGCCTGCACGATCGAGGCTTCCAGGAGAAGCTCCCGGTCCAGCTGCTTCAGCGCCCACCGCGGACCACTCGGGGCCTGTTGGACCAGCGCGCTGGAGGTCTGGGCGGAGACATCGAACCGGATATACCGGTGATCGGAGTAGGTCTCCACCTCCTCCATGACGCGCCAGTCAATGACCTGCTGCGTCAGAGCGGGGCTGGCGAACGAGATGTCCACTACCGACTCGCCCCGCATCCGCACACACGTAGGAACAGAACCCCGATTTAGGACGACCAGGCCTGTTTCCAGAGCCCAGTCCTCCACCATCCTGCCCCGCACGTCCGTGCACCGGGAACCCCAGGCCAAGTTCTTGGCGTTGAAGTCCCCGAGCACTAGCACGGAGAAGGGATGGTTCCTGGCGACGACGACACTCAACTCTGTTAAAGAGTTCTGGAGCTCGGCGAGAGTTCGGCTCGGAGAGAAGTAAACTCCCACTACTACAATCTCTCCGAACCGTGCTGCTACGCACCCCTGTCCCTTCGTGACACATTCGAGGGACGGGGTACCGGCGGCAGCCGACGAAATTATGGCCACTGAGCCGCTAAGGTCCTCCACCCAGTCATCCCTGGGCGGGACAAAGTACGGCTCAGCGACCACGGCGATATTAATCGACCACTGCGCCATGGTCTGGAGCAACAAGTCCTGAGCGCAGGCGCAGTGGTTGATGTTCGCCTGGAGGAGGCGTAAAGGAGCCATTACTCCTCCATTTCAACCCCCTCCCGGGCCTCTTGAGGAGGCCCTTCAGCAGCGGCGGCGGCGGTGGCGGCGGCGGCGGCGGTGGCGGCGGCGGCGGCGGTGGCGGCGGCGGCGGCGGTGGCGGCGGCGGCAGCAGTGGCGGCGACGGTGGTGGTGGTGGCGACGGCGGCGGAGGGCCTGCCTTTCCTCCTGGCTTCGGTGGGTGGGGCGCAGGACTTGCTCCCCGCCCGGTGATCGGCCGGCTTGCCAGCAGCCGCACATGCGACGCAGTGCGGCGTGGCGTTGCACGAGCCAGCCTTATGTCCGGGCTTACCGCAGCGAAAGCACAGAGTGCTGCGGTCCTCCGAGGTGCACATGGCGCTCGCGTGGTGTCCCACGAGGCACCGATAGCACCTCAGAGGTCTGGGCTCCAGCAGCTTGACCTGCGCTGACACCCAGCCCACCAGGAGTCTTCCGCCCTCCACTATCTGCCTCGCCGCCGTCACGGGACAGCTTACCGTAATGGTTCGCATGCCCGTGAAGTCGGGACGTATGGTGCCCGCCTTCACCTGGTCGGCCAGACACCCGCCCGTCCCGACGACGGCGGCTACCACCTCCTTCTCCGTAATGGAGTCATCCAGGCCCATAATGCGCATGTCTGCACACTTGACGGGCCTGGAGACTCGAGCCTCGTCCGCATTGAGGGACGCCCTTAGCTTCTCAGCTAGGGCGTCAGCGGTGGGGCCACTCGTCGCACCGGGGATCTCCAGCATGCGGGCACCAGTGGCGGTCACCCTATACCGGAGGCCCCCGGTGATCCCCAGCTCCTGGAGGTTCACCGCCGCTCTTGCCTTCGTGAGCACGTCGCCGTAGGTCACCCCCCCTTTAACCGCGTCCGGCTGTAGTGTTATGACTACAGCCGCGGTCTTAGGGGAGCGAAGCCTAGCCGCAACGGCTCGCTCCTTGCGGCGCCGCCTTTGCGCCTTTTTTCTGGCCGCCTTGGCCGCCTTCCTCCTCTCCCCGACCACTTGCCACTCTGCGTTGGTCGTGGGAGGTTCTTCTGGGAGAGGCGAAGGCTCTGGGGCCCTCGCCTTCCCAGCCGTTTTGCCCTTGTTCTTATGGGCCGGCGCCGGTTTTGCAGGCGCCGAGGCTCCGCCAGCCGACGCCGGTTTCGCCGGTGTCGGTTTCGCCGGCGCCGGTTTCGCCGACGCCGTGGCTCCTCCTGCCGACGTTGGTTTGGCCGGCACCTGGGCCCGGCCAGACGGCCCGGGCTTAGGGGCGGCAGCGGCCGCATACGTGGTCGCCTTCCCCGAAGCCGCCCTACCCGCCAAGGGGGGGCGCAGAACGATTCCCTCCAGGACGTCGAAACGCGCCTGGAAGGTCGCCAGCTCCTGCCGAACCAGGTCCAAGACCTGGTTCTCCACCGGAACGGGCCGGCTTGAAGGTTCCGCCGGCACTTTGTCGGGGACCTTCAGGCTGGCCAGGTCTGCACGGAGCCTCCGGTTCTCCTCCTGGAGAAGCTCCGTGGCAGCCGTCAGGCGAGCCACGTCCGCCCGCAGTGCAGCCACTTCGCCAGCCGAGGGACCAGCGTAGTTGGCCGCCTCCGCTGCCGCCATAATGGAGGCCATTGCCGAGTCGATGGCCTTGTTCTTTGTATCCTGGCGCTTCTTCAAGGCCACGACCCGGATCGCGGCCTCCACGACCGCCGCAAAGCTCCTTTTGCGGTCCGCCTCGGGGCCGCCTAGTACCTCCTCCGCCTCGTCACCTGAGGGCTCCGAGGCGCCCGCTCGACCGGTCTCCCCCTCCTTTGCGGGCTTCTCCGCACGCTCGGCCGCCTCCCGAGCAGTGAGGCCCCTCCCTGTGCCTCGGCCCCGGACTCCTCCCCGCCTCGTGGTGGGGATCTTCCTGGCCAGCTCCCAGTCAGAGGACGACCCCTGGCCGCCCACTGACCTTGGCCGCTTGCTTCGTCCCTTTCTATTAGCAGCGGCAGCCATCTCCTTCGCACGGCACGGGCTCCCTGAGCCTTCCGTGCTTGATCCTCCCGATGCGGCGTCGGACTCCGACCCCGCATCACTCCTCTCCTCTGTGCGCTCCTTGCGCGGTACCTCTGCGTCGCACAGGCGCTCCAGGCTAGCCCGGAGCTCCTTTTCTTGCGACGCAGGTTGACGCGGGTCGGCGGTGGTGTGCCGGCCCACGGGGCTATTGGTGCCCCCCCCATATACGGTGGGGCGGCCTTCCGAAGAAGGACGGGATTGTGCCTCCTTGTGGAGGTTGCCCGCCTGGGGATTTTTTCCTTTAGCCGTGTGATTCATGATTTCCTTTTAAGGGTGAGGTCCCTATTCGCGCTAATGACCGGATCCCCTCCGGCCATTCATCCCCTCGGCACGCTAGACCTTGGGATTGGGGTGATTTTTTAGAGAGGTTGTCTTCCTCGCGGCCCGGGCCTCAGTGGCCCGGACCCCCGGTCCTGAACTCAGAATTACGGGGTGGCCGACGGCTGGGCAAAACCAACCGTCGCCCCGGCGTCCCCACGCTGCCGCCGGATACCGGACAGACGCAGCGCGGACATGGACTCCCTTCACGACCCACACTCCCGTGGGTGCAGCGGCGCGAACCGCCCCTCCCCAGTCTACGCCCACTCACCTTCCTCTGTAAGCAGAGGGGGAGTAGACGTACTATAGCCCGGTTCCCTTCACCGACCATCGAGGATGATCGGCGATTGGAACCGTGACCCTTCCCCGTTTGTTGAAGATTAGCCGCCAGCCCCAAGTGTCCACCAAAATCTGGTGGGCACTTGGAGCCGACGTTGCCCAGGGTGCGCCACGAGGAGGCTCTTCAACATGCACCCCAACGTGTATCCCTTAGGTAGATTTCGTCTATATATCAGTACTATTGACTGTAAATAGTTTCTGGAATATCAGAAGTACTATGCGAGCTAGGCGCACGGGCGAGGTGTCAAAAGACGCGTCTCCGCGCGGGCTAGTCAACAATTATGTTCCTGGAATAATCCCGAAGAAAAATCGGGAATTATCCTGAAAAAACTGATTTTATGGCCAAAAAGTATGTAAAAACACCGAATAACACCACCGAAACGGGACTCGACTTCGCGGAACGCGCACGGGAGTACAGGTAAGGCAGGTAAGTATCGGATTAAATTATTAAAAACCAGGAATAGACTGAAAATTTTGAATAAAATTTAAAATAGTGCTTTCTAAAGGGAGTTTTTTGAAAATTTTTACAAGTCAATAAACGAAAAAGTGTTTTTCGCGAAATTGTCAATTATCCCTAGTGGGAACGTTACAGGGAGTCTAGTTAAGATTTAAAATGCTGAAAACAGCTTGATATTGCGTCACCGGGATGCAGAGATATGAAGTTTTGATCAAAAACGTGTATCCCTTAGGTAGATTTCGTCTATATATCAGTACTATTGACTGTAAATAGTTTCTGGAATATCAGAAGTACTATGCGAGCTAGGCGCACGGGCGAGGTGTCAAAAGACGCGTCTCCGCGCGGGCTAGTCAACAATTATGTTCCTGGAATAATCCCGAAGAAAAATCGGGAATTATCCTGAAAAAACTGATTTTATGGCCAAAAAGTATGTAAAAACACCGAATAACACCACCGAAACGGGACTCGACTTCGCGGAACGCGCACGGGAGTACAGGTAAGGCAGGTAAGTATCGGATTAAATTATTAAAAACCAGGAATAGACTGAAAATTTTGAATAAAATTTAAAATAGTGCTTTCTAAAGGGAGTTTTTTGAAAATTTTTACAAGTCAATAAACGAAAAAGTGTTTTTCGCGAAATTGTCAATTATCCCTAGTGGGAACGTTACAGGGAGTCTAGTTAAGATTTAAAATGCTGAAAACAGCTTGATATTGCGTCACCGGGATGCAGAGATATGAAGTTTTGATCAAAAACGTGTATCCCTTTTTTTTTTTTTTTTTTTTTTTGTGGATGGGAAATCATCAAATGACCCCTCCCGCTCTGGGTGGAGCGGAAGGGAGTGTCAGACTTTTACTGACTAAAACCCACCCGTGTTCCGTCCTTAGCCCTTTCTGTTCCAGGGCAGCGGTTAACCTTTCGGAAAATCCCACCGCCCCGGCAGGCTTCGGCCCTGTGGGGCCCCGTCCTCTGCTGACATCTCTTTGAGGCGCGCGTGGAACACAACGCGCCGTCCGGCACGGGCCTGGTCCTGATCGGACGGTGAGCTACCCATTACTCACCGCCCGCAGGCCCGCGCCTACGGTGGCCGGGAGTCGTCACGCGGCTCCCGACGCCCGGAGCGTCTCCCGCGGCGGCTGAGGCGTGAGGTGTTCTCCCTCAGCCTCCCCGCCACCTCCTTCGCTAGCATGACTGCTTCGCAGAAGGAGGTGACTGCCTCCCATTCTCTCTCGCCCCGGACCATGGCTTGCACCAGGGCCGGGCGCGAGAGGTCGCCGCCGTTGCCGATCGCCTCCACGAGGACACGGCGGGTCTCCGCCCAAGCAGGGCAGACCTCCACCGTGTGCTCCACCGTGTCCTCTGGGCGATCCGGGCAGTGGTGACACCCGGGCGTCTCCTCCCGCCTGATGATGTGCAGGAACCTCCCGAAACATCCGTGTCCGGAGAGGACCTGCGTCAGGCGGTACGTGAGAGCGCCGTGACGCCTCTCTAGCCACTCCTCAAAGAGGGGTCTTATCGCCGCTATCGCGGCGTGCCCTGCGCTGGGTTGCGATAGTCGCGCCTTCCATTCCGCCATGAGATCGCGCCGGAGGTCCGTCCGCTCCGCAGCGATTTGCCGCGGGTGCAGAGTTTCCCCCCGGCGTAGTGCCTCCGCGCGCCAATCATGCAGGCGCGCGAGCACTATCGCCTCCAGATCCCATGGCGGCAGTCCGGCAAGGAGGCATGCCGCCTCGCGCGAGATCGTGCGGTAGCCCCGGATCAGCCTTACGGCTACCACCTTCTGGGGCGCGTTCAGATAGTGTGCGGCTCGAAGCCGCAGTGAACGCGCCCATACCGGGGCCCCATATAGGGCCATGGACCGCACGACCCCCGCGTAAAGCCTCCGGCAGGAGGCGTTTGGCCCCCTCAGGTTGGGCAGGAGCCGCTTTAAGGCGGCCCCGGCCCGTTCCAGTTTGGGGGCCAAACGTCGGAAATGCTCGACGAAGTTCCACCGGCTGTCGAGGACGAGACCCAGGTATCTCATCGTTGTCTCGACGCCGATGTGAACCCCTCCTACCATCAGTTGAGATCCCGAAGGTGGCCCGTACCGGGGCCCATGAAAGGACATGGCCTCGGACTTGTGCAATGCCACCTCGAGACCCAACTGCCGGATCCTATCCACGACTATCGCAACCCCGCGTGTCATTGCGTCGGCCGCCGCCTGATGCGACCTCCCCTGCGCCAGGACCAGCGTGTCGTCAGCGTAGCAAACTACACTGACGCCATCAGGGAGGTCTGCCCGCAGCACCCAGTCGTAACCGATGTCCCACAGGAGCGGCCCCAGAACCGATCCCTGTGGGACACCGCACGACATCTCTCGCCGGCTCCAGTTCCCGTCGCGACCGGGGTAGATGACGGCTCTATCCGTCAGATACGCCCCGACTATTCGACGGAGGTAGGTCGGCACCCGGTGATACCGAAGTGCCTCCCCAATGCAACTCCAGGGCAGGGTGTTAAACGCGTTGGCGATGTCGAGTGACACCGCCACGACGGCCCCGCCCCGGGACACCGCATCCCCCGTCGTGAGGGCTCTAACGCGCATGATGGCGTCCACCGTCGAGCGCCCCTTGCGGAAGCCAAACTGGCTATCCGCAAGATCCGGCCCTGTCCCCACCAGGTGCCCGACGAGGCGGCCCGCAATCACTCTCTCGAAGAGCTTGCCAACCTCGTCGAGCAGCACAATGGGCCGGTATGCGGACGGAGAGTCCGCAGGGCGCCCTGGCTTCTGAATGAGGACCAGTTTCCCTGTCTTCCAACGGAGTGGAAACTGGCCTCTCTCCATGCATGCGCTTAAGAGCGCCTCCAGTCGAGGCCCGAGAGCCGTCGAGGCCAGGACCCAGGCTTTACCCGGCACGCCATCGGGTCCTGGGGCGGTATTTTTGGCCTTCAGCCTGCCTACCGCCGCTCCCAGCTCTACCCCGGTCACTTCGGGTGTGTCGTCGTCGTCGTCCATGTGGTCCGCTTCGGACACCGCTATTGGTGGAGCCATAGGCGGGGGAGTATGCTCCCCCCGTGAAGGGAACAGAGCGCTCACCACCTCCTCCACCAGCTGTGGGCGGAGACTCTGTGTCAGCGGGGGGGCCCAGGTGCGGAGTTTATTCCGCACCATCTTGTAAGGGCGCCCCCATGGATCTCTGTTCAGAGTCTCCAGCATCTCCTCGCGGGCCAAGTCCTTGGCCCGCTGGACAGCCTCTCGGAGGGCGGTCTTCGCCGCTCTGTACCCCCCGTACAGCTCCGCCTCCGTGGCTTCCGCATCCGGAGGGCGGATGCGGCGCCTGCGGTGCCTGGTGTACCGGTGTCGCGCGTCGACGCACGCCTTGCGTAACGCCGCGATCTCCTGCGACCACCAGTACACCTGACGTCGGGCGCGTCCTGGCCGGACTCGGGGCATTGCCACGTCACAAATCTCGGACATGGCCTCCCGGAACCACTCCGCCTCATCGTCGATATCAGCAGGCCTGTCCGGTGAATACACCCAGGCCTGCACGATCGAGGCTTCCAGGAGAAGCTCCCGGTCCAGCTGCTTCAGCGCCCACCGCGGACCACTCGGGGCCTGTTGGACCAGCGCGCTGGAGGTCTGGGCGGAGACATCGAACCGGATATACCGGTGATCGGAGTAGGTCTCCACCTCCTCCATGACGCGCCAGTCAATGACCTGCTGCGTCAGAGCGGGGCTGGCGAACGAGATGTCCACTACCGACTCGCCCCGCATCCGCACACACGTAGGAACAGAACCCCGATTTAGGACGACCAGGCCTGTTTCCAGAGCCCAGTCCTCCACCATCCTGCCCCGCACGTCCGTGCACCGGGAACCCCAGGCCAAGTTCTTGGCGTTGAAGTCCCCGAGCACTAGCACGGAGAAGGGATGGTTCCTGGCGACGACGACACTCAACTCTGTTAAAGAGTTCTGGAGCTCGGCGAGAGTTCGGCTCGGAGAGAAGTAAACTCCCACTACTACAATCTCTCCGAACCGTGCTGCTACGCACCCCTGTCCCTTCGTGACACATTCGAGGGACGGGGTACCGGCGGCAGCCGACGAAATTATGGCCACTGAGCCGCTAAGGTCCTCCACCCAGTCATCCCTGGGCGGGACAAAGTACGGCTCAGCGACCACGGCGATATTAATCGACCACTGCGCCATGGTCTGGAGCAACAAGTCCTGAGCGCAGGCGCAGTGGTTGATGTTCGCCTGGAGGAGGCGTAAAGGAGCCATTACTCCTCCATTTCGACCCCCTCCCGGGCCTCTTGAGGAGGCCCTTCAGTAGCGGCGGCGGCGGCGGCGGTGGCGGCGGCGGCGGCGGTGGCGGCGGCGGCGGCGGTGGCGGCGGCGGCGGCGGTGGCGGCGGCGGCAGCAGTGGCGGCGACGGTGGTGGTGGTGGTGGCGGTGGTGGCGACGGCGGCGGAGGGCCTGCCTTTCCTCCTGGTTTCGGTGGGTGGGGCGCAGGACTTGCTCCCCGCCCGGTGATCGGCCGGCTTGCCAGCAGCCGCACATGCGACGCAGTGCGGCGTGGCGTTGCACGAGCCGGCCTTATGTCCGGGCTTACCGCAGCGAAAGCACAGAGTGCTGCGGTCCTCCGAGGTGCACATGGCGCTCGCATGGTGTCCCACGAGGCATCGATAGCACCTCAGAGGTCTGGGCTCCAGCAGCTTGACCTGCGCTGACACCCAGCCCACCAGGAGTCGTCCACCCTCCACTATCTGTCTCGCCGCCGTCACGGGACAGCTTACCGTAATGGTTCGCATGCCCGTGAAGTCGGGACGTATGGTGCCCGCCTTCACCTGGTCGGCCAGACACCCGCCCGTCCCGACGACGGCGGCTACCACCTCCTTCTCCGTAATGGAGTCATCCAGGCCCATAATGCGCATGTCTGCGCACTTGACGGGCCTGGAGACTCGAGCCTCGTCCGCATTGAGGGACGCCCTCAGCTTCTCAGCTAGGGCGTCAGCGGTGGGGCCACTCATCGCACCGGGGATCTCCAGCATACGGGCACCAGTGGCGGTCACCCTATACCGGAGGCCCCCGGTGATCCCCAGCTCCTGGAGGTTCACCGCCGCTCTTGCCTTCGTGAGCACGTCGCCGTAGGTCACCCCCCCTTTAACCGCGTCCGGCTGTAGTGTTATGACTACAGCCGCGGTCTTAGGGGAGCGAAGCCTAGCCGCAACGGCTCGCTCCTTGCGGCGCCGCCTTTGCGCCTTTTTTCTGGCCGCCTTGGCCGCCTTCCTCCTCTCCCCGACCACTTGCCACTCTGCGTTGGTCGTGGGAGTTTCTTCTGGGAGAGGCGAAGGCTCTGGGGCCCTCGCCTTCCCAGCCGTTTTGCCCTTGTTCTTATGGGCCGGCGCCGGTTTTGCAGGCGCCGAGGCTCCGCCAGCCGACGCCGGTTTCGCCGGTGTCGGTTTCGCCGGTGCCGGTTTCGCCTGCACCTGGGCCCGGCCAGACGGCCCGGGCTTAGGGGCGGCAGCGGCCGCATACGTGGTCGCCTTCCCCGAAGCCGCCCTACCCGCCAAGGGGGGGCGCAGAACGATTCCTTCCAGGACGTCGAAACGCGCCTGGAAGGTCGCCAGCTCCTTCCGAACCAGGTCCAAGACCTGGTTCTCCACCGGCACGGGCCGGCTTGATGGTTCCGCCCTCTCCTTGTCGGGGACTTTCAGGCTGGCCAGGTCTGCACGGAGCCTCCGGTTCTCCTCTTGGAGAAGCTCCGTGGCAGCCGTCAGACGAGCCACGTCCGCCCGCAATGCGGCTACTTCGCCGGCCGAAGGACCGGCGTAGTTGGCCGCCTCCGCTGCCGCCATAATGGAGGCCCTTGCCAGGTCCATGGCCTTGTTCTTGGTGTCCTGGCGCTTTTTAAGACCCACGTCCCGGATCGCGGCCTCCACGACCGCCGCGAAACTCCTTTTCTGGTCCGCCTCGGGGCCGCCAACCTCAACCGCCTCGTCACCTGAGGGCTCCGAGGCGACCGCGCGACCGGTCTCCCCCTCCTTGGCGGGCTTCTCCGCACGCTCGGCCGCCTCCCGAGCAGTGAGGCCCCTCAGTGCGCCTCGCCCCCGGACTCCTCCCCGCCTCGTGGCGGGGATCTTCCTGGCCAGCTCCCAGTCAGAGGACGACCCCTGGCCGCCCACTGACCTTGGCCGCTTGCTTCGTCCCTTTCTATTAGCAGCGGCCGCGCGGCACGGGCTCCCTGAGCCTTCCGTGCTCGATCCTCCCGATGCGGCGTCGGACTCCGACCCCGCATCACTCCTCTCCTCTGTGCGCTCCTTGCGCGGTACCTCTGCGTCGCACAGGCGCTCCAGGCTAGCCCGGAGCTCCTTTTCTTGCGACGCAGGTTGACGCGGGTCGGCGGTGGTGTGCCGGCCCACGAGACTATCGGTGCCCCCCCCATATACGGTGGGGCTGCCTTCCGTAGAAGGACGGGATTGTGCCTCCTTGAGGAGGTTGCCCGCCTGGGGAATAATTCCTTTAGTCTGCTTTTTCATGTTGTCCTTTTAAGGGTGAGGTCCCTATTCGCGCTAATGACCGGATCCCCTCCGGCCATTCATCCCCTCGGCACGCTAGACCTTGGGATTGGGGTGATTTTTTAGAGAGGTTGTCTTCCTCGCGGCCCGGGCCTCAGTGGCCCGGACCCCCGGTCCTGAACTCAGAATTACGGTGTGGCCGACGGCTGGGCAAAACCAACCGCCGCCCCGGCGTCCCCACGCTGCCGCCGGATACCGGACAGACGCAGCGCGGACATGGACTCCCTTCACGACCCACACTCCCGTGGGTGCAGCGGCGCGAGCCGCCCCTCCCCAGTCTACGCCCACTCACCTTCCTCTGTAAGCAGAGGGGGAGTGGACGTACTATAGCCCGGTTCCCTTCACCGACCATCAAGGATGATCGGTGATTGGAACCGTGACCCTTCCCCGTTTGTTGAAGATTAGCCGCCAGCAACGTGTATCCCTTAGGTAGATTTCGTCTATATATCAGTACTATTGACTGTAAATAGTTTCTGGAATATCAGAAGTACTATGCGAGCTAGGCGCACGGGCGAGGTGTCAAAAGACGCGTCTCCGCGCGGGCTAGTCAACAATTATGTTCCTGGAATAATCCCGAAGAAAAATCGGGAATTATCCTGAAAAAACTGATTTTATGGCCAAAAAGTATGTAAAAACACCGAATAACACCACCGAAACGGGACTCGACTTCGCGGAACGCGCACGGGAGTACAGGTAAGGCAGGTAAGTATCGGATTAAATTATTAAAAACCAGGAATAGACTGAAAATTTTGAATAAAATTTAAAATAGTGCTTTCTAAAGGGAGTTTTTTGAAAATTTTTACAAGTCAATAAACGAAAAAGTGTTTTTCGCGAAATTGTCAATTATCCCTAGTGGGAACGTTACAGGGAGTCTAGTTAAGATTTAAAATGCTGAAAACAGCTTGATATTGCGTCACCGGGATGCAGAGATATGAAGTTTTGATCAAAAACGTGTATCCCTTAGGTAGATTTCGTCTATATATCAGTACTATTGACTGTAAATAGTTTCTGGAATATCAGAAGTACTATGCGAGCTAGGCGCACGGGCGAGGTGTCAAAAGACGCGTCTCCGCGCGGGCTAGTCAACAATTATGTTCCTGGAATAATCCCGAAGAAAAATCGGGAATTATCCTGAAAAAACTGATTTTATGGCCAAAAAGTATGTAAAAACACCGAATAACACCACCGAAACGGGACTCGACTTCGCGGAACGCGCACGGGAGTACAGGTAAGGCAGGTAAGTATCGGATTAAATTATTAAAAACCAGGAATAGACTGAAAATTTTGAATAAAATTTAAAATAGTGCTTTCTAAAGGGAGTTTTTTGAAAATTTTTACAAGTCAATAAACGAAAAAGTGTTTTTCGCGAAATTGTCAATTATCCCTAGTGGGAACGTTACAGGGAGTCTAGTTAAGATTTAAAATGCTGAAAACAGCTTGATATTGCGTCACCGGGATGCAGAGATATGAAGTTTTGATCAAAAACGTGTATCCCTTAGGTAGATTTCGTCTATATATCAGTACTATTGACTGTAAATAGTTTCTGGAATATCAGAAGTACTATGCGAGCTAGGCGCACGGGCGAGGTGTCAAAAGACGCGTCTCCGCGCGGGCTAGTCAACAATTATGTTCCTGGAATAATCCCGAAGAAAAATCGGGAATTATCCTGAAAAAACTGATTTTATGGCCAAAAAGTATGTAAAAACACCGAATAACACCACCGAAACGGGACTCGACTTCGCGGAACGCGCACGGGAGTACAGGTAAGGCAGGTAAGTATCGGATTAAATTATTAAAAACCAGGAATAGACTGAAAATTTTGAATAAAATTTAAAATAGTGCTTTCTAAAGGGAGTTTTTTGAAAATTTTTACAAGTCAATAAACGAAAAAGTGTTTTTCGCGAAATTGTCAATTATCCCTAGTGGGAACGTTACAGGGAGTCTAGTTAAGATTTAAAATGCTGAAAACAGCTTGATATTGCGTCACCGGGATGCAGAGATATGAAGTTTTGATCAAAAACGTGTATCCCTTAGGTAGATTTCGTCTATATATCAGTACTATTGACTGTAAATAGTTTCTGGAATATCAGAAGTACTATGCGAGCTAGGCGCACGGGCGAGGTGTCAAAAGACGCGTCTCCGCGCGGGCTAGTCAACAATTATGTTCCTGGAATAATCCCGAAGAAAAATCGGGAATTATCCTGAAAAAACTGATTTTATGGCCAAAAAGTATGTAAAAACACCGAATAACACCACCGAAACGGGACTCGACTTCGCGGAACGCGCACGGGAGTACAGGTAAGGCAGGTAAGTATCGGATTAAATTATTAAAAACCAGGAATAGACTGAAAATTTTGAATAAAATTTAAAATAGTGCTTTCTAAAGGGAGTTTTTTGAAAATTTTTACAAGTCAATAAACGAAAAAGTGTTTTTCGCGAAATTGTCAATTATCCCTAGTGGGAACGTTACAGGGAGTCTAGTTAAGATTTAAAATGCTGAAAACAGCTTGATATTGCGTCACCGGGATGCAGAGATATGAAGTTTTGATCAAAAACGTGTATCCCTTAGGTAGATTTCGTCTATATATCAGTACTATTGACTGTAAATAGTTTCTGGAATATCAGAAGTACTATGCGAGCTAGGCGCACGGGCGAGGTGTCAAAAGACGCGTCTCCGCGCGGGCTAGTCAACAATTATGTTCCTGGAATAATCCCGAAGAAAAATCGGGAATTATCCTGAAAAAACTGATTTTATGGCCAAAAAGTATGTAAAAACACCGAATAACACCACCGAAACGGGACTCGACTTCGCGGAACGCGCACGGGAGTACAGGTAAGGCAGGTAAGTATCGGATTAAATTATTAAAAACCAGGAATAGACTGAAAATTTTGAATAAAATTTAAAATAGTGCTTTCTAAAGGGAGTTTTTTGAAAATTTTTACAAGTCAATAAACGAAAAAGTGTTTTTCGCGAAATTGTCAATTATCCCTAGTGGGAACGTTACAGGGAGTCTAGTTAAGATTTAAAATGCTGAAAACAGCTTGATATTGCGTCACCGGGATGCAGAGATATGAAGTTTTGATCAAAAACGTGTATCCCTTAGGTAGATTTCGTCTATATATCAGTACTATTGACTGTAAATAGTTTCTGGAATATCAGAAGTACTATGCGAGCTAGGCGCACGGGCGAGGTGTCAAAAGACGCGTCTCCGCGCGGGCTAGTCAACAATTATGTTCCTGGAATAATCCCGAAGAAAAATCGGGAATTATCCTGAAAAAACTGATTTTATGGCCAAAAAGTATGTAAAAACACCGAATAACACCACCGAAACGGGACTCGACTTCGCGGAACGCGCACGGGAGTACAGGTAAGGCAGGTAAGTATCGGATTAAATTATTAAAAACCAGGAATAGACTGAAAATTTTGAATAAAATTTAAAATAGTGCTTTCTAAAGGGAGTTTTTTGAAAATTTTTACAAGTCAATAAACGAAAAAGTGTTTTTCGCGAAATTGTCAATTATCCCTAGTGGGAACGTTACAGGGAGTCTAGTTAAGATTTAAAATGCTGAAAACAGCTTGATATTGCGTCACCGGGATGCAGAGATATGAAGTTTTGATCAAAAACGTGTATCCCTTAGGTAGATTTCGTCTATATATCAGTACTATTGACTGTAAATAGTTTCTGGAATATCAGAAGTACTATGCGAGCTAGGCGCACGGGCGAGGTGTCAAAAGACGCGTCTCCGCGCGGGCTAGTCAACAATTATGTTCCTGGAATAATCCCGAAGAAAAATCGGGAATTATCCTGAAAAAACTGATTTTATGGCCAAAAAGTATGTAAAAACACCGAATAACACCACCGAAACGGGACTCGACTTCGCGGAACGCGCACGGGAGTACAGGTAAGGCAGGTAAGTATCGGATTAAATTATTAAAAACCAGGAATAGACTGAAAATTTTGAATAAAATTTAAAATAGTGCTTTCTAAAGGGAGTTTTTTGAAAATTTTTACAAGTCAATAAACGAAAAAGTGTTTTTCGCGAAATTGTCAATTATCCCTAGTGGGAACGTTACAGGGAGTCTAGTTAAGATTTAAAATGCTGAAAACAGCTTGATATTGCGTCACCGGGATGCAGAGATATGAAGTTTTGATCAAAAACGTGTATCCCTTAGGTAGATTTCGTCTATATATCAGTACTATTGACTGTAAATAGTTTCTGGAATATCAGAAGTACTATGCGAGCTAGGCGCACGGGCGAGGTGTCAAAAGACGCGTCTCCGCGCGGGCTAGTCAACAATTATGTTCCTGGAATAATCCCGAAGAAAAATCGGGAATTATCCTGAAAAAACTGATTTTATGGCCAAAAAGTATGTAAAAACACCGAATAACACCACCGAAACGGGACTCGACTTCGCGGAACGCGCACGGGAGTACAGGTAAGGCAGGTAAGTATCGGATTAAATTATTAAAAACCAGGAATAGACTGAAAATTTTGAATAAAATTTAAAATAGTGCTTTCTAAAGGGAGTTTTTTGAAAATTTTTACAAGTCAATAAACGAAAAAGTGTTTTTCGCGAAATTGTCAATTATCCCTAGTGGGAACGTTACAGGGAGTCTAGTTAAGATTTAAAATGCTGAAAACAGCTTGATATTGCGTCACCGGGATGCAGAGATATGAAGTTTTGATCAAAAACGTGTATCCCTTAGGTAGATTTCGTCTATATATCAGTACTATTGACTGTAAATAGTTTCTGGAATATCAGAAGTACTATGCGAGCTAGGCGCACGGGCGAGGTGTCAAAAGACGCGTCTCCGCGCGGGCTAGTCAACAATTATGTTCCTGGAATAATCCCGAAGAAAAATCGGGAATTATCCTGAAAAAACTGATTTTATGGCCAAAAAGTATGTAAAAACACCGAATAACACCACCGAAACGGGACTCGACTTCGCGGAACGCGCACGGGAGTACAGGTAAGGCAGGTAAGTATCGGATTAAATTATTAAAAACCAGGAATAGACTGAAAATTTTGAATAAAATTTAAAATAGTGCTTTCTAAAGGGAGTTTTTTGAAAATTTTTACAAGTCAATAAACGAAAAAGTGTTTTTCGCGAAATTGTCAATTATCCCTAGTGGGAACGTTACAGGGAGTCTAGTTAAGATTTAAAATGCTGAAAACAGCTTGATATTGCGTCACCGGGATGCAGAGATATGAAGTTTTGATCAAAAACGTGTATCCCTTAGGTAGATTTCGTCTATATATCAGTACTATTGACTGTAAATAGTTTCTGGAATATCAGAAGTACTATGCGAGCTAGGCGCACGGGCGAGGTGTCAAAAGACGCGTCTCCGCGCGGGCTAGTCAACAATTATGTTCCTGGAATAATCCCGAAGAAAAATCGGGAATTATCCTGAAAAAACTGATTTTATGGCCAAAAAGTATGTAAAAACACCGAATAACACCACCGAAACGGGACTCGACTTCGCGGAACGCGCACGGGAGTACAGGTAAGGCAGGTAAGTATCGGATTAAATTATTAAAAACCAGGAATAGACTGAAAATTTTGAATAAAATTTAAAATAGTGCTTTCTAAAGGGAGTTTTTTGAAAATTTTTACAAGTCAATAAACGAAAAAGTGTTTTTCGCGAAATTGTCAATTATCCCTAGTGGGAACGTTACAGGGAGTCTAGTTAAGATTTAAAATGCTGAAAACAGCTTGATATTGCGTCACCGGGATGCAGAGATATGAAGTTTTGATCAAAAACGTGTATCCCTTAGGTAGATTTCGTCTATATATCAGTACTATTGACTGTAAATAGTTTCTGGAATATCAGAAGTACTATGCGAGCTAGGCGCACGGGCGAGGTGTCAAAAGACGCGTCTCCGCGCGGGCTAGTCAACAATTATGTTCCTGGAATAATCCCGAAGAAAAATCGGGAATTATCCTGAAAAAACTGATTTTATGGCCAAAAAGTATGTAAAAACACCGAATAACACCACCGAAACGGGACTCGACTTCGCGGAACGCGCACGGGAGTACAGGTAAGGCAGGTAAGTATCGGATTAAATTATTAAAAACCAGGAATAGACTGAAAATTTTGAATAAAATTTAAAATAGTGCTTTCTAAAGGGAGTTTTTTGAAAATTTTTACAAGTCAATAAACGAAAAAGTGTTTTTCGCGAAATTGTCAATTATCCCTAGTGGGAACGTTACAGGGAGTCTAGTTAAGATTTAAAATGCTGAAAACAGCTTGATATTGCGTCACCGGGATGCAGAGATATGAAGTTTTGATCAAAAACGTGTATCCCTTAGGTAGATTTCGTCTATATATCAGTACTATTGACTGTAAATAGTTTCTGGAATATCAGAAGTACTATGCGAGCTAGGCGCACGGGCGAGGTGTCAAAAGACGCGTCTCCGCGCGGGCTAGTCAACAATTATGTTCCTGGAATAATCCCGAAGAAAAATCGGGAATTATCCTGAAAAAACTGATTTTATGGCCAAAAAGTATGTAAAAACACCGAATAACACCACCGAAACGGGACTCGACTTCGCGGAACGCGCACGGGAGTACAGGTAAGGCAGGTAAGTATCGGATTAAATTATTAAAAACCAGGAATAGACTGAAAATTTTGAATAAAATTTAAAATAGTGCTTTCTAAAGGGAGTTTTTTGAAAATTTTTACAAGTCAATAAACGAAAAAGTGTTTTTCGCGAAATTGTCAATTATCCCTAGTGGGAACGTTACAGGGAGTCTAGTTAAGATTTAAAATGCTGAAAACAGCTTGATATTGCGTCACCGGGATGCAGAGATATGAAGTTTTGATCAAAAACGTGTATCCCTTAGGTAGATTTCGTCTATATATCAGTACTATTGACTGTAAATAGTTTCTGGAATATCAGAAGTACTATGCGAGCTAGGCGCACGGGCGAGGTGTCAAAAGACGCGTCTCCGCGCGGGCTAGTCAACAATTATGTTCCTGGAATAATCCCGAAGAAAAATCGGGAATTATCCTGAAAAAACTGATTTTATGGCCAAAAAGTATGTAAAAACACCGAATAACACCACCGAAACGGGACTCGACTTCGCGGAACGCGCACGGGAGTACAGGTAAGGCAGGTAAGTATCGGATTAAATTATTAAAAACCAGGAATAGACTGAAAATTTTGAATAAAATTTAAAATAGTGCTTTCTAAAGGGAGTTTTTTGAAAATTTTTACAAGTCAATAAACGAAAAAGTGTTTTTCGCGAAATTGTCAATTATCCCTAGTGGGAACGTTACAGGGAGTCTAGTTAAGATTTAAAATGCTGAAAACAGCTTGATATTGCGTCACCGGGATGCAGAGATATGAAGTTTTGATCAAAAACGTGTATCCCTTAGGTAGATTTCGTCTATATATCAGTACTATTGACTGTAAATAGTTTCTGGAATATCAGAAGTACTATGCGAGCTAGGCGCACGGGCGAGGTGTCAAAAGACGCGTCTCCGCGCGGGCTAGTCAACAATTATGTTCCTGGAATAATCCCGAAGAAAAATCGGGAATTATCCTGAAAAAACTGATTTTATGGCCAAAAAGTATGTAAAAACACCGAATAACACCACCGAAACGGGACTCGACTTCGCGGAACGCGCACGGGAGTACAGGTAAGGCAGGTAAGTATCGGATTAAATTATTAAAAACCAGGAATAGACTGAAAATTTTGAATAAAATTTAAAATAGTGCTTTCTAAAGGGAGTTTTTTGAAAATTTTTACAAGTCAATAAACGAAAAAGTGTTTTTCGCGAAATTGTCAATTATCCCTAGTGGGAACGTTACAGGGAGTCTAGTTAAGATTTAAAATGCTGAAAACAGCTTGATATTGCGTCACCGGGATGCAGAGATATGAAGTTTTGATCAAAAACGTGTATCCCTTAGGTAGATTTCGTCTATATATCAGTACTATTGACTGTAAATAGTTTCTGGAATATCAGAAGTACTATGCGAGCTAGGCGCACGGGCGAGGTGTCAAAAGACGCGTCTCCGCGCGGGCTAGTCAACAATTATGTTCCTGGAATAATCCCGAAGAAAAATCGGGAATTATCCTGAAAAAACTGATTTTATGGCCAAAAAGTATGTAAAAACACCGAATAACACCACCGAAACGGGACTCGACTTCGCGGAACGCGCACGGGAGTACAGGTAAGGCAGGTAAGTATCGGATTAAATTATTAAAAACCAGGAATAGACTGAAAATTTTGAATAAAATTTAAAATAGTGCTTTCTAAAGGGAGTTTTTTGAAAATTTTTACAAGTCAATAAACGAAAAAGTGTTTTTCGCGAAATTGTCAATTATCCCTAGTGGGAACGTTACAGGGAGTCTAGTTAAGATTTAAAATGCTGAAAACAGCTTGATATTGCGTCACCGGGATGCAGAGATATGAAGTTTTGATCAAAAACGTGTATCCCTTAGGTAGATTTCGTCTATATATCAGTACTATTGACTGTAAATAGTTTCTGGAATATCAGAAGTACTATGCGAGCTAGGCGCACGGGCGAGGTGTCAAAAGACGCGTCTCCGCGCGGGCTAGTCAACAATTATGTTCCTGGAATAATCCCGAAGAAAAATCGGGAATTATCCTGAAAAAACTGATTTTATGGCCAAAAAGTATGTAAAAACACCGAATAACACCACCGAAACGGGACTCGACTTCGCGGAACGCGCACGGGAGTACAGGTAAGGCAGGTAAGTATCGGATTAAATTATTAAAAACCAGGAATAGACTGAAAATTTTGAATAAAATTTAAAATAGTGCTTTCTAAAGGGAGTTTTTTGAAAATTTTTACAAGTCAATAAACGAAAAAGTGTTTTTCGCGAAATTGTCAATTATCCCTAGTGGGAACGTTACAGGGAGTCTAGTTAAGATTTAAAATGCTGAAAACAGCTTGATATTGCGTCACCGGGATGCAGAGATATGAAGTTTTGATCAAAAACGTGTATCCCTTAGGTAGATTTCGTCTATATATCAGTACTATTGACTGTAAATAGTTTCTGGAATATCAGAAGTACTATGCGAGCTAGGCGCACGGGCGAGGTGTCAAAAGACGCGTCTCCGCGCGGGCTAGTCAACAATTATGTTCCTGGAATAATCCCGAAGAAAAATCGGGAATTATCCTGAAAAAACTGATTTTATGGCCAAAAAGTATGTAAAAACACCGAATAACACCACCGAAACGGGACTCGACTTCGCGGAACGCGCACGGGAGTACAGGTAAGGCAGGTAAGTATCGGATTAAATTATTAAAAACCAGGAATAGACTGAAAATTTTGAATAAAATTTAAAATAGTGCTTTCTAAAGGGAGTTTTTTGAAAATTTTTACAAGTCAATAAACGAAAAAGTGTTTTTCGCGAAATTGTCAATTATCCCTAGTGGGAACGTTACAGGGAGTCTAGTTAAGATTTAAAATGCTGAAAACAGCTTGATATTGCGTCACCGGGATGCAGAGATATGAAGTTTTGATCAAAAACGTGTATCCCTTAGGTAGATTTCGTCTATATATCAGTACTATTGACTGTAAATAGTTTCTGGAATATCAGAAGTACTATGCGAGCTAGGCGCACGGGCGAGGTGTCAAAAGACGCGTCTCCGCGCGGGCTAGTCAACAATTATGTTCCTGGAATAATCCCGAAGAAAAATCGGGAATTATCCTGAAAAAACTGATTTTATGGCCAAAAAGTATGTAAAAACACCGAATAACACCACCGAAACGGGACTCGACTTCGCGGAACGCGCACGGGAGTACAGGTAAGGCAGGTAAGTATCGGATTAAATTATTAAAAACCAGGAATAGACTGAAAATTTTGAATAAAATTTAAAATAGTGCTTTCTAAAGGGAGTTTTTTGAAAATTTTTACAAGTCAATAAACGAAAAAGTGTTTTTCGCGAAATTGTCAATTATCCCTAGTGGGAACGTTACAGGGAGTCTAGTTAAGATTTAAAATGCTGAAAACAGCTTGATATTGCGTCACCGGGATGCAGAGATATGAAGTTTTGATCAAAAACGTGTATCCCTTAGGTAGATTTCGTCTATATATCAGTACTATTGACTGTAAATAGTTTCTGGAATATCAGAAGTACTATGCGAGCTAGGCGCACGGGCGAGGTGTCAAAAGACGCGTCTCCGCGCGGGCTAGTCAACAATTATGTTCCTGGAATAATCCCGAAGAAAAATCGGGAATTATCCTGAAAAAACTGATTTTATGGCCAAAAAGTATGTAAAAACACCGAATAACACCACCGAAACGGGACTCGACTTCGCGGAACGCGCACGGGAGTACAGGTAAGGCAGGTAAGTATCGGATTAAATTATTAAAAACCAGGAATAGACTGAAAATTTTGAATAAAATTTAAAATAGTGCTTTCTAAAGGGAGTTTTTTGAAAATTTTTACAAGTCAATAAACGAAAAAGTGTTTTTCGCGAAATTGTCAATTATCCCTAGTGGGAACGTTACAGGGAGTCTAGTTAAGATTTAAAATGCTGAAAACAGCTTGATATTGCGTCACCGGGATGCAGAGATATGAAGTTTTGATCAAAAACGTGTATCCCTTAGGTAGATTTCGTCTATATATCAGTACTATTGACTGTAAATAGTTTCTGGAATATCAGAAGTACTATGCGAGCTAGGCGCACGGGCGAGGTGTCAAAAGACGCGTCTCCGCGCGGGCTAGTCAACAATTATGTTCCTGGAATAATCCCGAAGAAAAATCGGGAATTATCCTGAAAAAACTGATTTTATGGCCAAAAAGTATGTAAAAACACCGAATAACACCACCGAAACGGGACTCGACTTCGCGGAACGCGCACGGGAGTACAGGTAAGGCAGGTAAGTATCGGATTAAATTATTAAAAACCAGGAATAGACTGAAAATTTTGAATAAAATTTAAAATAGTGCTTTCTAAAGGGAGTTTTTTGAAAATTTTTACAAGTCAATAAACGAAAAAGTGTTTTTCGCGAAATTGTCAATTATCCCTAGTGGGAACGTTACAGGGAGTCTAGTTAAGATTTAAAATGCTGAAAACAGCTTGATATTGCGTCACCGGGATGCAGAGATATGAAGTTTTGATCAAAAACGTGTATCCCTTAGGTAGATTTCGTCTATATATCAGTACTATTGACTGTAAATAGTTTCTGGAATATCAGAAGTACTATGCGAGCTAGGCGCACGGGCGAGGTGTCAAAAGACGCGTCTCCGCGCGGGCTAGTCAACAATTATGTTCCTGGAATAATCCCGAAGAAAAATCGGGAATTATCCTGAAAAAACTGATTTTATGGCCAAAAAGTATGTAAAAACACCGAATAACACCACCGAAACGGGACTCGACTTCGCGGAACGCGCACGGGAGTACAGGTAAGGCAGGTAAGTATCGGATTAAATTATTAAAAACCAGGAATAGACTGAAAATTTTGAATAAAATTTAAAATAGTGCTTTCTAAAGGGAGTTTTTTGAAAATTTTTACAAGTCAATAAACGAAAAAGTGTTTTTCGCGAAATTGTCAATTATCCCTAGTGGGAACGTTACAGGGAGTCTAGTTAAGATTTAAAATGCTGAAAACAGCTTGATATTGCGTCACCGGGATGCAGAGATATGAAGTTTTGATCAAAAACGTGTATCCCTTAGGTAGATTTCGTCTATATATCAGTACTATTGACTGTAAATAGTTTCTGGAATATCAGAAGTACTATGCGAGCTAGGCGCACGGGCGAGGTGTCAAAAGACGCGTCTCCGCGCGGGCTAGTCAACAATTATGTTCCTGGAATAATCCCGAAGAAAAATCGGGAATTATCCTGAAAAAACTGATTTTATGGCCAAAAAGTATGTAAAAACACCGAATAACACCACCGAAACGGGACTCGACTTCGCGGAACGCGCACGGGAGTACAGGTAAGGCAGGTAAGTATCGGATTAAATTATTAAAAACCAGGAATAGACTGAAAATTTTGAATAAAATTTAAAATAGTGCTTTCTAAAGGGAGTTTTTTGAAAATTTTTACAAGTCAATAAACGAAAAAGTGTTTTTCGCGAAATTGTCAATTATCCCTAGTGGGAACGTTACAGGGAGTCTAGTTAAGATTTAAAATGCTGAAAACAGCTTGATATTGCGTCACCGGGATGCAGAGATATGAAGTTTTGATCAAAAACGTGTATCCCTTAGGTAGATTTCGTCTATATATCAGTACTATTGACTGTAAATAGTTTCTGGAATATCAGAAGTACTATGCGAGCTAGGCGCACGGGCGAGGTGTCAAAAGACGCGTCTCCGCGCGGGCTAGTCAACAATTATGTTCCTGGAATAATCCCGAAGAAAAATCGGGAATTATCCTGAAAAAACTGATTTTATGGCCAAAAAGTATGTAAAAACACCGAATAACACCACCGAAACGGGACTCGACTTCGCGGAACGCGCACGGGAGTACAGGTAAGGCAGGTAAGTATCGGATTAAATTATTAAAAACCAGGAATAGACTGAAAATTTTGAATAAAATTTAAAATAGTGCTTTCTAAAGGGAGTTTTTTGAAAATTTTTACAAGTCAATAAACGAAAAAGTGTTTTTCGCGAAATTGTCAATTATCCCTAGTGGGAACGTTACAGGGAGTCTAGTTAAGATTTAAAATGCTGAAAACAGCTTGATATTGCGTCACCGGGATGCAGAGATATGAAGTTTTGATCAAAAACGTGTATCCCTTAGGTAGATTTCGTCTATATATCAGTACTATTGACTGTAAATAGTTTCTGGAATATCAGAAGTACTATGCGAGCTAGGCGCACGGGCGAGGTGTCAAAAGACGCGTCTCCGCGCGGGCTAGTCAACAATTATGTTCCTGGAATAATCCCGAAGAAAAATCGGGAATTATCCTGAAAAAACTGATTTTATGGCCAAAAAGTATGTAAAAACACCGAATAACACCACCGAAACGGGACTCGACTTCGCGGAACGCGCACGGGAGTACAGGTAAGGCAGGTAAGTATCGGATTAAATTATTAAAAACCAGGAATAGACTGAAAATTTTGAATAAAATTTAAAATAGTGCTTTCTAAAGGGAGTTTTTTGAAAATTTTTACAAGTCAATAAACGAAAAAGTGTTTTTCGCGAAATTGTCAATTATCCCTAGTGGGAACGTTACAGGGAGTCTAGTTAAGATTTAAAATGCTGAAAACAGCTTGATATTGCGTCACCGGGATGCAGAGATATGAAGTTTTGATCAAAAACGTGTATCCCTTTTTTTTTTTTTTTTTTTTTTTTTTTGTGGATGGGAAATCATCAAATGACCCCTCCCGCTCTGGGTGGAGCGGAAGGGAGTGTCAGACTTTTACTGACTAAAACCCACCCGTGTTCCGTCCTTAGCCCTTTCTGTTCCAGGGCAGCGGTTAACCTTTCGGAAAATCCCACCGCCCCGGCAGGCTTCGGCCCTGTGGGGCCCCGTCCTCTGCTGACATCTCTTTGAGGCGCGCGTGGAACACAACGCGCCGTCCGGCACGGGCCTGGTCCTGATCGGACGGTGAGCTACCCATTACTCACCGCCCGCAGGCCCGCGCCTACGGTGGCCGGGAGTCGTCACGCGGCTCCCGACGCCCGGAGCGTCTCCCGCGGCGGCTGAGGCGTGAGGTGTTCTCCCTCAGCCTCCCCGCCACCTCCTTCGCTAGCATGACTGCTTCGCAGAAGGAGGTGACTGCCTCCCATTCTCTCTCGCCCCGGACCATGGCTTGCACCAGGGCCGGGCGCGAGAGGTCGCCGCCGTTGCCGATCGCCTCCACGAGGACACGGCGGGTCTCCGCCCAAGCAGGGCAGACCTCCACCGTGTGCTCCACCGTGTCCTCTGGGCGATCCGGGCAGTGGTGACACCCGGGCGTCTCCTCCCGCCTGATGATGTGCAGGAACCTCCCGAAACATCCGTGTCCGGAGAGGACCTGCGTCAGGCGGTACGTGAGAGCGCCGTGACGCCTCTCTAGCCACTCCTCAAAGAGGGGTCTTATCGCCGCTATCGCGGCGTGCCCTGCGCTGGGTTGCGATAGTCGCGCCTTCCATTCCGCCATGAGATCGCGCCGGAGGTCCGTCCGCTCCGCAGCGATTTGCCGCGGGTGCAGAGTTTCCCCCCGGCGTAGTGCCTCCGCGCGCCTATCATGCAGGCGCGCAAGCACTATCGCCTCCAGATCCCATGGCGGCAGTCCGGCAAGGAGGCATGCCGCCTCGCGCGAGATCGTGCGGTAGCCCCGGATCAGCCTTACGGCTACCACCTTCTGGGGCGCGTTCAGATAGTGTGCGGCTCGAAGCCGCAGTGAACGCGCCCATACCGGGGCCCCATATAGGGCCATGGACCGCACGACCCCCGCGTAAAGCCTCCGGCAGGAGGCGTTTGGCCCCCTCAGGTTGGGCAGGAGCCGCTTTAAGGCGGCCCCGGCCCGTTCCAGTTTGGGGGCCAAACGTCGGAAATGCTCGACGAAGTTCCACCGGCTGTCAAGGACGAGACCCAGGTATCTCATCGTTGTCTCGACGCCGATGTGAACCCCTCCTACCATCAGTTGAGATCCCGAAGGTGGCCCGTACCGGGGCCCATGAAAGGACATGGCCTCGGACTTGTGCAATGCCACCTCGAGACCCAACTGCCGGATCCTATCCACGACTATCGCAACCCCGCGTGTCATTGCGTCGGCCGCCGCCTGATGCGACCTCCCCTGCGCCAGGACCAGCGTGTCGTCAGCGTAGCAAACTACACTGACGCCATCAGGGAGGTCTGCCCGCAGCACCCAGTCGTAACCGATGTCCCACAGGAGCGGCCCCAGAACCGATCCCTGTGGGACACCGCACGACATCTCTCGCCGGCTCCAGTTCCCGTCGCGACCGGGGTAGATGACGGCTCTATCCGTCAGATACGCCCCGACTATTCGACGGAGGTAGGTCGGCACCCGGTGATACCGAAGTGCCTCCCCAATGCAACTCCAGGGCAGGGTGTTAAACGCGTTGGCGATGTCGAGTGACACCGCCACGACGGCCCCGCCCCGGGACACCGCATCCCCCGTCGTGAGGGCTCTAACGCGCATGATGGCGTCCACCGTCGAGCGCCCCTTGCGGAAGCCAAACTGGCTATCCGCAAGATCCGGCCCTGTCCCCACCAGGTGCCCGACGAGGCGGCCCGCAATCACTCTCTCGAAGAGCTTGCCAACCTCGTCGAGCAGCACAATGGGCCGGTATGCGGACGGAGAGTCCGCAGGGCGCCCTGGCTTCTGAATGAGGACCAGCTTCCCTGTCTTCCAACGGAGTGGAAACTGGCCTCTCTCCATGCATGCGCTTAAGAGCGCCTCCAGTCGAGGCCCGAGAGCCGTCGAGGCCAGGACCCAGGCTTTACCCGGCACGCCATCGGGTCCTGGGGCGGTATTTTTGGCCTTCAGCCTGCCTACCGCCGCTCCCAGCTCTACCCCGGTCACTTCGGGTGTGTCGTCGTCGTCGTCCATGTGGTCCGCTTCGGACACCGCTATTGGCGGAGCCATAGGCGGGGGAGTATGCTCCCCCCGTGAAGGGAACAGAGCGCTCACCACCTCCTCCACCAGCTGTGGGCGGAGACTCTGTGTCAGCGGGGGGGCCCAGGTGCGGAGTTTATTCCGCACCATCTTGTAAGGGCGCCCCCATGGATCTCTGTTCAGAGTCTCCAGCATCTCCTCGCGGGCCAAGTCCTTGGCCCGCTGGACAGCCTCTCGGAGGGCGGTCTTCGCCGCTCTGTACCCCCCGTACAGCTCCGCCTCCGTGGCTTCCGCATCCGGAGGGCGGATGCGGCGCCTGCGGTGCCTGGTGTACCGGTGTCGCGCGTCGACGCACGCCTTGCGTAACGCCGCGATCTCCTGCGACCACCAGTACACCTGACGTCGGGCGCGTCCTGGCCGGACTCGGGGCATTGCCACGTCACAAATCTCGGACATGGCCTCCCGGAACCACTCCGCCTCATCGTCGATATCAGCAGGCCTGTCCGGTGAATACACCCAGGCCTGCACGATCGAGGCTTCCAGGAGAAGCTCCCGGTCCAGCTGCTTCAGCGCCCACCGCGGACCACTCGGGGCCTGTTGGACCAGCGCGCTGGAGGTCTGGGCGGAGACATCGAACCGGATATACCGGTGATCGGAGTAGGTCTCCACCTCCTCCATGACGCGCCAGTCAATGACCTGCTGCGTCAGAGCGGGGCTGGCGAACGAGATGTCCACTACCGACTCGCCCCGCATCCGCACACACGTAGGAACAGAACCCCGATTTAGGACGACCAGGCCTGTTTCCAGAGCCCAGTCCTCCACCATCCTGCCCCGCACGTCCGTGCACCGGGAACCCCAGGCCAAGTTCTTGGCGTTGAAGTCCCCGAGCACTAGCACGGAGAAGGGATGGTTCCTGGCGACGACGACACTCAACTCTGTTAAAGAGTTCTGGAGCTCGGCGAGAGTTCGGCTCGGAGAGAAGTAAACTCCCACTACTACAATCTCTCCGAACCGTGCTGCTACGCACCCCTGTCCCTTCGTGACACATTCGAGGGACGGGGTACCGGCGGCAGCCGACGAAATTATGGCCACTGAGCCGCTAAGGTCCTCCACCCAGTCATCCCTGGGCGGGACAAAGTACGGCTCAGCGACCACGGCGATATTAATCGACCACTGCGCCATGGTCTGGAGCAACAAGTCCTGAGCGCAGGCGCAGTGGTTGATGTTCGCCTGGAGGAGGCGTAAAGGAGCCATTACTCCTCCATTTCAACCCCCTCCCGGGCCTCTTGAGGAGGCCCTTCAGCAGCGGCGGCGGTGGCGGCGGCGGCGGCGGTGGCGGCGGCGGCGGCGGTGGCGGCGGCGGCGGCGGTGGCGGCTGCGGCAGCAGTGGCGGCGACGGTGGTGGTGGTGGCGACGGCGGCGGCGGCGGCGGCGGCGGCGGCGGAGGGCCTGCCTTTCCTCCTGGCTTCGGTGGGTGGGGCGCAGGACTTGCTCCCCGCCCGGTGATCGGCCGGCTTGCCAGCAGCCGCACATGCGACGCAGTGCGGCGTGGCGTTGCACGAGCTGGCCTTATGTCCGGGCTTACCGCAGCGAAAGCACAGAGTGCTGCGGTCCTCCGAGGTGCACATGGCGCTCGCATGGTGACCCACGAGGCATCGATAGCACCTCAGAGGTCTGGGCTCCAGCAGCTTGACCTGCGCTGACACCCAGCCCACCAGGAGTCTTCCACCCTCCACTATCTGTCTCGCCGCCGTCACGGGACAGCTTACCGTAATGGTTCGCATGCCCGTGAAGTCGGGACGTATGGTGCCCGCCTTCACCTGGTCGGCCAGACACCCGCCCGTCCCGACGACGGCGGCTACCACCTCCTTCTCCGTAATGGAGTCATCCAGGCCCATAATGCGCATGTCTGCACACTTGACGGGCCTGGAGACTCGAGCCTCGTCCGCATTGAGGGACGCCCTTAGCTTCTCAGCTAGGGCGTCAGCGGTGGGGCCACTCGTCGCACCGGGGATCTCCAGCATGCGGGCACCAGTGGCGGTCACCCTATACCGGAGGCCCCCGGTGATCCCCAGCTCCTGGAGGTCCACCGCCGCTTTTGCCTTCGTGAGCACGTCGCAGTAGGTCACCCCCCCCTTAACCGCGTCCGGCTGTAGTGTTATGACTACAGCCGCGGTCTTAGGGGAGCGAAGCCTAGCCGCAACGGCTCGCTCCTTGCGGCGCCGCCTTTGCGCCTTTTTTCTGGCCGCCTTGGCCGCCTTCCTCCTCTCCCCGACCACTTGCCACTCTGCGTTGGTCGTGGGAGGTTCTTCTGGGAGAGGCGAAGGCTCTGGGGCCCTCGCCTTCCCAGCCGTTTTGCCCTTCTTCTTATGGGCCGGCGCCGGTTTTGCAGGCGCCGAGGCTCCGCCAGCCGACGCCGGTTTCGCCGGTGTCGGTTTCGCCGGCGCCGGTTTCGCCGGTGCCGGGGCTCCTCCTGCCGACGCCGGTTTGGCCGGCACCTGGGCCCGGCCAGACGGCCCGGGCTTAGGCGCGGCAGCGGCCGCATACGTGGTCGCCTTCGGCCCCGTAGCCGCCCTACCCGCCAAGGGGGGGCGCAGAACGATTCCCTCCAGGACGTCGAAACGCGCCTGGAAGGTCGCCAGCTCCTTCCGAACCAGGTCCAAGACCTGGTTCTCCACCGGCACGGGCCGGCTTGGCGGTTCCGCCCTCTCCTTGTCGGGGGCTTTCAGGCCGGCCAGGTCTGCACGGAGCCTCCGGTTCTCCTCTTGGAGAAGCTCCGTAGCAGCCGTCAGGCGAGCCACGTCCGCCCGCAATGCGGCCACTTCGCCAGCCGAAGGACCGGCGTAGTTGGCCGCCTCCGCTGCCGCCATAATGGAGGCCCTTGCCAGGTCCATGGCCTTGTTCTTAGTGTCCTGGCGCTTTTTTAATCCCACGTCCCGGATCGCGGCCTCCACGACCGCCGCAAAGCTCCTTTTGCGGTCCGCCTCGGGGCCGCCAACCTCAACCGCCTCGTCACCTGAGGGCTCCGAGGCGACCGCGCGACCGGTCTCCCCCTCCTTTGCGGGCTCCTCCGCACGCTCGGCCGCCTCCCGAGCAGTGAGGCCCCTCCCTGTGCCTCGGCCCCGGACTCCTCCCCGCCTCGTGGCGGGGATCTTCCTGGCCAGCTCCCAGTCAGAGGACGACCCCTGGCCGCCCACTGACCTTGGCCGCTTGCTTCGTCCCTTTCTATTAGCAGCGGCCGCACGGCACGGGCTCCCTGAGCCTTCCGTGCTCGATCCTCCCGATGCGGCGTCGGACTCCGACCCCGCATCACTCCTCTCCTCTGTGCGCTCCTTGCGCGGTACCTCTGCGTCGCACAGGCGCTCCAGGCTAGCCCGGAGCTCCTTTTCTTGCGACGCAGGTTGACGCGGGTCGGCGGTGGTGTGCCGGCCCACGGGGCTATTGGTGCCCCCCCCATATACGGTGGGGCGGCCTTCCGTAGAAGGACGGGATTGTGCCTCCTTGTGGAGGTTGCCCGCCTGGGGATTTTTTCCTTTAGCCGTGTTTTTCATTGTGTTCCTTTTAAGGGTGAGGTCCCTTTTCGCGCTAATGACCGGATCCCCTCCGGCCATTCATCCCCTCGGCACGCTAGACCTTGGGATTGGGGTGATTTTTTAGAGAGGTTGTCTTCCTCGCGGCCCGGGCCTCAGTGGCCCGGACCCCCGGTCCTGAACTCAGAATTACGGGGTGGCCGACGGCTGGGCAAAACCAACCGTCGCCCCGGCGTCCCCACGCTGCCGCCGGATACCGGACAGACGCAGCGCGGACATGGACTCCCTTCACGACCCACACTCCCGTGGGTGCAGCGGCGCGAACCGCCCCTCCCCAGTCTACGCCCACTCACCTTCCTCTGTAAGCAGAGGGGGAGTAGACGTACTATAGCCCGGTTCCCTTCACCGACCATCAAGGATGATCGGCGATTGGAACCGTGACCCTTCCCCGTTTGTTGAAGATTAGCCGCCAGCCCCAAGTGTCCACCAAAATCTGGTGGGCACTTGGAGCCGACGTTGCCCAGGGTGCGCCACGAGGAGGCTCTTCAACATGCACCCCAACGTGTATCCCTTAGGTAGATTTCGTCTATATATCAGTACTATTGACTGTAAATAGTTTCTGGAATATCAGAAGTACTATGCGAGCTAGGCGCACGGGCGAGGTGTCAAAAGACGCGTCTCCGCGCGGGCTAGTCAACAATTATGTTCCTGGAATAATCCCGAAGAAAAATCGGGAATTATCCTGAAAAAACTGATTTTATGGCCAAAAAGTATGTAAAAACACCGAATAACACCACCGAAACGGGACTCGACTTCGCGGAACGCGCACGGGAGTACAGGTAAGGCAGGTAAGTATCGGATTAAATTATTAAAAACCAGGAATAGACTGAAAATTTTGAATAAAATTTAAAATAGTGCTTTCTAAAGGGAGTTTTTTGAAAATTTTTACAAGTCAATAAACGAAAAAGTGTTTTTCGCGAAATTGTCAATTATCCCTAGTGGGAACGTTACAGGGAGTCTAGTTAAGATTTAAAATGCTGAAAACAGCTTGATATTGCGTCACCGGGATGCAGAGATATGAAGTTTTGATCAAAAACGTGTATCCCTTAGGTAGATTTCGTCTATATATCAGTACTATTGACTGTAAATAGTTTCTGGAATATCAGAAGTACTATGCGAGCTAGGCGCACGGGCGAGGTGTCAAAAGACGCGTCTCCGCGCGGGCTAGTCAACAATTATGTTCCTGGAATAATCCCGAAGAAAAATCGGGAATTATCCTGAAAAAACTGATTTTATGGCCAAAAAGTATGTAAAAACACCGAATAACACCACCGAAACGGGACTCGACTTCGCGGAACGCGCACGGGAGTACAGGTAAGGCAGGTAAGTATCGGATTAAATTATTAAAAACCAGGAATAGACTGAAAATTTTGAATAAAATTTAAAATAGTGCTTTCTAAAGGGAGTTTTTTGAAAATTTTTACAAGTCAATAAACGAAAAAGTGTTTTTCGCGAAATTGTCAATTATCCCTAGTGGGAACGTTACAGGGAGTCTAGTTAAGATTTAAAATGCTGAAAACAGCTTGATATTGCGTCACCGGGATGCAGAGATATGAAGTTTTGATCAAAAACGTGTATCCCTTAGGTAGATTTCGTCTATATATCAGTACTATTGACTGTAAATAGTTTCTGGAATATCAGAAGTACTATGCGAGCTAGGCGCACGGGCGAGGTGTCAAAAGACGCGTCTCCGCGCGGGCTAGTCAACAATTATGTTCCTGGAATAATCCCGAAGAAAAATCGGGAATTATCCTGAAAAAACTGATTTTATGGCCAAAAAGTATGTAAAAACACCGAATAACACCACCGAAACGGGACTCGACTTCGCGGAACGCGCACGGGAGTACAGGTAAGGCAGGTAAGTATCGGATTAAATTATTAAAAACCAGGAATAGACTGAAAATTTTGAATAAAATTTAAAATAGTGCTTTCTAAAGGGAGTTTTTTGAAAATTTTTACAAGTCAATAAACGAAAAAGTGTTTTTCGCGAAATTGTCAATTATCCCTAGTGGGAACGTTACAGGGAGTCTAGTTAAGATTTAAAATGCTGAAAACAGCTTGATATTGCGTCACCGGGATGCAGAGATATGAAGTTTTGATCAAAAACGTGTATCCCTTAGGTAGATTTCGTCTATATATCAGTACTATTGACTGTAAATAGTTTCTGGAATATCAGAAGTACTATGCGAGCTAGGCGCACGGGCGAGGTGTCAAAAGACGCGTCTCCGCGCGGGCTAGTCAACAATTATGTTCCTGGAATAATCCCGAAGAAAAATCGGGAATTATCCTGAAAAAACTGATTTTATGGCCAAAAAGTATGTAAAAACACCGAATAACACCACCGAAACGGGACTCGACTTCGCGGAACGCGCACGGGAGTACAGGTAAGGCAGGTAAGTATCGGATTAAATTATTAAAAACCAGGAATAGACTGAAAATTTTGAATAAAATTTAAAATAGTGCTTTCTAAAGGGAGTTTTTTGAAAATTTTTACAAGTCAATAAACGAAAAAGTGTTTTTCGCGAAATTGTCAATTATCCCTAGTGGGAACGTTACAGGGAGTCTAGTTAAGATTTAAAATGCTGAAAACAGCTTGATATTGCGTCACCGGGATGCAGAGATATGAAGTTTTGATCAAAAACGTGTATCCCTTTTTTTTTTTTTTTTTTTTTTTTGTGGATGGGAAATCATCAAATGACCCCTCCCGCTCTGGGTGGAGCGGAAGGGAGTGTCAGACTTTTACTGACTAAAACCCACCCGTGTTCCGTCCTTAGCCCTTTCTGTTCCAGGGCAGCGGTTAACCTTTCGGAAAATCCCACCGCCCCGGCAGGCTTCGGCCCTGTGGGGCCCCGTCCTCTGCTGACATCTCTTTGAGGCGCGCGTGGAACACAACGCGCCGTCCGGCACGGGCCTGGTCCTGATCGGACGGTGAGCTACCCATTACTCACCGCCCGCAGGCCCGCGCCTACGGTGGCCGGGAGTCGTCACGCGGCTCCCGACGCCCGGAGCGTCTCCCGCGGCGGCTGAGGCGTGAGGTGTTCTCCCTCAGCCTCCCCGCCACCTCCTTCGCTAGCATGACTGCTTCGCAGAAGGAGGTGACTGCCTCCCATTCTCTCTCGCCCCGGACCATGGCTTGCACCAGGGCCGGGCGCGAGAGGTCGCCGCCGTTGCCGATCGCCTCCACGAGGACACGGCGGGTCTCCGCCCAAGCAGGGCAGACCTCCACCGTGTGCTCCACCGTGTCCTCTGGGCGATCCGGGCAGTGGTGACACCCGGGCGTCTCCTCCCGCCTGATGATGTGCAGGAACCTCCCGAAACATCCGTGTCCGGAGAGGACCTGCGTCAGGCGGTACGTGAGAGCGCCGTGACGCCTCTCTAGCCACTCCTCAAAGAGGGGTCTTATCGCCGCTATCGCGGCGTGCCCTGCGCTGGGTTGCGATAGTCGCGCCTTCCATTCCGCCATGAGATCGCGCCGGAGGTCCGTCCGCTCCGCAGCGATTTGCCGCGGGTGCAGAGTTTCCCCCCGGCGTAGTGCCTCCGCGCGCCAATCGTGCAGGCGCGCAAGCACTATCGCCTCCAGATAACGTGTATCCCTTAGGTAGATTTCGTCTATATATCAGTACTATTGACTGTAAATAGTTTCTGGAATATCAGAAGTACTATGCGAGCTAGGCGCACGGGCGAGGTGTCAAAAGACGCGTCTCCGCGCGGGCTAGTCAACAATTATGTTCCTGGAATAATCCCGAAGAAAAATCGGGAATTATCCTGAAAAAACTGATTTTATGGCCAAAAAGTATGTAAAAACACCGAATAACACCACCGAAACGGGACTCGACTTCGCGGAACGCGCACGGGAGTACAGGTAAGGCAGGTAAGTATCGGATTAAATTATTAAAAACCAGGAATAGACTGAAAATTTTGAATAAAATTTAAAATAGTGCTTTCTAAAGGGAGTTTTTTGAAAATTTTTACAAGTCAATAAACGAAAAAGTGTTTTTCGCGAAATTGTCAATTATCCCTAGTGGGAACGTTACAGGGAGTCTAGTTAAGATTTAAAATGCTGAAAACAGCTTGATATTGCGTCACCGGGATGCAGAGATATGAAGTTTTGATCAAAAACGTGTATCCCTTAGGTAGATTTCGTCTATATATCAGTACTATTGACTGTAAATAGTTTCTGGAATATCAGAAGTACTATGCGAGCTAGGCGCACGGGCGAGGTGTCAAAAGACGCGTCTCCGCGCGGGCTAGTCAACAATTATGTTCCTGGAATAATCCCGAAGAAAAATCGGGAATTATCCTGAAAAAACTGATTTTATGGCCAAAAAGTATGTAAAAACACCGAATAACACCACCGAAACGGGACTCGACTTCGCGGAACGCGCACGGGAGTACAGGTAAGGCAGGTAAGTATCGGATTAAATTATTAAAAACCAGGAATAGACTGAAAATTTTGAATAAAATTTAAAATAGTGCTTTCTAAAGGGAGTTTTTTGAAAATTTTTACAAGTCAATAAACGAAAAAGTGTTTTTCGCGAAATTGTCAATTATCCCTAGTGGGAACGTTACAGGGAGTCTAGTTAAGATTTAAAATGCTGAAAACAGCTTGATATTGCGTCACCGGGATGCAGAGATATGAAGTTTTGATCAAAAACGTGTATCCCTTAGGTAGATTTCGTCTATATATCAGTACTATTGACTGTAAATAGTTTCTGGAATATCAGAAGTACTATGCGAGCTAGGCGCACGGGCGAGGTGTCAAAAGACGCGTCTCCGCGCGGGCTAGTCAACAATTATGTTCCTGGAATAATCCCGAAGAAAAATCGGGAATTATCCTGAAAAAACTGATTTTATGGCCAAAAAGTATGTAAAAACACCGAATAACACCACCGAAACGGGACTCGACTTCGCGGAACGCGCACGGGAGTACAGGTAAGGCAGGTAAGTATCGGATTAAATTATTAAAAACCAGGAATAGACTGAAAATTTTGAATAAAATTTAAAATAGTGCTTTCTAAAGGGAGTTTTTTGAAAATTTTTACAAGTCAATAAACGAAAAAGTGTTTTTCGCGAAATTGTCAATTATCCCTAGTGGGAACGTTACAGGGAGTCTAGTTAAGATTTAAAATGCTGAAAACAGCTTGATATTGCGTCACCGGGATGCAGAGATATGAAGTTTTGATCAAAAACGTGTATCCCTTAGGTAGATTTCGTCTATATATCAGTACTATTGACTGTAAATAGTTTCTGGAATATCAGAAGTACTATGCGAGCTAGGCGCACGGGCGAGGTGTCAAAAGACGCGTCTCCGCGCGGGCTAGTCAACAATTATGTTCCTGGAATAATCCCGAAGAAAAATCGGGAATTATCCTGAAAAAACTGATTTTATGGCCAAAAAGTATGTAAAAACACCGAATAACACCACCGAAACGGGACTCGACTTCGCGGAACGCGCACGGGAGTACAGGTAAGGCAGGTAAGTATCGGATTAAATTATTAAAAACCAGGAATAGACTGAAAATTTTGAATAAAATTTAAAATAGTGCTTTCTAAAGGGAGTTTTTTGAAAATTTTTACAAGTCAATAAACGAAAAAGTGTTTTTCGCGAAATTGTCAATTATCCCTAGTGGGAACGTTACAGGGAGTCTAGTTAAGATTTAAAATGCTGAAAACAGCTTGATATTGCGTCACCGGGATGCAGAGATATGAAGTTTTGATCAAAAACGTGTATCCCTTAGGTAGATTTCGTCTATATATCAGTACTATTGACTGTAAATAGTTTCTGGAATATCAGAAGTACTATGCGAGCTAGGCGCACGGGCGAGGTGTCAAAAGACGCGTCTCCGCGCGGGCTAGTCAACAATTATGTTCCTGGAATAATCCCGAAGAAAAATCGGGAATTATCCTGAAAAAACTGATTTTATGGCCAAAAAGTATGTAAAAACACCGAATAACACCACCGAAACGGGACTCGACTTCGCGGAACGCGCACGGGAGTACAGGTAAGGCAGGTAAGTATCGGATTAAATTATTAAAAACCAGGAATAGACTGAAAATTTTGAATAAAATTTAAAATAGTGCTTTCTAAAGGGAGTTTTTTGAAAATTTTTACAAGTCAATAAACGAAAAAGTGTTTTTCGCGAAATTGTCAATTATCCCTAGTGGGAACGTTACAGGGAGTCTAGTTAAGATTTAAAATGCTGAAAACAGCTTGATATTGCGTCACCGGGATGCAGAGATATGGTTTTTTTTTTTTTTATTTTTTTTTTTTTTATTTTTTTTTTTGGCAGGAGTGGAAAATCCCCACGGACACCTCGACTATCTCACAGGAATATCTCCTGTGAGGCAGTCGAGGTAGTGCCGGACTCGAACCGGCTAAAAACCACTCCTGCTCTGCTCATGTCCCCCTGACTTTGTCAGGGACCTTTTTGGGCCAATTTCTGTTTGAATGTCTTCTCGATGCTTAATCTAGATATCTATTCGTCAAGAACTTGCATATTTAGAAAAGCAGAGGTTTAGACGTCTTTGTTCCTATTTATTACTCTGGTCGCAACAATTACGCAGTATTCCAACAGGGTCTCTCTGGATTTGGTTGCTGACATCAGGCTTGGTATGCTTCTTCTGTCGATTTTGGTGTCGAGTTTTTGTTCGGCGTTGTACCTCTCCACTTCAAAAACTGGGCATTCTGTCATGATATGTGCGATCGACTCCACTTTATCCGGCTCACAGGTACACCATGGGTTCTCCTTACACCTGAAACGGTGCAGGTATTCTGAGAATCCACCGTGACCTGTCAGGATTTGTGTAATTATTCCAACCGGTTTTAATTTCAACACAATTCGGTGGGCGTCGATCGCATCTGGGAGGAAAATTTTTGTGACCGAGGCGGTCTCGCCGCTCCTGTATCTCCTGTTCCATTCGTCAAGCGACCCCAACCGGATCTGCCGCTTGACGAACGAAACCGGGCAGCGTTCATAGTCCGGCCTCTTTTTGGACCGGAGTGCAGCCTCTTTCGCGAGGTGGTCCGCGCGTTCATTGCCTTCTAGGCCTGCGTGCGCCTTTACCCAGAACAAGGACACATCTTTGCTCTGGGATAAAGCTGCGGCAACGTTCGCTCTCGCCTCCACGGCCAGGGCGTGGAGGGAACCTTGGTTTGTGACTGTCTGCAGTGCGGCCTTTGAGTCACTGTAGATGCCGAAGGTTCCCTCTTTGCTTTTGAGGATTTCGCGCGTGGCTACGCATATGGCCAGAAGTTCAGCCTGGTAGACCGTGCAGTAGGACGGCAAGCTAAGCTTGACGGACTTGATCTCGGCATCGCTGTCCCAAAGTGACAGCGCTGCTCCGACCTTGCCCGCTATCTTGCTGCCGTCTGTGAAGACCCTGACTGTTTGGGTATTGTGGGTGTTCACAAGCGTCCGGTCCTCCAGGCACACGAACTCCATGGCCATATGTTTCGCCGGGTGCGGAGTCTCTGCAAATGCCACCACCCGCTCTACCTCCCTGCCCGCTAGTGCCGGCTGAGGTATCCCCTTCTTCGCCTCGTACAGAGCGGCTGCTTCCTGTATTCGGAGGTCGAGTGGGAGTATCCCAGCCAGCACCAGTGACGCGTTTAGCGAGACGGTGCGGTAGGACTTGCAGAGCTTCTGCGCGAACCCTCGTTGGACCGTGTTGAGGCTTTTCTGCACTCCGATCTTCTTCGCGGCCGGTGCCCAGGCGCTTGCCGCGTACAAAATCACAGGCTCCACTGCTGCCGTGTAGATTGTGTGGATGATCTCCGGGTGAAGGCCCCAGCTCACTTTTGCCGCACGTGCCAGCTGCTTGTAAATGTTAACAGCTTTTCTGCATACGTTAGCGACATGGGAGTTGAAAGTGAGCTGGTGGTCGACGGTGAGCCCCAGCACCTTGATTTCCTTTGACATGCCAATGTCTACCCCGCCCATGCTCAGGAGTGGGACATCGTACTTCAGCTTCCTGGTAATCACCATTGCACAAGTTTTTTGTGGTGCAAATTTCAGCTTGTTTCCGATGCCCCACACCCGAACATACTCGAGGGCGGCATTGGCATGCCTCTGGACTTCCAACGCTGTCTCACCGTCGAAGATCATCACCACATCATCGGCGAACGCCTGGCAGTGGACGCCTCGCTCATCCAGCCCCTTTAGCAGAGGGTCGAGGATTAGGTTCCATAGGATCGGACCGCCAATGGACCCCTGCACACACCCCTTGTTTGTGTCCCTTCGACACTCGGCACCAGCGTATCTTAGTCTGACACTCCTACCAGTCAAGTAGCTGTCTAGCAGCCTCCTAAGGTTCACCGGGCACTTTTCCTCAGCCAGTCTGGTCCTGATGGCCGGCCACCATGCGCTATCGAAGGCTCCCTCTATATCCAGTGATACAACAGTGATTAGCTTCTTTTCGCTCAGCTTCCCTTTAATATGTTGTATCATGGTGTAGAGGGAGTCCTCGGTGCTCCTCTGTGGCATGAAACCAAACTGGCGAGTACTGAGCCGCGGGACTAGGTGCCACTTCAGCCTTGCTACTAGCAGCTTCTCCAGCGTTTTGCCTAGGACTGGCAGGAGGCCGATCGGCCTGTATGATTTGGGGGTGGTGTAAGACTCTTTGCCGGGTTTTCGGAGGACCACCACCGTGGCTACCTTCCAGGCCCCAGGGAAGTGTCCGTGCTCGAGGCATTTATTTGCCAGTGCAAGAAACGTCCCTGGGTCCTGAAATATAGCCTGGGCACAGATGTCGGCTGTGAGACCGTCTGCCCCGGGTGCCTTCTTCGGGTTGAAGCTTTCCACCGCGGTTTTCAGCTCCTGAAGTGTAAACGGTGGGTCATGTTGTTCATCATGCGCCCAGTCGTTTACACGACAGGCCGCTTCACGTGTCCGACGGTGGTCAGCAGATTCTCCCTCTTCAAGGTCTTCCGGGTAGAAGGTCTCGGCCAGCAGCTGAGCCGACTCCTGTGCACTCAGTGGTACTCCATCCTTTACCAACGGCAAGTCCTCCTGTCTTTTGGCGGTCCGTCCTATGATCCTATATATCCCCTCCCACATTCCTTCCCTGTCCTGTTTTTGACAGAAGCCCTTCCATCCTTCTGTCTGCGCCTTCTTTGCAAGGGACTCATAATTTAGTTTTGCTTGCAGGTACTCATCGACGACTTTTTGTCTCCGGACCGGTGCAGCGCATCGGATACGACGCCTCCGGGTGTTCACCTCCGACATCAGCTCAGCGAGCTCTTTGGACCACCACGGTATAGTAATTTGTGTGTTATTTTTTATTTTGCCTAAAGTTTCTTCACAAGATTCTGTAATTTTGAATATATATTGGTTTACGTATTTTTCAAGGTCTGTTTTATTTTCAATTTTGCCTATTTCTGTTGAATTTAAATTTGTTTCCGCTTTTAATTGGGCCAGTTTCGAACGAAACTGGCTCCAATTAGCCTTCTTTGTGTTGTAGAGTCTTGTGGTCCTGTTAATGCTAATTCCTTTGGATTTTTGAAGATTGATTTTAAATACTATACCGTTGTGGTCCGAGCTCGTGAGGCCTTCCTCGACCCGCCAGTCCTCCACCAAGTCCAGCAGCTCCGTTGAGCAGGCTGTGACATCAACGAAGCTGCTGTACACGGTGTTACCTCTGACGGTGTCGAAGGTCGGAGTGTTGCCGACGTTGAGTATCTGCAAGCGCATTTCCTCCAGGGTTCCCGACATGTCCTCACCCTTGGTGTCGGTTACCAGGCTACCCCACCAGGTGCTCTTGGCGTTGGCGTCGCCGCCAATAATCATCCTAGTGGGGCCTATTTCCTCGCGAATCCGCAAGAGTTGCTCCAGGTATGGCTGTATGGGCTGGTCTGGTTCAAAGTAGAAGGAGACTACTGCGATTTCCCAGGCGCTGGTACGGATCCTCACCACCACGATGTTGTTGGTGGTGAGTTTCGGACACTGTGTCACGTCAAGGTCGTGATCGAAGACGACTATTGCCGCCTTCACAGTTCCACCTCCTTGTTCAGCGCACTGGTAGACTCTCGCTCCCCGGTAGTCTCGCATCCTTTTAACCCCACCCACGCACGGCTCCTGGAGCAAGGCGAACGCAACCCTCCGCTCGCTAGCCACGATCATGAGCTCTTGGGTTGCTAGGTTCTTCCTCTGCAGATTCGCTTGGATGACCTGGTAATTCTTGCGGGCTCTCGAGTGTGTTCGGGAATCCCTGGATGAGTCCCTGGAGTCAGTTTCCGCTGGCTGGCCCTTAGCAATACGCCACCGACAGTCGTGCCAATGCGTCCCACTTCACGCGACTTGGGCACTCACTGTCGAAGGCGTTGTGCTGGGTGTTGCTCAGCTTTGCGGAGGCACAGTTCCTACATTTTGGCGCTTCTGCAGCCAACCTTGAGGGGCAGTCGACCCTCAGATGGGGATCGCCACAGTGTGTGCAGAGGTCTGCGGGCTCCGTGCACAGTTTACGGCCGTGGCCGTAGCGCAAGCAGCGGGTGCACTGAATCACTGGCGACTGGTCCAGCACACGCACCCGCTGCAAGTCTATGTGCACTCGACCCGCGTGTGTTAGATTTTGAGTATATATATTTATATACTAGAAGTATATGTACCTAAATAACAAGCTTTGAATGTCAGAATGGTTACTAACTGTGTATGGATTTCTGATGAATATGGTTTACAAGGAAAAGGGTTTTATGAATTAAAGCACAGAAAGACAAGGATAAACATTTATTGAATTTTTAGGCTTGTCAGTAATTAAGCAGAGAAACTAGTCGTCCGTTCGTAAAACTAGGTCATCATGGAGAAGAAGGACAAGAAACTCCATGGAAACAGTATTGAAATATTCTATCAACATATTATCGAAATCTTTAATCACAATTAATTCTATCTTTTGTACAACGGTCCAAGAGGACTCAACATAATAGCAACATAATAACAATTATATTTATATAATATATTTATACAATAACATAGTAAACAATAATTAAGGTATAATATCAAATTACTTAATTTACTCAATATTCATAGATCTATTTGTTTATTATCTTCACACAATATTTTAAGGAAAGCACAACATAATTTTACTATATTTATCCATCTAAATCATATTAATAATAGTATACCAACGATAAAATAAGGAACAGGAAAAGTACTTAACTGGTAGTCCGCTCGGTTTCACAACTCGACTCAGAATGCCCCCACAAGGCGTTGGGCTCTCGCTTTTATAGGCAGTCGCAAACAACTGACGTCATCGAACCATCAGTTCAGAGAATACGTATACAAAATTGATCAATTAAACTACTCTTTGCTTAATTAAAGCGATATAAATGTATTGAATAAACTGTAATTGTAAAATAAATAGTGTAAAAGTGGTTTTAACAATGATTTTATGATTTGAATTACAACCGAATCAACTTTCGGAATCAAGGTTATCTTAATTTCACTTAAATAATTAAAAATATAATGCTAAAAATTATAAAAATATTAGTAGATATAACACGGCCATTCTGATATGTACTTTGTTCTCGAAGTACATTTTGTTAAAACAATTTATTTTATAAATTATTCTTGCTTTTTTTTTTTTTTTGCTTACTAGTCACAAAACATAACATAAACAAACTTAACAGTTACTTATCTGTTTAAATTAATTTAGATATAACATGGTCATTCTGCTCTGTAATGAATCCTTGAAGTACATTTGGCACAGCCACAGGCACAGCCATTTTTTTTTTTTTTTATTGTATGTAAAGAGAGAAGAGAAGAGTATGTAAAGAGTATTTTAAAAAATTAGATATTTTAACTGTTCCAAGTTTGTATGTTTTAGTTTTACTCACCCACTTTGCGAAATACATACACGAATATGAATCACAAGAAGAACGTGAACTTAGAGAGAAAACTAGAAGAAAAGTTATAAAAAATAAAATTGCACCTAAGTTTGGTATTGTTAAACATTGCTCTAAATACCAGGCAGTAGAATTATTTAATGGGTTGCCTACTGAATTAAGATCATTAATTTACAAAGGTACTCTATTCAAAGCTAAACTTTTTATACCTACCGTTATTTACGACATTTATATTTAAGATTATTTTTATTTAAGTTTTGAATTTTAAAGAATAGATTTATAATACAAAATTTGACATGATAATATTTACAGTAATTTTATAAATAAACTGTTTCAATTCTATTGACATTCTATTGAATTTTTTTTAACTTTCTGTTGACATAAATTCCTGATTTTATTATTAATCTTTACTGTTTGATTTTTATGTTTTATTGGTTTAATGTTTACTGTTTTATTAATGTTTACTGTTTGATTTTTATGTTTTAAAGGTTTAAATTGTAATAAATTAATTAGTGTACTAAATATTTCAAACACAATGTGAATTGTTATGTGAATGAATAAATGAAAAATGAATGAAATTGCCACAGGCACAGCTACGCACAGCCACAGGCATTTTTTTTTTTTTTTTTTTTTACCTCCACAGGCACAGCTACGCACAGCCACAGGAGTTCTTTTTTTTTTTTTTTTTAGCCACAGGCACAGCTACGCACAGCCACAGGCATATTCTTTTTGTTTTTTTTTTTTTTTTACCTCCACAGGCACAGCTACGCACAGCCACAGGAGTTTTTTTTTTTTTTTAGCCACAGGCACAGCTACGCACAGCCACAGGCATATTCTTTTTGTTTTTTTTTTTTACCTCCACAGGCACAGCCACAGGAGTTTTATTTTTTTATAGCCACAGGCACAGCTACGCACAGCCACAGGCTTTTTATATAATTAAATATAAAAATATGTACATATAATACCTATATATACATATAATAATACATATTTTAAATTATTTGTTTTTAATGTTTATTATTATTTATTTTAATCATTATTATTATCTATTTTAAATATTATTATTATTTATTTTAGATATTTAGAGACTTAAATAGTGTTTTCCATAATAGCATTTCATTTTTTTTTTGTTCAAAATGTATATCGCAGAGTTTGGAATTTTTATATATTAAAAACCACAGAAGCCTTTGGTGGCTTATATTAAATGGCTAGTGAGTTCGGAAAATGTTCTTATCTAATATAGGTATGTATACTACAAAGAAACAAATTTAGACGCTGAGTTTGTAAGTTATATATTCAAATAATATTTTAAATATTTACTTTTTATATAATAGATAAATATTAATTAAAAATGGTATTAAATGTATCAAACTAAAGTACATATTCATAGTTTGTTATTTGCAGAAAATGTTTTTTTAATAAACATTTTGCTTTTTTGGGGTTACAGAGGTATTTATTTTGTATGTCCGTAGGAAGTTCGTTTATTATTTTTGGTAGTATGTAGGTGTATGTTCTCATACCATATGTATTGTTACATCTAGGCAAGGTAAAGGTTTTTATATTAGCTAAAGTTCTTAATTTAGGATGACGTATTCTTGTAACTAAATTATTTATATTGATATATTCGTCTTTTAGTATTGATAGTGTTGTCAATACTCAATACTCAATACTTTATTGCATTCCACAATGTAGGCTTAGGTGGTAAACATTTATTTGGTAGGTAACAATCGTGGACCCTGTCGGGCACAGCAAAAGATATTATGAATAAAATTTGGAGAGGACTTATCATTTAAGTATCTTATAATAATTCAACTTATTCTAAAAACATAGACATAACATTAACATTAGAATTAAAATTGCAAAAGACTTTATTTTTCAAGTTTTAGAGATTTATCATTTAGATATTCGTCGACACTATAGTAAGATTTTTTTAGTAATATCTTTTTTAATTTATTTACGAATAAATGGAGTTTTTTTTTCATGTCATGTTTTGTATTGGCAATATGTTGCAGTAATGAAATAGTTCAGAGTAATCATTTTGGTATTTTGTTTTGATTTTAAGTGGTACAATGTTTTTGAGGATTGTTTGTTGTAGTTTGTAGATTCTATCTAAATTAGTTTTATATGTTCTCCCATAGCTACTGAGACCATAACTAATTATGGAATCAGCTAGGGCTAGGTATAGCAGTCTTAAGGTTTTATATGGCATTTTATGTCTATCACATATATAGTTAATGTGTGGTACCCAATTATGTTTCTTATTTCAGTTGCTCAGAGCCAACTTTTTTACCAACGTATCTAAATATATCTTAGTAACTTCTGCTATAGAAAAACGTTAAGTACTTAAAACATTTATCAAATACTTCAAATAACTTATCGCTCGGTCAATCTGACAACATTATTGAAAACTATTCAACAAACATTTCCTGTTAACATATTAACAAACATCTAACATGGCCATTCGGACAAGCACTTTGCTTTTAAAATTTGATTCTAATTTCGATTATGATTTTGTATCTTACTTAATGTTTTGTTCTTTTTTTGTTTCTAATTAATTTTTCTATCTTCACTACAACTAAAAATCTTGTTAAAACGTAATATTTAAGAAGCAATTTTTTATGTAAGTGCTGTGTACGCCTGTAAATGACTAATTCACCATAACTCAATGCTTATGTTATTTTTTATTATGTTAATGTTTCTAGTGAATAGGTCGTTGGTGTACCTATCAAAATAAATAAATAAATAAAATACATTAGATACCTTTTTTCTACATTTGTAATTTACTTTTGTTTTGCCAAGTGCCTAGACGTGTCAAGTCCCGTCCACCTGCTGCTAGTGGGACAGACTTGCACCAAGCAAATGACCGTCCAGTGGAAACAAATTTTAGGTACCTACATGATATCTTAAAAACATTTTTGTAAATAAGTAATTTCAACATTATCTCTACAGCACCAGATAAAACGAAATGATTAATGGGATGTTTTGAACCACATTTCATTGTAATTACGATTAAAGATAGATTGATAGATGTTTTAAGTACTTCATAGTGTGTCTTAATCTCAAAATTAAATGAGGGTATCCTACTCCCAAAAATAATTTATAAGCAAATACATATAGCTTAACATCAGGAATCACTAAATTCCACTTTTGAACATTATACTACTCTTTTATATTATTGTATTCTCAAATAAAACGTTGCCCCACACCAGGAATCCCTCCTGTGTCGTGGGTGCGTCCACAGACACAAACTCACATACACATATATTTGTTCCGTGCGGGAATCGAACCCGTGACACGCAGCGCAGCAGTCAATCGCTTAACCACTGTGCCAACCGTGCCGCCATAAATTATATTTTAAAGCAATTGGATCAGTGATTATCACGTGATTAACATAGTCAAAACTGTTCGTCTTTTATAAGCCAAGTGTGAACCAAATGTTTAATACTAATTATCTAAATGTATTTTGCAATATGTAAACTTTCAATGTAATCATCTTATCCAATTTCATTTCATTTTGATGTAAAAGAGCCTCTAAGGGCCTTACCGACTTCAGATACTTCTTACTGCCGGAAAGCTTCTCAATATTCTTACAGCAGATTGAGATTCCGTATTTTCAAAGCTCATACAGTAATAAGCAGCTCCGCAGCTTCAACGTCAGAGGCGGCAGCGTGATGTCATCATTATGGTGCGAGTGGAGTCAGTGACCCACCGACCAACGGCTTCCAAAAGATCTTCAAAAGCTCCAACATCAATCATGAAAATAGCAAAATAAAAAATGCATTAGTATGTGGTTTTATTAGCCTGTGAACTGATCCCACTTCTGATGTTAGATTTTGAGTATATATATTTATATACTAGAAGTATATGTACCTAAATAACAAGCTTTGAATGTCAGAATGGTTACTAACTGTGTATGGATTTCTGATGAATATGGTTTACAAGGAAAAGGGTTTTATGAATTAAAGCACAGAAAGACAAGGATAAACATTTATTGAATTTTTAGGCTTGTCAGTAATTAAGCAGAGAAACTAGTCGTCCGTTCGTAAAACTAGGTCATCATGGAGAAGAAGGACAAGAAACTCCATGGAAACAGTATTGAAATATTCTATCAACATATTATCGAAATCTTTAATCACAATTAATTCTATCTTTTGTACAACGGTCCAAGAGGACTCAACATAATAGCAACATAATAACAATTATATTTATATAATATATTTATACAATAACATAGTAAACAATAATTAAGGTATAATATCAAATTACTTAATTTACTCAATATTCATAGATCTATTTGTTTATTATCTTCACACAATATTTTAAGGAAAGCACAACATAATTTTACTATATTTATCCATCTAAATCATATTAATAATAGTATACCAACGATAAAATAAGGAACAGGAAAAGTACTTAACTGGTAGTCCGCTCGGTTTCACAACTCGACTCAGAATGCCCCCACAAGGCGTTGGGCTCTCGCTTTTATAGGCAGTCGCAAACAACTGACGTCATCGAACCATCAGTTCAGAGAATACGTATACAAAATTGATCAATTAAACTACTCTTTGCTTAATTAAAGCGATATAAATGTATTGAATAAACTGTAATTGTAAAATAAATAGTGTAAAAGTGGTTTTAACAATGATTTTATGATTTGAATTACAACCGAATCAACTTTCGGAATCAAGGTTATCTTAATTTCACTTAAATAATTAAAAATATAATGCTAAAAATTATAAAAATATTAGTAGATATAACACGTGCGTCAGCCTCTGCCACACAGCAGGAGACACCTGCAGGATGACGTGGCACATGTGGGGGTTCCTCGTCTTGCGACGGTACTTCACCCCCATCCTCAGATCATCCGCAGGCACGTCCCCTATCAGGTGGCTGTTTTGGCGCTTCAGCGCCTCAATGATGTCCCCATCCGAGTGGCACGAGAGGACGTCCTTGGCTATGATGAGAGGATCCTTGTTTTTCACCTCTTCCACCATTAAGTTCCCGGCCTTCTTGATCCTCTCGGCCACCCGAGTCAACTCCTCCCTGGTCCTGAAGCCGACTACCACCTTCTGATCCCTCGCCTTCCGCAGCCTCTCCACCCTGGTGCCCTCGTTTCTCGCGTCAACCGCCGTTCTAAGCTTCTCAATCACCTCTTCACCGGTGTCCGTGTCGTTTACTGACGACACGACCATCGAGTGAAGAGGCGCTTGAATGTGCTGCTTCGGAACGGCGGCCATCTCCGCGAACGAGGGTCCCTGGCCTGCTACAAAGCGAGGTGTCTGTTGAGCAGAGATATGGTTAGGTTAGGTTAGGTTAGGTTAGGTTAGGTTAGGTTAGGTTAGGTTCCCCCCCGGTGGGTTCCCGCATTGTCGAGGCGGGGGGGCTCAGTAGCCGTGGTGGATTGGGCCACGGTGAAGCTAAGAGGAACCCGAGGAGCGGCCGCTCGTCTAGGCTGTGCGGAAAAGCCGACGACGTAGCGGCCGGCGGGTAGGTTGCGGTGCCGCTTGGGCGACATCGCAGCCTACCTGAGGCGGGCCGCGATGTCCCCCGTGTGGGAGACATTGCGGCTGAGGATTAGAGGCCGCGGCGGGAGAGGAGTATCGGTGTTACGTTGCCGGTCTCCCTACCTTCCGCGGCCTTGACGGGGCCGCCACCGTTCGATGGCGGACGCGGTGGGGCCGCAGGGGAAGAGGAGTGTCGGTGTGTCGTTGCCGCTCTCCCTATCCTCTGCGGCCGTAGCCCCCCATCCTGGGGGGCATGCGGGGCCCGCCGTTCAGGCGGGCGTGGGGGCCAGCGGGCAACGGGTGCGGGGGCACCGTTGCCTGCATTGCACAGGCCTCCACCAGTGTTGGACGGGAATGGCTAGGTGCTCCCGGCCATTCTCGTAGCCCCCCTATGTGGGGGGCATGCGGGGCCCGCCATAACATCTAGGCGGGCATGCGCCGGGAGGGCTATGGAGGTAAAGGCTATGCCTATTCCCGTGGCCCTCCCATCACGGCGAATGAGGGAACACCGCTGAGTTTTAGTGGGTATACTGTCATTCCGACAGGGAGTCCCACATACCCCGTCTCGTCCCCCGCGAGGCGGGCATGCATAAAGCATTTCTCAGCGACAAAAAAAAAAAAAAAAAAGGTTAGGTTAGGTTAGGTTAGGTTAGGTTAGGTTAGGTTAGGTTAGGTTAGGTTAGGTTAGGTTAGGTTCCCCCCCGATGGGTTCCCGCATTGTCGAGGCGGGGGGGCTCAGTAGCCGTGGTGGATTGGGCCACGGTGAAGCTAAGAGGAACCCGAGGAGCGGCCGCTCGTCTAGGCTGTGCGGAAAAGCCGATGACGTAGCGGCCGGCGGGTAGGTTGCGGTGCCGCTTGGGCGACATCGCAGCCTACCTGAGGTGGGCCGCGATGTCCCCCGTGTGGGAGACATTGCGGCTGAGGATTAGAGGCCGCGGTGGGAGAGGAGTGTCGGTGTTACGTTGCCGCTCTCCCTACCTTCCGCGGCCTTGACGGGGCCGCCACCGTTTGATGGCGGACGCGGTGGGGCCGCAGGGGAAGAGGAGTGTCGGTGTGTCGTTGCCGCTCTCCCTATCCTCTGCGGCCGTAGCTCCCCATCTTGGGGGGCATGCGGGGCCCGCCAGTCAGGCGGGCGTGGGGGCCAGCAGGCAACGGGTGCGGGGGCACCGTTGCCTGCATTGCACAGGCCTCCACCAGTGTTGGACGGGAATGGCTAGGTGCTCCCGGCCATTCTCGTAGCCCCCCTATGTGGGGGGCATGCGGGGCCCGCCATAACATCTAGGCGGGCATGCGCCGGGAGGGCTATGGAGGTAAAGGCTATGCCTATTCCCGTGGCCCTCCCATCACGGCGAATGAGGGAACACCGCTGAGTTTTAGTGGGTATACTGTCATTCCGACAGGGAGTCCCACATACCCCGTCTCGTCCCCCGCGAGGCGGGCATGCATAAAGCATTTCTCAGCGACAAAAAAAAAAAAAAAAAAAGGTTAGGTTAGGTTCCCCCCCGGTGGGTTCCCGCATTGTCGAGGCGGGGGGGCTCAGTAGCCGTGGTGGATTGGGCCACGGTGAAGCTAAGAGGAACCCGAGGAGCGGCCGCTCGTCTAGGCTGTGCGGAAAAGCCGACGACGTAGCGGCCGGCGGGTAGGTTGCGGTGCCGCTTGGGCGACATCGCAGCCTACCTGAGGCGGGCCGCGATGTCCCCCGTGAGGGAGACATCGCGGCTGAGGATTGGAGGCCGCGGCGGGAGAGGAGTGTCGGTGATACGTTGCCGCTCTCCCTACCTTCCGCGGCCTTGACGGGGCCGCCACCGTTCGATGGCGGACGCGGTGGGGCCGCAGGGGAAGAGGAGTGTCGGTGTGTCGTTGCCGCTCTCCCTATCCTCTGCGGCCGTAGCCCCCCCGACCGGGGGCGCATGCGGAGCCTGCCAATTAGGCGGGCGTGGGGGCCAGCAGGCAGCGGGTGCGGGGGCACCGTTGCCTGTATTGCACAGGCCTCCACCAGTGTTGGACGGGAATGGCTAGGTGCTCCCGGCCATTCTCGTAGCCCCCCTATGTGGGGGGCATGCGGGGCCCGCCATAACATCTAGGCGGGCATGCGCCGGGAGGGCTATGGAGGTAAAGGCTATGCCTATTCCCGTGGCCCTCCCATCACGGCGAATGAGGGAACACCGCTGAGTTTTAGTGGGTATACTGTCATTCCGACAGGGAGCTGCACTGAATCACTGGCGACTGGTCCAGCACACGCACCCGCTGCAAGTCTATGTGCACTCGACCCGCGTGCGTCAGCCTCTGCCACACAGCAGGAGACACCTGCAGGATGACGTGGCACATGTGGGGGTTCCTCGTCTTGCGACGGTACTTCACCCCCATCCTCAGATCATCCGCAGGCACGTCCCCTATCAGGTGGCTGTTTTGGCGCTTCAGCGCCTCAATGATGTCCCCATCCGAGTGGCACGAGAGGACGTCCTTGGCTATGATGAGAGGATCCTTGTTTTTCACCTCTTCCACCATTAAGTTCCCGGCCTTCTTGATCCTCTCGGCCACCCGAGTCAACTCCTCCCTGGTCCTGAAGCCGACTACCACCTTCTGATCCCTCGCCTTCCGCAGCCTCTCCACCCTGGTGCCCTCGTTTCTCGCGTCAACCGCCGTTCTAAGCTTCTCAATCACCTCTTCACCGGTGTCCGTGTCGTTTACTGACGACACGACCATCGAGTGAAGAGGCGCTTGAATGTGCTGCTTCGGAACGGCGGCCATCTCCGCGAACGAGGGTCCCTGGCCTGCTACAAAGCGAGGTGTCTGTTGAGCAGAGATATGGTTAGGTTAGGTTAGGTTAGGTTAGGTTAGGTTAGGTTAGGTTAGGTTAGGTTAGGTTAGGTTAGGTTAGGTTAGTTTAGGTTAGGTTAGGTTAGGTTAGGTTCCCCCCCGGTGGGTTCCCGCATTGTCGAGGCGGGGGGGCTCAGTAGCCGTGGTGGATTGGGCCACGGTGAAGCTAAGAGGAACCCGAGGAGCGGCCGCTCGTCTAGGCTGTGCGGAAAAGCCGACGACGTAGCGGCCGGCGGGTAGGTTGCGGTGCCGCTTGGGCGACATCGCAGCCTACCTGAGGCGGGCCGCGATGTCCCCCGTGAGGGAGACATCGCGGCTGAGGATTGGAGGCCGCGGCGGGAGAGGAGTGTCGGTGATACGTTGCCGCTCTCCCTACCTTCCGCGGCCTTGACGGGGCCGCCACCGTTCGATGGCGGACGCGGTGGGGCCGCAGGGGAAGAGGAGTGTCGGTGTGTCGTTGCCGCTCTCCCTATCCTCTGCGGCCGTAGCCCCCCCGACCGGGGGCGCATGCGGAGCCTGCCAATTAGGCGGGCGTGGGGGCCAGCAGGCAGCGGGTGCGGGGGCACCGTTGCCTGTATTGCACAGGCCTCCACCAGTGTTGGACGGGAATGGCTAGGTGCTCCCGGCCATTCTCGTAGCCCCCCTATGTGGGGGGCATGCGGGGCCCGCCATAACATCTAGGCGGGCATGCGCCGGGAGGGCTATGGAGGTAAAGGCTATGCCTATTCCCGTGGCCCTCCCATCACGGCGAATGAGGGAACACCGCTGAGTTTTAGTGGGTATACTGTCATTCCGACAGGGAGTCCCACATACCCCGTCTCGTCCCCCGCGAGGCGGGCATGCATAAAGCATTTCTCAGCGATAAAAAAAAAAAAAAAAAAAAAAAAAAAAAAAAAAAAAAAAAAAAAAAAAAAAAAAGGTTAGGTTAGGTTAGGTTAGGTTAGGTTAGGTTAGGTTAGGTTAGGTTAGGTTAGGTTAGGTTAGGTTTTTTTTTTTTTTTTTTTTTTTTTTTTTTTTTTTTTTTTTTTTTTTTTTTTTTTTTGCTTTTCCCCGTTCATGGGTACAACGGGATCTTGTCACTCTATTTTTCTCATTCATTCAATTTCTCGCATTTATTCCTCTCGCACTTTTGTGCTTCATTCTGTTTCTCTTTCATTCATCCTTACATTCTTAGCCGGGTGAGACTCCCGCTATTCTATCTACTTAACTTTTATTTTTCTTTATTTATTTTTACTATATTGGCTTGGATGTTTACATACTTATTTCCTTATGTCTATTTCTTAACTAACTATGTTTCTTAATGCTTATTTTTGTTTATTCTTAACAACAATACTTATATTAAACTACTTTTTCGTATCTTGTTTATAGACAGTATTTTCCCTATTCCTATATTATATTTATACATGTACTTTCTTATTCTATTGCTTCTTACTTATTACTTATCCTAATTTCTAAGACTATCTAGCATATTTTCTAACATTTTTAGGTTTACAATATGTCTATTATTATTGTATGCTTATAATATAATACGTGGTTATTCTTAGAGTTACATGGATAGACAGATAGATAGATAGATATATGTTACGACAGGGTTTGGACCAACTTGATTATAAACATTTGTTCACTCCTTTAATGATTCTAAAGTATACATATTCGTGTTTCGTTTTTGTGTGTGTGTGTTTTACTATTTCTTTTATATACAAGGTGATTTGCGGCAATAATATATATATATACTTAGATATAACATATTTATTGACTTTTCTTGATCTAGGGTTTTGCTTTCTTTAGTATTTTAGGGGTTGTGTAAGGTTTGTGTTTGATGATGTGCGTGTGTTTTTGATATATTAGTATATATTTACTATATATTTTGTATATCTGTGTTTGTGTATGTTTACTGGTTTCCATGTGTGTGTTCATTTCGTAGCTGTGATCCACTTTTGTCATGTACTGCCAGTTGGTGTTACTGTTTTGGTGTGTTCCTGTGTGTGTTCCTGTGTGTGTAGTGTGTGTTACGTACACCCCAAGATGTTTATGCGTATGCCGTCGTCGTCCGAGCCAGGTAGTCCCATTTCTTGCGGACCGGGCACTCCACGCTGAACGCGTTGTGATCGGTCCTCTGAAGCTTCGAGTGCGAGCAGTTGCAGCACTGCGGTTCGTTACCGGCGATGTGCTCGAGGCACTTTTCGCGCAGATGCGGCCCCCCACAGTGACTACACCTGTCCGCACTCTCAGTACAAAATTTCCGGCTGTGTCCGAATGCTAAACATTTCGTACATTGGATGAGCGGCGACTGATCCTCCACTTTGACCCTTTGCAGGTCGAGGTAAAGAGCCCCAGCCTCCGTCATCCTCTGCCATATCTTGGGCCTGACTTGGACAATCACGTGCGCGGTCTTGGGGTTTCTGGTCCTCTTCTTGAACTTTATGGTCATTTCTGTCTCTTCTTCATCCAAGTCCCTGAATAGGTTTTGGTTCTGGGAGTAGAGCGCCTTTATTATTCCGTCGTCATCGCTGTCCATGAATACGTCTTTCAGGACGACGAGCGGGTTTTTATTTATCATGGGCGCTACTATTAGCCCTTTACCTCGGCTCTCTATTCTATCTCTCACTCTTTTGAGTTCGGCCTCTGTATCGCACCCCAGTATCACAGTCTGATTTTTCGCCTTTCGGACTTTATTTATTTTGAGGCCAGTTCCCCTGGCGTCGACCGCCTCCTTCACTCTAGCGAGTACCTCGTCAGCAGTCTCCTGGCTGCCTTCAGAGGTGACCGCCATCGAGTGAAGTGCCGGTCGACGCCCGGGTTTGGCTGCCGTAACGTCTGCGTATGACTGTGCGACCTCCTTGATCGTCTGGGTTCTGGCGGCGACCTCACCGACAACGTCACCGATTTGATCTCCGAGGGCAGCCGTGGCATGGCGAACGACCTTCACCCCCTCCATCGTGTGACCTATGTCCGCCTGCACTACGTCAACCTTGTCTCTGACCTCGTCAATCTTGTCAATGACCTTGTCGATGATGTCGGAGCCGCCTTCGTCATAGTGCTCGGTCATGTCTTGGAAGCCCTTTAACATCCTTCCCTCGAGATCGTTGAGCCGCGTGTACATATTCGTCTCCACCTTTTCCAGCCTTACCAGAAGTTCCTCCGGTGATTCGGGTGATTTAGGCGTGGTGTTGGTCCTTGTGGGTGGAGCTGTTTTGGGCGCCGTTTCCAGGTCCTTCATCCGTTTGCTCAATTCGAACAAGATCCGTAGGCTTTTGTCCGACTGAGTCTCCAGGAAGATCTTGATATCTCTCCTCATCTGAGGGTAGTCTTTGACTCTGCTTGGGATGTCCTCAAATGTCTTCATGACATCCTGGAGAAGTCTGTCGTTGGACAATGCAGCGTAGGTGTCAGTCTGCTTTTGGTATACCTCCATGTTGTCTACGGATCTTCTCTTACGTTCTGGTCTCCGGATAAAGGTCCTGGCGGCGTCCAACGCCCGTCCAGGCGGGCCTGCGGGGCTGGGAGTGGTGGTACGGGTGACACCACCAGAGCCCCCCGCCGACGACGACAATGGCGTTTCGGCTGTCTCCGCTAGGGCTCCTCGAGCAGCGTCTTTTCTGCCGAACGTCAGGGACAACCCCTTCGGCGCTTCAGGCACTCCCGAGGGACCCTCGTTTCCCGGGTGGACAGGCGACGTGGACTCTTGTGGTCTGGCGCTGGCTACTGACCCTCTTCCTTTTACTGGGGTGCGAATTCCGAGGACCATCTTTCTGGTTGTATGGCCTGTGTGTATAGGGCACAGCGAACGGGGAAAATTGTCAGAGTGTAAAAATTGTAAAATAATTAAATTTTGTCAGTAACAAAACGGTTTGTGTGGATCTGTCCCTGTAAATGGGGGTGATCTGTCCCTGTATATAACTGATTCGTCACCAAAACTCCCTTAAAAGGTTAAAACGTTGCTGGAAGAGCAAAATCGACGATAAAAAATTTTGCCCAAAACCCAACGTCTACCTTCCTATAGACCAGAGGGCGGGTGGGTGGGCAAATTTTTTACGAGCTAGGCGCACGTGCGAGGTGTCAAAAGACGCGTCTCCTCGCGGGCTAGCAAACAATTTTGTTTCTGGAATAATCCCGAAGAAAAATCGGGAATTATCCTGGAAAAACTGATTTTATGACCAAAAAGTATGTAAAAACACCGAATAACACCACCGAAACGGGACTCGACTTCGCGGAACGCGCACGGGAGTACAGGTAAGGCAGGTAAGTATCGGATTAAATTATTAAAAACCAGGAATAGACTGAAAATTTTGGATAAAATTTAAAATAGTGCTTTCTAAAGGGAGTTTTTTGAAAATTTTTACAAGTCAGTAAACGAAAAAGTGTTTTTCGCGAAATTGTCAATTATCCCTAGTGGGAACGCTTCAGGGAGTCTAATTAATATTTAAAATGCTGAAAACAGCTTGATATTGCGTCACCGGGATGCAAAGATATGAGGTTTTTATTAAAAACGTGTATCCCTTAGGTAGATTTCGTCTATGTATCAGTACTATTGACTGTAAAGAGTTTCTGGAATATCAGAAGTACTATGCGAGCTAGGCGCACGGGCGAGGTGTCAAAAGACGCGTCTCCGCGCGGGCTAGCAAACAATTTTGTTTCTGGAATAATCCCGAAGAAAAATCGGGAATTATCCTGGAAAAACTGATTTTATGACCAAAAAGTATGTAAAAACACCGAATAACACCACCGAAACGGGACTCGACTTCGCGGAACGCGCACGGGAGTACAGGTAAGGCAGGTAAGTATCGGATTAAATTATTAAAAACCAGGAATAGACTGAAAATTTTGGATAAAATTTAAAATAGTGCTTTCTAAAGGGAGTTTTTTGAAAATTTTTACAAGTCAGTAAACGAAAAAGTGTTTTTCGCGAAATTGTCAATTATCCCTAGTGGGAACGCTTCAGGGAGTCTAATTAATATTTAAAATGCTGAAAACAGCTTGATATTGCGTCACCGGGATGCAAAGATATGAGGTTTTTATTAAAAACGTGTATCCCTTAGGTAGATTTCGTCTATGTATCAGTACTATTGACTGTAAAGAGTTTCTGGAATATCAGAAGTACTATGCGAGCTAGGCGCACGGGCGAGGTGTCAAAAGACGCGTCTCCGCGCGGGCTAGCAAACAATTTTGTTTCTGGAATAATCCCGAAGAAAAATCGGGAATTATCCTGGAAAAACTGATTTTATGACCAAAAAGTATGTAAAAACACCGAATAACACCACCGAAACGGGACTCGACTTCGCGGAACGCGCACGGGAGTACAGGTAAGGCAGGTAAGTATCGGATTAAATTATTAAAAACCAGGAATAGACTGAAAATTTTGGATAAAATTTAAAATAGTGCTTTCTAAAGGGAGTTTTTTGAAAATTTTTACAAGTCAGTAAACGAAAAAGTGTTTTTCGCGAAATTGTCAATTATCCCTAGTGGGAACGCTTCAGGGAGTCTAATTAATATTTAAAATGCTGAAAACAGCTTGATATTGCGTCACCGGGATGCAAAGATATGAGGTTTTTATTAAAAACGTGTATCCCTTAGGTAGATTTCGTCTATGTATCAGTACTATTGACTGTAAAGAGTTTCTGGAATATCAGAAGTACTATGCGAGCTAGGCGCACGGGCGAGGTGTCAAAAGACGCGTCTCCGCGCGGGCTAGCAAACAATTTTGTTTCTGGAATAATCCCGAAGAAAAATCGGGAATTATCCTGGAAAAACTGATTTTATGACCAAAAAGTATGTAAAAACACCGAATAACACCACCGAAACGGGACTCGACTTCGCGGAACGCGCACGGGAGTACAGGTAAGGCAGGTAAGTATCGGATTAAATTATTAAAAACCAGGAATAGACTGAAAATTTTGGATAAAATTTAAAATAGTGCTTTCTAAAGGGAGTTTTTTGAAAATTTTTACAAGTCAGTAAACGAAAAAGTGTTTTTCGCGAAATTGTCAATTATCCCTAGTGGGAACGCTTCAGGGAGTCTAATTAATATTTAAAATGCTGAAAACAGCTTGATATTGCGTCACCGGGATGCAAAGATATGAGGTTTTTATTAAAAACGTGTATCCCTTAGGTAGATTTCGTCTATGTATCAGTACTATTGACTGTAAAGAGTTTCTGGAATATCAGAAGTACTATGCGAGCTAGGCGCACGGGCGAGGTGTCAAAAGACGCGTCTCCGCGCGGGCTAGCAAACAATTTTGTTTCTGGAATAATCCCGAAGAAAAATCGGGAATTATCCTGGAAAAACTGATTTTATGACCAAAAAGTATGTAAAAACACCGAATAACACCACCGAAACGGGACTCGACTTCGCGGAACGCGCACGGGAGTACAGGTAAGGCAGGTAAGTATCGGATTAAATTATTAAAAACCAGGAATAGACTGAAAATTTTGGATAAAATTTAAAATAGTGCTTTCTAAAGGGAGTTTTTTGAAAATTTTTACAAGTCAGTAAACGAAAAAGTGTTTTTCGCGAAATTGTCAATTATCCCTAGTGGGAACGCTTCAGGGAGTCTAATTAATATTTAAAATGCTGAAAACAGCTTGATATTGCGTCACCGGGATGCAAAGATATGAGGTTTTTATTAAAAACGTGTATCCCTTAGGTAGATTTCGTCTATGTATCAGTACTATTGACTGTAAAGAGTTTCTGGAATATCAGAAGTACTATGCGAGCTAGGCGCACGGGCGAGGTGTCAAAAGACGCGTCTCCGCGCGGGCTAGCAAACAATTTTGTTTCTGGAATAATCCCGAAGAAAAATCGGGAATTATCCTGGAAAAACTGATTTTATGACCAAAAAGTATGTAAAAACACCGAATAACACCACCGAAACGGGACTCGACTTCGCGGAACGCGCACGGGAGTACAGGTAAGGCAGGTAAGTATCGGATTAAATTATTAAAAACCAGGAATAGACTGAAAATTTTGGATAAAATTTAAAATAGTGCTTTCTAAAGGGAGTTTTTTGAAAATTTTTACAAGTCAGTAAACGAAAAAGTGTTTTTCGCGAAATTGTCAATTATCCCTAGTGGGAACGCTTCAGGGAGTCTAATTAATATTTAAAATGCTGAAAACAGCTTGATATTGCGTCACCGGGATGCAAAGATATGAGGTTTTTATTAAAAACGTGTATCCCTTAGGTAGATTTCGTCTATGTATCAGTACTATTGACTGTAAAGAGTTTCTGGAATATCAGAAGTACTATGCGAGCTAGGCGCACGGGCGAGGTGTCAAAAGACGCGTCTCCGCGCGGGCTAGCAAACAATTTTGTTTCTGGAATAATCCCGAAGAAAAATCGGGAATTATCCTGGAAAAACTGATTTTATGACCAAAAAGTATGTAAAAACACCGAATAACACCACCGAAACGGGACTCGACTTCGCGGAACGCGCACGGGAGTACAGGTAAGGCAGGTAAGTATCGGATTAAATTATTAAAAACCAGGAATAGACTGAAAATTTTGGATAAAATTTAAAATAGTGCTTTCTAAAGGGAGTTTTTTGAAAATTTTTACAAGTCAGTAAACGAAAAAGTGTTTTTCGCGAAATTGTCAATTATCCCTAGTGGGAACGCTTCAGGGAGTCTAATTAATATTTAAAATGCTGAAAACAGCTTGATATTGCGTCACCGGGATGCAAAGATATGAGGTTTTTATTAAAAACGTGTATCCCTTAGGTAGATTTCGTCTATGTATCAGTACTATTGACTGTAAAGAGTTTCTGGAATATCAGAAGTACTATGCGAGCTAGGCGCACGGGCGAGGTGTCAAAAGACGCGTCTCCGCGCGGGCTAGCAAACAATTTTGTTTCTGGAATAATCCCGAAGAAAAATCGGGAATTATCCTGGAAAAACTGATTTTATGACCAAAAAGTATGTAAAAACACCGAATAACACCACCGAAACGGGACTCGACTTCGCGGAACGCGCACGGGAGTACAGGTAAGGCAGGTAAGTATCGGATTAAATTATTAAAAACCAGGAATAGACTGAAAATTTTGGATAAAATTTAAAATAGTGCTTTCTAAAGGGAGTTTTTTGAAAATTTTTACAAGTCAGTAAACGAAAAAGTGTTTTTCGCGAAATTGTCAATTATCCCTAGTGGGAACGCTTCAGGGAGTCTAATTAATATTTAAAATGCTGAAAACAGCTTGATATTGCGTCACCGGGATGCAAAGATATGAGGTTTTTATTAAAAACGTGTATCCCTTAGGTAGATTTCGTCTATGTATCAGTACTATTGACTGTAAAGAGTTTCTGGAATATCAGAAGTACTATGCGAGCTAGGCGCACGGGCGAGGTGTCAAAAGACGCGTCTCCGCGCGGGCTAGCAAACAATTTTGTTTCTGGAATAATCCCGAAGAAAAATCGGGAATTATCCTGGAAAAACTGATTTTATGACCAAAAAGTATGTAAAAACACCGAATAACACCACCGAAACGGGACTCGACTTCGCGGAACGCGCACGGGAGTACAGGTAAGGCAGGTAAGTATCGGATTAAATTATTAAAAACCAGGAATAGACTGAAAATTTTGGATAAAATTTAAAATAGTGCTTTCTAAAGGGAGTTTTTTGAAAATTTTTACAAGTCAGTAAACGAAAAAGTGTTTTTCGCGAAATTGTCAATTATCCCTAGTGGGAACGCTTCAGGGAGTCTAATTAATATTTAAAATGCTGAAAACAGCTTGATATTGCGTCACCGGGATGCAAAGATATGAGGTTTTTATTAAAAACGTGTATCCCTTAGGTAGATTTCGTCTATGTATCAGTACTATTGACTGTAAAGAGTTTCTGGAATATCAGAAGTACTATGCGAGCTAGGCGCACGGGCGAGGTGTCAAAAGACGCGTCTCCGCGCGGGCTAGCAAACAATTTTGTTTCTGGAATAATCCCGAAGAAAAATCGGGAATTATCCTGGAAAAACTGATTTTATGACCAAAAAGTATGTAAAAACACCGAATAACACCACCGAAACGGGACTCGACTTCGCGGAACGCGCACGGGAGTACAGGTAAGGCAGGTAAGTATCGGATTAAATTATTAAAAACCAGGAATAGACTGAAAATTTTGGATAAAATTTAAAATAGTGCTTTCTAAAGGGAGTTTTTTGAAAATTTTTACAAGTCAGTAAACGAAAAAGTGTTTTTCGCGAAATTGTCAATTATCCCTAGTGGGAACGCTTCAGGGAGTCTAATTAATATTTAAAATGCTGAAAACAGCTTGATATTGCGTCACCGGGATGCAAAGATATGAGGTTTTTATTAAAAACGTGTATCCCTTAGGTAGATTTCGTCTATGTATCAGTACTATTGACTGTAAAGAGTTTCTGGAATATCAGAAGTACTATGCGAGCTAGGCGCACGGGCGAGGTGTCAAAAGACGCGTCTCCGCGCGGGCTAGCAAACAATTTTGTTTCTGGAATAATCCCGAAGAAAAATCGGGAATTATCCTGGAAAAACTGATTTTATGACCAAAAAGTATGTAAAAACACCGAATAACACCACCGAAACGGGACTCGACTTCGCGGAACGCGCACGGGAGTACAGGTAAGGCAGGTAAGTATCGGATTAAATTATTAAAAACCAGGAATAGACTGAAAATTTTGGATAAAATTTAAAATAGTGCTTTCTAAAGGGAGTTTTTTGAAAATTTTTACAAGTCAGTAAACGAAAAAGTGTTTTTCGCGAAATTGTCAATTATCCCTAGTGGGAACGCTTCAGGGAGTCTAATTAATATTTAAAATGCTGAAAACAGCTTGATATTGCGTCACCGGGATGCAAAGATATGAGGTTTTTATTAAAAACGTGTATCCCTTAGGTAGATTTCGTCTATGTATCAGTACTATTGACTGTAAAGAGTTTCTGGAATATCAGAAGTACTATGCGAGCTAGGCGCACGGGCGAGGTGTCAAAAGACGCGTCTCCGCGCGGGCTAGCAAACAATTTTGTTTCTGGAATAATCCCGAAGAAAAATCGGGAATTATCCTGGAAAAACTGATTTTATGACCAAAAAGTATGTAAAAACACCGAATAACACCACCGAAACGGGACTCGACTTCGCGGAACGCGCACGGGAGTACAGGTAAGGCAGGTAAGTATCGGATTAAATTATTAAAAACCAGGAATAGACTGAAAATTTTGGATAAAATTTAAAATAGTGCTTTCTAAAGGGAGTTTTTTGAAAATTTTTACAAGTCAGTAAACGAAAAAGTGTTTTTCGCGAAATTGTCAATTATCCCTAGTGGGAACGCTTCAGGGAGTCTAATTAATATTTAAAATGCTGAAAACAGCTTGATATTGCGTCACCGGGATGCAAAGATATGAGGTTTTTATTAAAAACGTGTATCCCTTAGGTAGATTTCGTCTATGTATCAGTACTATTGACTGTAAAGAGTTTCTGGAATATCAGAAGTACTATGCGAGCTAGGCGCACGGGCGAGGTGTCAAAAGACGCGTCTCCGCGCGGGCTAGCAAACAATTTTGTTTCTGGAATAATCCCGAAGAAAAATCGGGAATTATCCTGGAAAAACTGATTTTATGACCAAAAAGTATGTAAAAACACCGAATAACACCACCGAAACGGGACTCGACTTCGCGGAACGCGCACGGGAGTACAGGTAAGGCAGGTAAGTATCGGATTAAATTATTAAAAACCAGGAATAGACTGAAAATTTTGGATAAAATTTAAAATAGTGCTTTCTAAAGGGAGTTTTTTGAAAATTTTTACAAGTCAGTAAACGAAAAAGTGTTTTTCGCGAAATTGTCAATTATCCCTAGTGGGAACGCTTCAGGGAGTCTAATTAATATTTAAAATGCTGAAAACAGCTTGATATTGCGTCACCGGGATGCAAAGATATGAGGTTTTTATTAAAAACGTGTATCCCTTAGGTAGATTTCGTCTATGTATCAGTACTATTGACTGTAAAGAGTTTCTGGAATATCAGAAGTACTATGCGAGCTAGGCGCACGGGCGAGGTGTCAAAAGACGCGTCTCCGCGCGGGCTAGCAAACAATTTTGTTTCTGGAATAATCCCGAAGAAAAATCGGGAATTATCCTGGAAAAACTGATTTTATGACCAAAAAGTATGTAAAAACACCGAATAACACCACCGAAACGGGACTCGACTTCGCGGAACGCGCACGGGAGTACAGGTAAGGCAGGTAAGTATCGGATTAAATTATTAAAAACCAGGAATAGACTGAAAATTTTGGATAAAATTTAAAATAGTGCTTTCTAAAGGGAGTTTTTTGAAAATTTTTACAAGTCAGTAAACGAAAAAGTGTTTTTCGCGAAATTGTCAATTATCCCTAGTGGGAACGCTTCAGGGAGTCTAATTAATATTTAAAATGCTGAAAACAGCTTGATATTGCGTCACCGGGATGCAAAGATATGAGGTTTTTATTAAAAACGTGTATCCCTTAGGTAGATTTCGTCTATGTATCAGTACTATTGACTGTAAAGAGTTTCTGGAATATCAGAAGTACTATGCGAGCTAGGCGCACGGGCGAGGTGTCAAAAGACGCGTCTCCGCGCGGGCTAGCAAACAATTTTGTTTCTGGAATAATCCCGAAGAAAAATCGGGAATTATCCTGGAAAAACTGATTTTATGACCAAAAAGTATGTAAAAACACCGAATAACACCACCGAAACGGGACTCGACTTCGCGGAACGCGCACGGGAGTACAGGTAAGGCAGGTAAGTATCGGATTAAATTATTAAAAACCAGGAATAGACTGAAAATTTTGGATAAAATTTAAAATAGTGCTTTCTAAAGGGAGTTTTTTGAAAATTTTTACAAGTCAGTAAACGAAAAAGTGTTTTTCGCGAAATTGTCAATTATCCCTAGTGGGAACGCTTCAGGGAGTCTAATTAATATTTAAAATGCTGAAAACAGCTTGATATTGCGTCACCGGGATGCAAAGATATGAGGTTTTTATTAAAAACGTGTATCCCTTAGGTAGATTTCGTCTATGTATCAGTACTATTGACTGTAAAGAGTTTCTGGAATATCAGAAGTACTATGCGAGCTAGGCGCACGGGCGAGGTGTCAAAAGACGCGTCTCCGCGCGGGCTAGCAAACAATTTTGTTTCTGGAATAATCCCGAAGAAAAATCGGGAATTATCCTGGAAAAACTGATTTTATGACCAAAAAGTATGTAAAAACACCGAATAACACCACCGAAACGGGACTCGACTTCGCGGAACGCGCACGGGAGTACAGGTAAGGCAGGTAAGTATCGGATTAAATTATTAAAAACCAGGAATAGACTGAAAATTTTGGATAAAATTTAAAATAGTGCTTTCTAAAGGGAGTTTTTTGAAAATTTTTACAAGTCAGTAAACGAAAAAGTGTTTTTCGCGAAATTGTCAATTATCCCTAGTGGGAACGCTTCAGGGAGTCTAATTAATATTTAAAATGCTGAAAACAGCTTGATATTGCGTCACCGGGATGCAAAGATATGAGGTTTTTATTAAAAACGTGTATCCCTTAGGTAGATTTCGTCTATGTATCAGTACTATTGACTGTAAAGAGTTTCTGGAATATCAGAAGTACTATGCGAGCTAGGCGCACGGGCGAGGTGTCAAAAGACGCGTCTCCGCGCGGGCTAGCAAACAATTTTGTTTCTGGAATAATCCCGAAGAAAAATCGGGAATTATCCTGGAAAAACTGATTTTATGACCAAAAAGTATGTAAAAACACCGAATAACACCACCGAAACGGGACTCGACTTCGCGGAACGCGCACGGGAGTACAGGTAAGGCAGGTAAGTATCGGATTAAATTATTAAAAACCAGGAATAGACTGAAAATTTTGGATAAAATTTAAAATAGTGCTTTCTAAAGGGAGTTTTTTGAAAATTTTTACAAGTCAGTAAACGAAAAAGTGTTTTTCGCGAAATTGTCAATTATCCCTAGTGGGAACGCTTCAGGGAGTCTAATTAATATTTAAAATGCTGAAAACAGCTTGATATTGCGTCACCGGGATGCAAAGATATGAGGTTTTTATTAAAAACGTGTATCCCTTAGGTAGATTTCGTCTATGTATCAGTACTATTGACTGTAAAGAGTTTCTGGAATATCAGAAGTACTATGCGAGCTAGGCGCACGGGCGAGGTGTCAAAAGACGCGTCTCCGCGCGGGCTAGCAAACAATTTTGTTTCTGGAATAATCCCGAAGAAAAATCGGGAATTATCCTGGAAAAACTGATTTTATGACCAAAAAGTATGTAAAAACACCGAATAACACCACCGAAACGGGACTCGACTTCGCGGAACGCGCACGGGAGTACAGGTAAGGCAGGTAAGTATCGGATTAAATTATTAAAAACCAGGAATAGACTGAAAATTTTGGATAAAATTTAAAATAGTGCTTTCTAAAGGGAGTTTTTTGAAAATTTTTACAAGTCAGTAAACGAAAAAGTGTTTTTCGCGAAATTGTCAATTATCCCTAGTGGGAACGCTTCAGGGAGTCTAATTAATATTTAAAATGCTGAAAACAGCTTGATATTGCGTCACCGGGATGCAAAGATATGAGGTTTTTATTAAAAACGTGTATCCCTTAGGTAGATTTCGTCTATGTATCAGTACTATTGACTGTAAAGAGTTTCTGGAATATCAGAAGTACTATGCGAGCTAGGCGCACGGGCGAGGTGTCAAAAGACGCGTCTCCGCGCGGGCTAGCAAACAATTTTGTTTCTGGAATAATCCCGAAGAAAAATCGGGAATTATCCTGGAAAAACTGATTTTATGACCAAAAAGTATGTAAAAACACCGAATAACACCACCGAAACGGGACTCGACTTCGCGGAACGCGCACGGGAGTACAGGTAAGGCAGGTAAGTATCGGATTAAATTATTAAAAACCAGGAATAGACTGAAAATTTTGGATAAAATTTAAAATAGTGCTTTCTAAAGGGAGTTTTTTGAAAATTTTTACAAGTCAGTAAACGAAAAAGTGTTTTTCGCGAAATTGTCAATTATCCCTAGTGGGAACGCTTCAGGGAGTCTAATTAATATTTAAAATGCTGAAAACAGCTTGATATTGCGTCACCGGGATGCAAAGATATGAGGTTTTTATTAAAAACGTGTATCCCTTAGGTAGATTTCGTCTATGTATCAGTACTATTGACTGTAAAGAGTTTCTGGAATATCAGAAGTACTATGCGAGCTAGGCGCACGGGCGAGGTGTCAAAAGACGCGTCTCCGCGCGGGCTAGCAAACAATTTTGTTTCTGGAATAATCCCGAAGAAAAATCGGGAATTATCCTGGAAAAACTGATTTTATGACCAAAAAGTATGTAAAAACACCGAATAACACCACCGAAACGGGACTCGACTTCGCGGAACGCGCACGGGAGTACAGGTAAGGCAGGTAAGTATCGGATTAAATTATTAAAAACCAGGAATAGACTGAAAATTTTGGATAAAATTTAAAATAGTGCTTTCTAAAGGGAGTTTTTTGAAAATTTTTACAAGTCAGTAAACGAAAAAGTGTTTTTCGCGAAATTGTCAATTATCCCTAGTGGGAACGCTTCAGGGAGTCTAATTAATATTTAAAATGCTGAAAACAGCTTGATATTGCGTCACCGGGATGCAAAGATATGAGGTTTTTATTAAAAACGTGTATCCCTTAGGTAGATTTCGTCTATGTATCAGTACTATTGACTGTAAAGAGTTTCTGGAATATCAGAAGTACTATGCGAGCTAGGCGCACGGGCGAGGTGTCAAAAGACGCGTCTCCGCGCGGGCTAGCAAACAATTTTGTTTCTGGAATAATCCCGAAGAAAAATCGGGAATTATCCTGGAAAAACTGATTTTATGACCAAAAAGTATGTAAAAACACCGAATAACACCACCGAAACGGGACTCGACTTCGCGGAACGCGCACGGGAGTACAGGTAAGGCAGGTAAGTATCGGATTAAATTATTAAAAACCAGGAATAGACTGAAAATTTTGGATAAAATTTAAAATAGTGCTTTCTAAAGGGAGTTTTTTGAAAATTTTTACAAGTCAGTAAACGAAAAAGTGTTTTTCGCGAAATTGTCAATTATCCCTAGTGGGAACGCTTCAGGGAGTCTAATTAATATTTAAAATGCTGAAAACAGCTTGATATTGCGTCACCGGGATGCAAAGATATGAGGTTTTTATTAAAAACGTGTATCCCTTAGGTAGATTTCGTCTATGTATCAGTACTATTGACTGTAAAGAGTTTCTGGAATATCAGAAGTACTATGCGAGCTAGGCGCACGGGCGAGGTGTCAAAAGACGCGTCTCCGCGCGGGCTAGCAAACAATTTTGTTTCTGGAATAATCCCGAAGAAAAATCGGGAATTATCCTGGAAAAACTGATTTTATGACCAAAAAGTATGTAAAAACACCGAATAACACCACCGAAACGGGACTCGACTTCGCGGAACGCGCACGGGAGTACAGGTAAGGCAGGTAAGTATCGGATTAAATTATTAAAAACCAGGAATAGACTGAAAATTTTGGATAAAATTTAAAATAGTGCTTTCTAAAGGGAGTTTTTTGAAAATTTTTACAAGTCAGTAAACGAAAAAGTGTTTTTCGCGAAATTGTCAATTATCCCTAGTGGGAACGCTTCAGGGAGTCTAATTAATATTTAAAATGCTGAAAACAGCTTGATATTGCGTCACCGGGATGCAAAGATATGAGGTTTTTATTAAAAACGTGTATCCCTTAGGTAGATTTCGTCTATGTATCAGTACTATTGACTGTAAAGAGTTTCTGGAATATCAGAAGTACTATGCGAGCTAGGCGCACGGGCGAGGTGTCAAAAGACGCGTCTCCGCGCGGGCTAGCAAACAATTTTGTTTCTGGAATAATCCCGAAGAAAAATCGGGAATTATCCTGGAAAAACTGATTTTATGACCAAAAAGTATGTAAAAACACCGAATAACACCACCGAAACGGGACTCGACTTCGCGGAACGCGCACGGGAGTACAGGTAAGGCAGGTAAGTATCGGATTAAATTATTAAAAACCAGGAATAGACTGAAAATTTTGGATAAAATTTAAAATAGTGCTTTCTAAAGGGAGTTTTTTGAAAATTTTTACAAGTCAGTAAACGAAAAAGTGTTTTTCGCGAAATTGTCAATTATCCCTAGTGGGAACGCTTCAGGGAGTCTAATTAATATTTAAAATGCTGAAAACAGCTTGATATTGCGTCACCGGGATGCAAAGATATGAGGTTTTTATTAAAAACGTGTATCCCTTAGGTAGATTTCGTCTATGTATCAGTACTATTGACTGTAAAGAGTTTCTGGAATATCAGAAGTACTATGCGAGCTAGGCGCACGGGCGAGGTGTCAAAAGACGCGTCTCCGCGCGGGCTAGCAAACAATTTTGTTTCTGGAATAATCCCGAAGAAAAATCGGGAATTATCCTGGAAAAACTGATTTTATGACCAAAAAGTATGTAAAAACACCGAATAACACCACCGAAACGGGACTCGACTTCGCGGAACGCGCACGGGAGTACAGGTAAGGCAGGTAAGTATCGGATTAAATTATTAAAAACCAGGAATAGACTGAAAATTTTGGATAAAATTTAAAATAGTGCTTTCTAAAGGGAGTTTTTTGAAAATTTTTACAAGTCAGTAAACGAAAAAGTGTTTTTCGCGAAATTGTCAATTATCCCTAGTGGGAACGCTTCAGGGAGTCTAATTAATATTTAAAATGCTGAAAACAGCTTGATATTGCGTCACCGGGATGCAAAGATATGAGGTTTTTATTAAAAACGTGTATCCCTTAGGTAGATTTCGTCTATGTATCAGTACTATTGACTGTAAAGAGTTTCTGGAATATCAGAAGTACTATGCGAGCTAGGCGCACGGGCGAGGTGTCAAAAGACGCGTCTCCGCGCGGGCTAGCAAACAATTTTGTTTCTGGAATAATCCCGAAGAAAAATCGGGAATTATCCTGGAAAAACTGATTTTATGACCAAAAAGTATGTAAAAACACCGAATAACACCACCGAAACGGGACTCGACTTCGCGGAACGCGCACGGGAGTACAGGTAAGGCAGGTAAGTATCGGATTAAATTATTAAAAACCAGGAATAGACTGAAAATTTTGGATAAAATTTAAAATAGTGCTTTCTAAAGGGAGTTTTTTGAAAATTTTTACAAGTCAGTAAACGAAAAAGTGTTTTTCGCGAAATTGTCAATTATCCCTAGTGGGAACGCTTCAGGGAGTCTAATTAATATTTAAAATGCTGAAAACAGCTTGATATTGCGTCACCGGGATGCAAAGATATGAGGTTTTTATTAAAAACGTGTATCCCTTTTTTTTTTTTTTTTTTTTTGTGGATGGGAAATCATCAAATGACCCCTCCCGCTCTGGGTGGAGCGGAAGGGAGTGTCAGACTTTTACTGACTAAAACCCACCCGTGTTCCGTCCTTAGCCCTTTCTGTTGCAGGGCAGCGGTTAACCTTTCGGAAAATCCCGCCGCCCCGGCAGGCTTCGGCCCTGTGGGGCCCCGTCCTCTGCTGACATCTCTTTGAGGCGCGCGTGGAACACAACGCGCCGTCCGGCACGGGCCTGGTCCTGATCGGACGGTGAGCTACCCATTACTCACCGCCCGCAGGCCCGCGCCTACGGTGGCCGGGAGTCGTCACGCGGCTCCCGACGCCCGGAGCGTCTCCCGCGGCGGCTGAGGCGTGAGGTTCTCTCCCTCAGCCTCCCCGCCACCTCCTTCGCTAGCATGACTGCTTCGCAGAAGGAGGTGACTGCCTCCCACTCCCTCTCGCCCCGGACCATGGCTTGCACCAGGGCCGGACGCGAGAGGTCGCCGCCGTTGCCGATCGCCTCTACGAGGACACGGCGGGTCTCCGCCCAAGCAGGGCAGACCTCCACCGTGTGCTCCACCGTGTCCTCTGGGCGATCCTGGCAGTGGTGACACCCGGGCGTCTCCTCCCGCCTGATGATGTGCAGGAACCTCCCGAAACATCCGTGTCCGGAGAGGACCTGCGTCAGGCGGTACGTGAGAGCGCCGTGACGCCTCTCTAGCCACTCCTCAAAGAGGGGTCTTATCGCCGCTATCGCGGCGTGCCCTGCGCTGGGTTGCGATAGTCGCGCCTTCCATTCCGCCATGAGATCGCGCCGGAGGTCCGTCCGCTCCGCAGCGATTTGCCGCGGGTGCAGAGTTTCCCCCCGGCTTAGTGCCTCCGCGCGCCAATCATGCAGGCGCGCGAGCACTATCGCCTCCAGATCCCATGGCGGCAGTCCGGCAAGGAGGCATGCCGCCTCGCGCGAGATCGTGCGGTAGCCCCGGAAACGTGTATCCCTTAGGTAGATTTCGTCTATGTATCAGTACTATTGACTGTAAAGAGTTTCTGGAATATCAGAAGTACTATGCGAGCTAGGCGCACGGGCGAGGTGTCAAAAGACGCGTCTCCGCGCGGGCTAGCAAACAATTTTGTTTCTGGAATAATCCCGAAGAAAAATCGGGAATTATCCTGGAAAAACTGATTTTATGACCAAAAAGTATGTAAAAACACCGAATAACACCACCGAAACGGGACTCGACTTCGCGGAACGCGCACGGGAGTACAGGTAAGGCAGGTAAGTATCGGATTAAATTATTAAAAACCAGGAATAGACTGAAAATTTTGGATAAAATTTAAAATAGTGCTTTCTAAAGGGAGTTTTTTGAAAATTTTTACAAGTCAGTAAACGAAAAAGTGTTTTTCGCGAAATTGTCAATTATCCCTAGTGGGAACGCTTCAGGGAGTCTAATTAATATTTAAAATGCTGAAAACAGCTTGATATTGCGTCACCGGGATGCAAAGATATGAGGTTTTTATTAAAAACGTGTATCCCTTAGGTAGATTTCGTCTATGTATCAGTACTATTGACTGTAAAGAGTTTCTGGAATATCAGAAGTACTATGCGAGCTAGGCGCACGGGCGAGGTGTCAAAAGACGCGTCTCCGCGCGGGCTAGCAAACAATTTTGTTTCTGGAATAATCCCGAAGAAAAATCGGGAATTATCCTGGAAAAACTGATTTTATGACCAAAAAGTATGTAAAAACACCGAATAACACCACCGAAACGGGACTCGACTTCGCGGAACGCGCACGGGAGTACAGGTAAGGCAGGTAAGTATCGGATTAAATTATTAAAAACCAGGAATAGACTGAAAATTTTGGATAAAATTTAAAATAGTGCTTTCTAAAGGGAGTTTTTTGAAAATTTTTACAAGTCAGTAAACGAAAAAGTGTTTTTCGCGAAATTGTCAATTATCCCTAGTGGGAACGCTTCAGGGAGTCTAATTAATATTTAAAATGCTGAAAACAGCTTGATATTGCGTCACCGGGATGCAAAGATATGAGGTTTTTATTAAAAACGTGTATCCCTTAGGTAGATTTCGTCTATGTATCAGTACTATTGACTGTAAAGAGTTTCTGGAATATCAGAAGTACTATGCGAGCTAGGCGCACGGGCGAGGTGTCAAAAGACGCGTCTCCGCGCGGGCTAGCAAACAATTTTGTTTCTGGAATAATCCCGAAGAAAAATCGGGAATTATCCTGGAAAAACTGATTTTATGACCAAAAAGTATGTAAAAACACCGAATAACACCACCGAAACGGGACTCGACTTCGCGGAACGCGCACGGGAGTACAGGTAAGGCAGGTAAGTATCGGATTAAATTATTAAAAACCAGGAATAGACTGAAAATTTTGGATAAAATTTAAAATAGTGCTTTCTAAAGGGAGTTTTTTGAAAATTTTTACAAGTCAGTAAACGAAAAAGTGTTTTTCGCGAAATTGTCAATTATCCCTAGTGGGAACGCTTCAGGGAGTCTAATTAATATTTAAAATGCTGAAAACAGCTTGATATTGCGTCACCGGGATGCAAAGATATGAGGTTTTTATTAAAAACGTGTATCCCTTAGGTAGATTTCGTCTATGTATCAGTACTATTGACTGTAAAGAGTTTCTGGAATATCAGAAGTACTATGCGAGCTAGGCGCACGGGCGAGGTGTCAAAAGACGCGTCTCCGCGCGGGCTAGCAAACAATTTTGTTTCTGGAATAATCCCGAAGAAAAATCGGGAATTATCCTGGAAAAACTGATTTTATGACCAAAAAGTATGTAAAAACACCGAATAACACCACCGAAACGGGACTCGACTTCGCGGAACGCGCACGGGAGTACAGGTAAGGCAGGTAAGTATCGGATTAAATTATTAAAAACCAGGAATAGACTGAAAATTTTGGATAAAATTTAAAATAGTGCTTTCTAAAGGGAGTTTTTTGAAAATTTTTACAAGTCAGTAAACGAAAAAGTGTTTTTCGCGAAATTGTCAATTATCCCTAGTGGGAACGCTTCAGGGAGTCTAATTAATATTTAAAATGCTGAAAACAGCTTGATATTGCGTCACCGGGATGCAAAGATATGAGGTTTTTATTAAAAACGTGTATCCCTTAGGTAGATTTCGTCTATGTATCAGTACTATTGACTGTAAAGAGTTTCTGGAATATCAGAAGTACTATGCGAGCTAGGCGCACGGGCGAGGTGTCAAAAGACGCGTCTCCGCGCGGGCTAGCAAACAATTTTGTTTCTGGAATAATCCCGAAGAAAAATCGGGAATTATCCTGGAAAAACTGATTTTATGACCAAAAAGTATGTAAAAACACCGAATAACACCACCGAAACGGGACTCGACTTCGCGGAACGCGCACGGGAGTACAGGTAAGGCAGGTAAGTATCGGATTAAATTATTAAAAACCAGGAATAGACTGAAAATTTTGGATAAAATTTAAAATAGTGCTTTCTAAAGGGAGTTTTTTGAAAATTTTTACAAGTCAGTAAACGAAAAAGTGTTTTTCGCGAAATTGTCAATTATCCCTAGTGGGAACGCTTCAGGGAGTCTAATTAATATTTAAAATGCTGAAAACAGCTTGATATTGCGTCACCGGGATGCAAAGATATGAGGTTTTTATTAAAAACGTGTATCCCTTAGGTAGATTTCGTCTATGTATCAGTACTATTGACTGTAAAGAGTTTCTGGAATATCAGAAGTACTATGCGAGCTAGGCGCACGGGCGAGGTGTCAAAAGACGCGTCTCCGCGCGGGCTAGCAAACAATTTTGTTTCTGGAATAATCCCGAAGAAAAATCGGGAATTATCCTGGAAAAACTGATTTTATGACCAAAAAGTATGTAAAAACACCGAATAACACCACCGAAACGGGACTCGACTTCGCGGAACGCGCACGGGAGTACAGGTAAGGCAGGTAAGTATCGGATTAAATTATTAAAAACCAGGAATAGACTGAAAATTTTGGATAAAATTTAAAATAGTGCTTTCTAAAGGGAGTTTTTTGAAAATTTTTACAAGTCAGTAAACGAAAAAGTGTTTTTCGCGAAATTGTCAATTATCCCTAGTGGGAACGCTTCAGGGAGTCTAATTAATATTTAAAATGCTGAAAACAGCTTGATATTGCGTCACCGGGATGCAAAGATATGAGGTTTTTATTAAAAACGTGTATCCCTTAGGTAGATTTCGTCTATGTATCAGTACTATTGACTGTAAAGAGTTTCTGGAATATCAGAAGTACTATGCGAGCTAGGCGCACGGGCGAGGTGTCAAAAGACGCGTCTCCGCGCGGGCTAGCAAACAATTTTGTTTCTGGAATAATCCCGAAGAAAAATCGGGAATTATCCTGGAAAAACTGATTTTATGACCAAAAAGTATGTAAAAACACCGAATAACACCACCGAAACGGGACTCGACTTCGCGGAACGCGCACGGGAGTACAGGTAAGGCAGGTAAGTATCGGATTAAATTATTAAAAACCAGGAATAGACTGAAAATTTTGGATAAAATTTAAAATAGTGCTTTCTAAAGGGAGTTTTTTGAAAATTTTTACAAGTCAGTAAACGAAAAAGTGTTTTTCGCGAAATTGTCAATTATCCCTAGTGGGAACGCTTCAGGGAGTCTAATTAATATTTAAAATGCTGAAAACAGCTTGATATTGCGTCACCGGGATGCAAAGATATGAGGTTTTTATTAAAAACGTGTATCCCTTAGGTAGATTTCGTCTATGTATCAGTACTATTGACTGTAAAGAGTTTCTGGAATATCAGAAGTACTATGCGAGCTAGGCGCACGGGCGAGGTGTCAAAAGACGCGTCTCCGCGCGGGCTAGCAAACAATTTTGTTTCTGGAATAATCCCGAAGAAAAATCGGGAATTATCCTGGAAAAACTGATTTTATGACCAAAAAGTATGTAAAAACACCGAATAACACCACCGAAACGGGACTCGACTTCGCGGAACGCGCACGGGAGTACAGGTAAGGCAGGTAAGTATCGGATTAAATTATTAAAAACCAGGAATAGACTGAAAATTTTGGATAAAATTTAAAATAGTGCTTTCTAAAGGGAGTTTTTTGAAAATTTTTACAAGTCAGTAAACGAAAAAGTGTTTTTCGCGAAATTGTCAATTATCCCTAGTGGGAACGCTTCAGGGAGTCTAATTAATATTTAAAATGCTGAAAACAGCTTGATATTGCGTCACCGGGATGCAAAGATATGAGGTTTTTATTAAAAACGTGTATCCCTTAGGTAGATTTCGTCTATGTATCAGTACTATTGACTGTAAAGAGTTTCTGGAATATCAGAAGTACTATGCGAGCTAGGCGCACGGGCGAGGTGTCAAAAGACGCGTCTCCGCGCGGGCTAGCAAACAATTTTGTTTCTGGAATAATCCCGAAGAAAAATCGGGAATTATCCTGGAAAAACTGATTTTATGACCAAAAAGTATGTAAAAACACCGAATAACACCACCGAAACGGGACTCGACTTCGCGGAACGCGCACGGGAGTACAGGTAAGGCAGGTAAGTATCGGATTAAATTATTAAAAACCAGGAATAGACTGAAAATTTTGGATAAAATTTAAAATAGTGCTTTCTAAAGGGAGTTTTTTGAAAATTTTTACAAGTCAGTAAACGAAAAAGTGTTTTTCGCGAAATTGTCAATTATCCCTAGTGGGAACGCTTCAGGGAGTCTAATTAATATTTAAAATGCTGAAAACAGCTTGATATTGCGTCACCGGGATGCAAAGATATGAGGTTTTTATTAAAAACGTGTATCCCTTAGGTAGATTTCGTCTATGTATCAGTACTATTGACTGTAAAGAGTTTCTGGAATATCAGAAGTACTATGCGAGCTAGGCGCACGGGCGAGGTGTCAAAAGACGCGTCTCCGCGCGGGCTAGCAAACAATTTTGTTTCTGGAATAATCCCGAAGAAAAATCGGGAATTATCCTGGAAAAACTGATTTTATGACCAAAAAGTATGTAAAAACACCGAATAACACCACCGAAACGGGACTCGACTTCGCGGAACGCGCACGGGAGTACAGGTAAGGCAGGTAAGTATCGGATTAAATTATTAAAAACCAGGAATAGACTGAAAATTTTGGATAAAATTTAAAATAGTGCTTTCTAAAGGGAGTTTTTTGAAAATTTTTACAAGTCAGTAAACGAAAAAGTGTTTTTCGCGAAATTGTCAATTATCCCTAGTGGGAACGCTTCAGGGAGTCTAATTAATATTTAAAATGCTGAAAACAGCTTGATATTGCGTCACCGGGATGCAAAGATATGAGGTTTTTATTAAAAACGTGTATCCCTTAGGTAGATTTCGTCTATGTATCAGTACTATTGACTGTAAAGAGTTTCTGGAATATCAGAAGTACTATGCGAGCTAGGCGCACGGGCGAGGTGTCAAAAGACGCGTCTCCGCGCGGGCTAGCAAACAATTTTGTTTCTGGAATAATCCCGAAGAAAAATCGGGAATTATCCTGGAAAAACTGATTTTATGACCAAAAAGTATGTAAAAACACCGAATAACACCACCGAAACGGGACTCGACTTCGCGGAACGCGCACGGGAGTACAGGTAAGGCAGGTAAGTATCGGATTAAATTATTAAAAACCAGGAATAGACTGAAAATTTTGGATAAAATTTAAAATAGTGCTTTCTAAAGGGAGTTTTTTGAAAATTTTTACAAGTCAGTAAACGAAAAAGTGTTTTTCGCGAAATTGTCAATTATCCCTAGTGGGAACGCTTCAGGGAGTCTAATTAATATTTAAAATGCTGAAAACAGCTTGATATTGCGTCACCGGGATGCAAAGATATGAGGTTTTTATTAAAAACGTGTATCCCTTAGGTAGATTTCGTCTATGTATCAGTACTATTGACTGTAAAGAGTTTCTGGAATATCAGAAGTACTATGCGAGCTAGGCGCACGGGCGAGGTGTCAAAAGACGCGTCTCCGCGCGGGCTAGCAAACAATTTTGTTTCTGGAATAATCCCGAAGAAAAATCGGGAATTATCCTGGAAAAACTGATTTTATGACCAAAAAGTATGTAAAAACACCGAATAACACCACCGAAACGGGACTCGACTTCGCGGAACGCGCACGGGAGTACAGGTAAGGCAGGTAAGTATCGGATTAAATTATTAAAAACCAGGAATAGACTGAAAATTTTGGATAAAATTTAAAATAGTGCTTTCTAAAGGGAGTTTTTTGAAAATTTTTACAAGTCAGTAAACGAAAAAGTGTTTTTCGCGAAATTGTCAATTATCCCTAGTGGGAACGCTTCAGGGAGTCTAATTAATATTTAAAATGCTGAAAACAGCTTGATATTGCGTCACCGGGATGCAAAGATATGAGGTTTTTATTAAAAACGTGTATCCCTTAGGTAGATTTCGTCTATGTATCAGTACTATTGACTGTAAAGAGTTTCTGGAATATCAGAAGTACTATGCGAGCTAGGCGCACGGGCGAGGTGTCAAAAGACGCGTCTCCGCGCGGGCTAGCAAACAATTTTGTTTCTGGAATAATCCCGAAGAAAAATCGGGAATTATCCTGGAAAAACTGATTTTATGACCAAAAAGTATGTAAAAACACCGAATAACACCACCGAAACGGGACTCGACTTCGCGGAACGCGCACGGGAGTACAGGTAAGGCAGGTAAGTATCGGATTAAATTATTAAAAACCAGGAATAGACTGAAAATTTTGGATAAAATTTAAAATAGTGCTTTCTAAAGGGAGTTTTTTGAAAATTTTTACAAGTCAGTAAACGAAAAAGTGTTTTTCGCGAAATTGTCAATTATCCCTAGTGGGAACGCTTCAGGGAGTCTAATTAATATTTAAAATGCTGAAAACAGCTTGATATTGCGTCACCGGGATGCAAAGATATGAGGTTTTTATTAAAAACGTGTATCCCTTAGGTAGATTTCGTCTATGTATCAGTACTATTGACTGTAAAGAGTTTCTGGAATATCAGAAGTACTATGCGAGCTAGGCGCACGGGCGAGGTGTCAAAAGACGCGTCTCCGCGCGGGCTAGCAAACAATTTTGTTTCTGGAATAATCCCGAAGAAAAATCGGGAATTATCCTGGAAAAACTGATTTTATGACCAAAAAGTATGTAAAAACACCGAATAACACCACCGAAACGGGACTCGACTTCGCGGAACGCGCACGGGAGTACAGGTAAGGCAGGTAAGTATCGGATTAAATTATTAAAAACCAGGAATAGACTGAAAATTTTGGATAAAATTTAAAATAGTGCTTTCTAAAGGGAGTTTTTTGAAAATTTTTACAAGTCAGTAAACGAAAAAGTGTTTTTCGCGAAATTGTCAATTATCCCTAGTGGGAACGCTTCAGGGAGTCTAATTAATATTTAAAATGCTGAAAACAGCTTGATATTGCGTCACCGGGATGCAAAGATATGAGGTTTTTATTAAAAACGTGTATCCCTTAGGTAGATTTCGTCTATGTATCAGTACTATTGACTGTAAAGAGTTTCTGGAATATCAGAAGTACTATGCGAGCTAGGCGCACGGGCGAGGTGTCAAAAGACGCGTCTCCGCGCGGGCTAGCAAACAATTTTGTTTCTGGAATAATCCCGAAGAAAAATCGGGAATTATCCTGGAAAAACTGATTTTATGACCAAAAAGTATGTAAAAACACCGAATAACACCACCGAAACGGGACTCGACTTCGCGGAACGCGCACGGGAGTACAGGTAAGGCAGGTAAGTATCGGATTAAATTATTAAAAACCAGGAATAGACTGAAAATTTTGGATAAAATTTAAAATAGTGCTTTCTAAAGGGAGTTTTTTGAAAATTTTTACAAGTCAGTAAACGAAAAAGTGTTTTTCGCGAAATTGTCAATTATCCCTAGTGGGAACGCTTCAGGGAGTCTAATTAATATTTAAAATGCTGAAAACAGCTTGATATTGCGTCACCGGGATGCAAAGATATGAGGTTTTTATTAAAAACGTGTATCCCTTAGGTAGATTTCGTCTATGTATCAGTACTATTGACTGTAAAGAGTTTCTGGAATATCAGAAGTACTATGCGAGCTAGGCGCACGGGCGAGGTGTCAAAAGACGCGTCTCCGCGCGGGCTAGCAAACAATTTTGTTTCTGGAATAATCCCGAAGAAAAATCGGGAATTATCCTGGAAAAACTGATTTTATGACCAAAAAGTATGTAAAAACACCGAATAACACCACCGAAACGGGACTCGACTTCGCGGAACGCGCACGGGAGTACAGGTAAGGCAGGTAAGTATCGGATTAAATTATTAAAAACCAGGAATAGACTGAAAATTTTGGATAAAATTTAAAATAGTGCTTTCTAAAGGGAGTTTTTTGAAAATTTTTACAAGTCAGTAAACGAAAAAGTGTTTTTCGCGAAATTGTCAATTATCCCTAGTGGGAACGCTTCAGGGAGTCTAATTAATATTTAAAATGCTGAAAACAGCTTGATATTGCGTCACCGGGATGCAAAGATATGAGGTTTTTATTAAAAACGTGTATCCCTTAGGTAGATTTCGTCTATGTATCAGTACTATTGACTGTAAAGAGTTTCTGGAATATCAGAAGTACTATGCGAGCTAGGCGCACGGGCGAGGTGTCAAAAGACGCGTCTCCGCGCGGGCTAGCAAACAATTTTGTTTCTGGAATAATCCCGAAGAAAAATCGGGAATTATCCTGGAAAAACTGATTTTATGACCAAAAAGTATGTAAAAACACCGAATAACACCACCGAAACGGGACTCGACTTCGCGGAACGCGCACGGGAGTACAGGTAAGGCAGGTAAGTATCGGATTAAATTATTAAAAACCAGGAATAGACTGAAAATTTTGGATAAAATTTAAAATAGTGCTTTCTAAAGGGAGTTTTTTGAAAATTTTTACAAGTCAGTAAACGAAAAAGTGTTTTTCGCGAAATTGTCAATTATCCCTAGTGGGAACGCTTCAGGGAGTCTAATTAATATTTAAAATGCTGAAAACAGCTTGATATTGCGTCACCGGGATGCAAAGATATGAGGTTTTTATTAAAAACGTGTATCCCTTAGGTAGATTTCGTCTATGTATCAGTACTATTGACTGTAAAGAGTTTCTGGAATATCAGAAGTACTATGCGAGCTAGGCGCACGGGCGAGGTGTCAAAAGACGCGTCTCCGCGCGGGCTAGCAAACAATTTTGTTTCTGGAATAATCCCGAAGAAAAATCGGGAATTATCCTGGAAAAACTGATTTTATGACCAAAAAGTATGTAAAAACACCGAATAACACCACCGAAACGGGACTCGACTTCGCGGAACGCGCACGGGAGTACAGGTAAGGCAGGTAAGTATCGGATTAAATTATTAAAAACCAGGAATAGACTGAAAATTTTGGATAAAATTTAAAATAGTGCTTTCTAAAGGGAGTTTTTTGAAAATTTTTACAAGTCAGTAAACGAAAAAGTGTTTTTCGCGAAATTGTCAATTATCCCTAGTGGGAACGCTTCAGGGAGTCTAATTAATATTTAAAATGCTGAAAACAGCTTGATATTGCGTCACCGGGATGCAAAGATATGAGGTTTTTATTAAAAACGTGTATCCCTTAGGTAGATTTCGTCTATGTATCAGTACTATTGACTGTAAAGAGTTTCTGGAATATCAGAAGTACTATGCGAGCTAGGCGCACGGGCGAGGTGTCAAAAGACGCGTCTCCGCGCGGGCTAGCAAACAATTTTGTTTCTGGAATAATCCCGAAGAAAAATCGGGAATTATCCTGGAAAAACTGATTTTATGACCAAAAAGTATGTAAAAACACCGAATAACACCACCGAAACGGGACTCGACTTCGCGGAACGCGCACGGGAGTACAGGTAAGGCAGGTAAGTATCGGATTAAATTATTAAAAACCAGGAATAGACTGAAAATTTTGGATAAAATTTAAAATAGTGCTTTCTAAAGGGAGTTTTTTGAAAATTTTTACAAGTCAGTAAACGAAAAAGTGTTTTTCGCGAAATTGTCAATTATCCCTAGTGGGAACGCTTCAGGGAGTCTAATTAATATTTAAAATGCTGAAAACAGCTTGATATTGCGTCACCGGGATGCAAAGATATGAGGTTTTTATTAAAAACGTGTATCCCTTAGGTAGATTTCGTCTATGTATCAGTACTATTGACTGTAAAGAGTTTCTGGAATATCAGAAGTACTATGCGAGCTAGGCGCACGGGCGAGGTGTCAAAAGACGCGTCTCCGCGCGGGCTAGCAAACAATTTTGTTTCTGGAATAATCCCGAAGAAAAATCGGGAATTATCCTGGAAAAACTGATTTTATGACCAAAAAGTATGTAAAAACACCGAATAACACCACCGAAACGGGACTCGACTTCGCGGAACGCGCACGGGAGTACAGGTAAGGCAGGTAAGTATCGGATTAAATTATTAAAAACCAGGAATAGACTGAAAATTTTGGATAAAATTTAAAATAGTGCTTTCTAAAGGGAGTTTTTTGAAAATTTTTACAAGTCAGTAAACGAAAAAGTGTTTTTCGCGAAATTGTCAATTATCCCTAGTGGGAACGCTTCAGGGAGTCTAATTAATATTTAAAATGCTGAAAACAGCTTGATATTGCGTCACCGGGATGCAAAGATATGAGGTTTTTATTAAAAACGTGTATCCCTTAGGTAGATTTCGTCTATGTATCAGTACTATTGACTGTAAAGAGTTTCTGGAATATCAGAAGTACTATGCGAGCTAGGCGCACGGGCGAGGTGTCAAAAGACGCGTCTCCGCGCGGGCTAGCAAACAATTTTGTTTCTGGAATAATCCCGAAGAAAAATCGGGAATTATCCTGGAAAAACTGATTTTATGACCAAAAAGTATGTAAAAACACCGAATAACACCACCGAAACGGGACTCGACTTCGCGGAACGCGCACGGGAGTACAGGTAAGGCAGGTAAGTATCGGATTAAATTATTAAAAACCAGGAATAGACTGAAAATTTTGGATAAAATTTAAAATAGTGCTTTCTAAAGGGAGTTTTTTGAAAATTTTTACAAGTCAGTAAACGAAAAAGTGTTTTTCGCGAAATTGTCAATTATCCCTAGTGGGAACGCTTCAGGGAGTCTAATTAATATTTAAAATGCTGAAAACAGCTTGATATTGCGTCACCGGGATGCAAAGATATGAGGTTTTTATTAAAAACGTGTATCCCTTAGGTAGATTTCGTCTATGTATCAGTACTATTGACTGTAAAGAGTTTCTGGAATATCAGAAGTACTATGCGAGCTAGGCGCACGGGCGAGGTGTCAAAAGACGCGTCTCCGCGCGGGCTAGCAAACAATTTTGTTTCTGGAATAATCCCGAAGAAAAATCGGGAATTATCCTGGAAAAACTGATTTTATGACCAAAAAGTATGTAAAAACACCGAATAACACCACCGAAACGGGACTCGACTTCGCGGAACGCGCACGGGAGTACAGGTAAGGCAGGTAAGTATCGGATTAAATTATTAAAAACCAGGAATAGACTGAAAATTTTGGATAAAATTTAAAATAGTGCTTTCTAAAGGGAGTTTTTTGAAAATTTTTACAAGTCAGTAAACGAAAAAGTGTTTTTCGCGAAATTGTCAATTATCCCTAGTGGGAACGCTTCAGGGAGTCTAATTAATATTTAAAATGCTGAAAACAGCTTGATATTGCGTCACCGGGATGCAAAGATATGAGGGGTTTTTTTTTTTTTTTTTTTTTTTTTTTTTTTGTTTTGGCAGGAGAGGGAAATCCTCATGGACGCCCAGACTGTCTCACTTATGAGCCAGTCTGGGCAGTGCCGGACTCCTACCGGCTAAAACCCACTCCTGCCCCACCAGTGTCCCTCTGACATGGGAATCAGAGCCCTTGGTCACATTTTGTGTGCCTTTTTGGCGACTTTTTATATGAGGCCGAAGAGACCACGCTCTATTTTGCGATAAATTTTGACAATTTTTATGTTTTATTACTACAATAGCTCAAATCATTAATAACGATTATTTCAATATTTAAATTATTTCAATTATTTCAGTATTTCAATTATTGTTTTATTTATTATAAATATTATTATTATTATATTGTAAATGCTTTTAATATTAGTTAAAAAAAAAAAAAAAAAAAAAAAAAAAAATCTTACTACCTACTATAAATGTTGATTTACCTAATATTATTTTGTGCCCTATTACTATTTCTGTCACTTGGTTTTCTTTGGCATTGATTGGACATGAGTTTATGTCTATGATACCCATATTGTATACTCATTATATAATTGTGTATCACTATAAAGAAAGAATAACAATGTCTGTGACGTAGGTTTTTAACCAGCTTGACACCGCTTGTCGGTCCCACTAGAGTTGGCTCACGGTCCAGTATAATTACAGCCACTTTCTTACGAAAGTGACTCCAATTACCATTCTCCATTGAGCCAACCCCAGTGGTTCGCTCAATGCGTCTGCAATGTGGCAGTGTCAAACTGGTCGTCTCGCTGTAATACTCGGAAGTGGGGGCATCGACAACTTTAGCAATAAGCTATCGATGCTCTTGCGAATGCGTCCCACTTCCTTCGTATCGGGCACAAGTCACTGAACGCATTGTGCGAGTGTTCCCCCAGCTTGGCTCTGGTGCAGTTTATGCACGCCGCTGCTTCGCCGATCTGTTTAGCTGGGCAGTCCGCCTTGAGGTGTGGACCACCGCAGTGGCTACACAGATCGGCTGGCTCCGTGCACAGACGTTTTCCGTGCCCGTATGCCAAGCAGCGGGTACACTGCATCAGAGGCGTCTGGTCTTCGACGCGCACTCTCTGGAGGTCAATTCGAAGCTTGCCCCCTTCGAGTGCCCTCTTCCAGATTGCTGGGGTAACACTCAGCACAATGCTGTTCGTGTGCGGGTTTCGACATCTTTTCCGAAACTTTACGCTCATTTTCAGTTCCTCGTCCCCGAGGCCGTGAAAGATCTCCCGGTTCTGGTTCTTAAGGGCTCTCAACACCTCCTCGTCACTGTGTACTGACAGCACATCCCTAAGAACCAGGAGCGGGTCCCGATTTTTCACCGCCTCGACGACGAGGTTCTCTCCGGCCGATTCCAGTCGCTTCTTCAGTTTTTCCCTCTCCTCCTTCGTTGCGCACCCCATGATGACCTTTTGGTCTTTGGCCTTCCGGACCCTCTCTACTCGCACCCAGCCCTCCTTCGCGTCCACCGCTTTCCTAACTCTTTCGAGTATTTCGGCCCCGGTATCCATCTCCTGTGTTGAGGAGACCACTATGGAGTGCAGCGTCGTTCGCTCCGGGGCTTGTGCCCTTGTGTGGCTCTTACTCCCAGACGCTACACCCGCGTAAGTGTTCTCCACAACACATTCCCTGCTAGCCAGACTGTCTCGCAGCTTGACCAATTCCTCGGAGCTCTCCTTTATTAAGGAGATGTGCTCCTTCATTGTCTTTACAAGCTCAGTCTGGCTAACAAGACTCTCAGGAATGGACCGGGGACAGAGGTCAGCAATGGGCGCGGATTCCGGCACAGCGATGGGTGCGGCAGGGGCCTTGTCTCGTTCTGATTCCTTGACCAGCTCATAAAGCCTGTTTATGGCTTCCAGCACCGCAGTCTTTATCTCGGCCTTGAGGTTGCGGGAGTTGCCTAAATTAAGCTTGGCCTTATTCAGGCAAGCTCTCGCTTCCTCAGTGCGACTGCGGTGCCTCGCCTCAGGATTTTTGGGCGGTCTCGAGGCATCGGTAGCAGCTCGGCGCGTCCCCGTGGTGGCAGGACCCCCCTGTGACGCAGAACGAGGAGTCTCGTCTCCGAAGGAGATTCTCCTCTTCGCATCGGGTAAAGGCCCCGCCTCCTCCGCCGATCGCGGCGAGCCACTAGAGCCTTGGGCCCACATAACGCTGGATGGGGTGCGGAAACTGTTAAATTTTTGGGCTGATAATTTCAGAACCGACTCCTGTAAAAAGGGAGTCAGAACCAAAATTTACTCAGGAGGAGAGACTTTAAAGGTGGACACTGGATTCTTCTGTGTCCCTGTAAAGAGGGGAACACAGAAAATAAAATACAACTTAAAATTCAATTAAAAATAAATTACAATAAATTAAATACAAATTTAAAAATAAAATCCAATTAAAAGTTCAATTAAACAATTCAATTAAAATAAATTACGATAAATTAAATAATTATCCTGTCGACTGTCACAAATGAGCCTTTGCAGACTCGGTCAAATAAATTAAAAGATTGCGAAATCTTCGTACTAAGTCCCCTAAAACCCCACCAAGGCAAAACGAGACAGGACGCGCAAAAAAATTTTTCGCCGAAAACCCCACGTCTACCTTCCTATAGACCAGAGGGCGGGTGGGTGGGCAAAATTTTTCGCGTAATTGTCAATTATCCCTAGTGGGAACGTTACAGGGAGTCTAGTTAAGATTTAAAATGCTGAAAACAGCTTGATATTGCGTCACCGGGATGCAAAGATATGAGGTTCTTATCAAAAACGTGTATCCCTTAGGTAGACTTCGTCTATGTATCAGTACTATTGACTGTAAAGAGTTTCTGGAATATCAGAAGTACTATGCGAGCTAGACGCACGTGCGAGGTGTCAAAAGACGCGTCTCCGCGCGGGCTAGTCAACTATTTGTGTTCCTGGAATAATCCCGAAGAAAAATCGGGAATTATCCTGAAAAAACTGATTTTATGACCAAAAAGTATGTAAAAACACCGAATAACACCACCGAAACGGGACTCGACTTCGCGGAACGCGCACGGGAGTACAGGTAAGGCAGGTAAGTATCGGATTAAATTATTAAAAACCAGGAATAGACTGAAAATTTTGAATAAAATTTAAAATAGTGCTTTCTAAAGGGAGTTTTTTGAAAATTTTTACAAGTCAATAAACGAAAAAAGGTTTTTCGCGAATTTGTCAATTATCCCTAGCGGGAACGTTACAGGGAGCCTAATTAAGATTTAAAATGCTGAAAACAGCTTGATATTGCGTCACCGGGATGCAAAGATATGGCAGATATGAGGGGTTAGGTTAGGTTAGGTTAGGTTAGGTTTTTTTTTTTTTTTTTTTTTTTTTTTTTTTTGTTTTGGCAGGAGAGGGAAATCCTCATGGACGCCCAGACTGTCTCACTTATGAGCCAGTCTGGGCAGTGCCGGACTCTTACCGGCTAAAACCCACTCCTGCCCCACCAGTGTCCCTCTGACATGGGAATCAGAGTCCTTCGCTGCAAGTGTTGTGCCTTTTTTGGCGACTTTTTTGTTTGAGGCCGAAGAGACCACGCTCTAAATTGCGATTAATTTTTACAATTTTGTTTGAATACTACTACAATAGCTAAAATCACTTTCAATTATTTCCAATATTTCAATTTTTATTTCATTTATTATTTATATTTTAATTATTTAATTAATTTAGTTGTTAATTCCTATTATATTTATTTAAAAAATTTTACTATAATAAATAATGTCCCTTATATTAGTTTGTGCCTTATACTATTCCCGTCACTTTGTTTCTTTTGCATTTGTCACACCCGAGTTTATATCCATGATATCCATACTATATATTCAATATATAATAATTGTATATCAGTTTAGAAAATAAAATAAAAACGAAACAAAATAAAAGAACAAATAATGTGTGTGACTAGATTTTTAACCAGCTTGACACCGCTTGTCGATTCCACTAGAGTTTGCTCACGGTCCAGTATAATTACAGCCACTTTCTTACGAAAGTGACTCCAATTGCCATTCTCCATTGAGCCAACCCCAGTGGTTCGCTCAATGCGTCTGCAATCTGGCAGTGTCAAACTGGTCATCTCGCTGTGGTACCCGGAAGTGGGGGCATCGACAACTTTAGCAATAAGCTATTGATGCTCTTGCGAATGCGTCCCACTTCCTTCGTATCGGGCACAAATCACTGAACGCATTGTGCGAGTGTTCCCCCAGCTTGGCTCTGGTGCAGTTTATGCACGCCGCTGCTTCGCCGATCTGTTTAGCTGGGCAGTCCGCCTTGAGGTGTGGACCACCGCAGTGGCTACACAGATCGGCTGGCTCCGTGCACAGACGTTTCCCGTGCCCGTATGCCAAGCAGCGGGTACACTGCACCAGAGGCGTCTGGTCTTCGACGCGCACTCTCTGGAGGTCAATCCGAAGCTTGCCCCCTTCGAGTGCCCTCTTCCAGATTGCTGGGGTAACACTCAGCACAATGCTATTCGTGTGCGGGTTTCGACACTTTATAGCTATGCAGTAATCTATTAACATTTTCCTATTTTTCCTATTTCTCATCATTTCCCCAATGTTATTCCTATTAAGCTCTATCTCTAATTTCATTTCCACTTCTAGTCGCTCAGCTCCGAAGGCAGGACATTCTGTCAAAATGTGTGGAACTGTTTCCAGCGCATCCGGCTCACAGATGCACGATGGGCTCCCCTTGCACTTAAAACGATGCAGATATTCGGAGAACCCACCGTGCCCAGTCAGGATCTGTGTTAGCACTCCGGTTGGCTTCACTTTTCTCACTATTCTGTAGGCTGTCATCACATCTGGGAGGAACATTTTAGTGACGGAGGCTGTTTCGCCGTTTTTGTATCTCCGGTTCCATTCGTCGAGCGACCCCATACGGATCTGCCGCTTGACGAATGAAACCGGGCAGAGGTCATAGTCCGGCTTCCTTTTTGATCGGAGTGCAGCTTCTTTCGCAAGGTGGTCCGCGCGTTCGTTGCCCCGCAGTCCAGCGTGAGCCTTTACCCAGAACAAGGAAACATCTTTGCTCTGGGATAAAGCCGTGCCCACATTCGCTCTCGCCTCCACCGCCAAGGCGTGGAGGGAACCTTGGTTTGTGACTGTTTGAAGTGCAGCCATTGAGTCACTATAGATTCCAAAGGTTCCCTCTTTGCGCTTGAGGATTTCCCTCGTGGCTACGCATATGGCCAGGAGTTCCGCCTGGTAGACCGTGCAACACGACGGCAAGCTAAGCTTCGAGGACCTGATCTCAGCCTCACCGTCCCACAGTGACAGTGCTGCCCCGACCCTGCCCTCGATCCTGCTGCCGTCGGTGAAGATCCTGACCGCCTGGTTATTGTGGGTGTCCACTAGGGACTGGTCTTCCAGACTCATGAACGCCATGGCCACATGCTTCGCCGGATGAGGAGTCTCCGCAAACGCCACCACACGCTCCACCTCCCTGCCCGCAAGGGCTGGCTGGGGTACTCCTCTCTTTGCCTCATACAGTGCGGCTGCTTCCTGTATTCGGAGGTCGAGTGGCAGTATCCCAGCCAGCACCAGGGACGCGTTCAGTGAAACGGTGCGGTAGGATTTGCAGAGCTTTTGGGCAAATCCTCGCTGAACTGCGTTGAGCATTTTTTGCACCCCTATCTTCTTGGTTGCCGGCGCCCAAGCACTTGCCGCGTACATCACCACCGGCTCCACCGCCGCCGTGTAGATGCTCCGTATGACCTCCGGGTGCAGACCCCAGCTCACTTTGGCCGCTCTAGCTAGCTGCTTGTAAACATTTGCAGCTTTTCTGCAAACGTTAGCGGCATGGGTGTTGAAAGTGAGCTGGTGGTCTATTGTGAGCCCCAGTATTTTTATTTCCTTAGACATGCCAATGTCGACCCCGCCCATGCTCAGGAGTGGGACATCGTACTTTAGCTTCCTGGTTACTACCATCGCACAGGTCTTGTGTGGCGCGAACTTCAGCTTATTTCGGATGCCCCACATCCGAACATACTCGAGGGCGGCATTGGCACGTCTCTGGACCTCCAAACCTGTGTCACCGTGGAACATCATAACCACGTCGTCGGCGAAAGCCTGGCAGTGATCCCCCCGCTCTTCCAGCCCCTTCAGCAGAGGATCCAACAGCAAGTTCCAGAGGATCGGACCACCTATCGACCCCTGGACGCACCCTTTACTGGTTGTTCTGTGACACTCAGCTCCGGCATACCTAACTCGGACACTCCTATCAGTCAGGTAGCTGTCCAGCATCCTTCTGAGGTTCACCGGGCACCTTTCCTCAGCCAGTCTGGTCCTGATTGCCGGCCACCATGCGCTGTCGAAGGCTCCCTCTATATCAAGCGATACAACAGTGATCAGCTTCTTTTGGTTCAGCTTTGTTTTGATGTGTTGTATCATGGTGTAGAGGGAGTCCTCGGTGCTCTTCTGGGGCATGAAACCAAACTGACGAGTACTCATCCGCGGGATCAGATGCCACTTCAGCCTTGCTACCAGCATCTTCTCTAGGATTTTGCCCAGGACTGATAGGAGGCCGATTGGCCTGTAGGACTTTGGGGTGGTGTAACAGTCCTTTCCCGGCTTTCTGAGTATTACCACTGTAGCCACTTTCCAGGCTCCGGGGAAGTAACCCCGCTCGAGGCACTTGTTGGCCAGCGCAAGAAACATCCCCGGGTCCCAGAAAATGGCTTGGGCACAGATGTCGGCTGTGAGACCATCCGCCCCCGGTGCCTTCTTCGGGTTGAAACTTTCCACCGCGGTCTTTAGCTCCTGAAGTGTAAACGGTGGATCATGGTGTTCATCATGCGTCCACTCGTTTACACGACTGGCCGCTTCTCGTGTCCGACGGTGGTCATCGTTGTCTTCCTCTTTCAGGTCTCCGGGGTAGAAGGTCTCCGCCAGCAGTAGAGCCGAATCCTCACCGTCCAGTGGTACCCCATCCTTTAACAACGGTAAGTCCTCATATCTTTTCGCGGTCCGTCCTATAACCCTGTAGATACCTTCCCAGACTCCTTCCTTGTCCTGTTTTTCACAGAATCCCTTCCAGCTGGAAATCTGTGCCTTTTTTGCCTGACGCTCATAACTTTCTTTTGCCCGCAGGTACTCCTCGACGACCCTCGCTCTCCGGACTGGGGCGGCGCATCGAATGCGGCGTCTCCTGGTGTTGACCTCATTCAGCAATACAGCAAGCTCATTGGACCACCACGGTATCGTAAGAGTGTCGTTGTTTTTAACTTTAGTCAATGTTTCCTCACATGTTTTTGCAATTGCACCTATATATTTATTAAACTTATTTTCTAAATCTTTATTATTGTTAATTTTACTAATTTCTATTAAATTTATATTGGTATCTGCTATTAATTGGGCCAATTTCTTACGAAATTGGCTCCAATTTGCTTTTCTTGTATTGTATAGTCTAGTTGTTCTTTTAATGTTTGTCCCTTTTGATTTTTGAAGATGAATTCCAAAAACGATACCGTTGTGGTCCGAGCTTGTGATGCCTTCCTCAACTCTCCAGTCCTCCACCAGGTCCAGCATGTCCATTGAACAGGCCGTTACGTCAACGATGCTGGTGTATCGCTTGCCACCCCTGATGGTGTCGAAGGTTGGTGCGTTTCCGACGTTGAGCACCTGCAGGCCCATTTCATCTAGCGTGCCCGACATTTCCTCACCCCTGCCATCTGGAGCCAAACTACCCCACCAGGTACTCTTCGCGTTTGCGTCGCCTCCCATTATGATTTTCGTGGGGCCCATTTCCTCACGAATCTGCAGAAGCTGCTCCAGGTATGGTTGTATGGGCTGGTCCGGTTCAAAATAGAAGGAGACTACTGCGATTTCCCAGGCGCTGGTTCGGATCCTCACCACCGAGATGTTATTGGTGGTGAGTTTTGGACACTGTGTGACGTCGAGGTCTTTATCGAAGACGACTACTGCCGCCTTCACAGTTCCACTTCCTTGTTCCGCGCACTGGTAAACTCTCGCTCCCCGGTAGTCTCGCATCCTTTTGACCGCACCTACATATGGCTCCTGGAGCAGTGCAAAGGCGAACTTTCGCTCACTTGCCACTACCATGAGCTCCTGGGTCGCAAGGTTCTTCCTCTGCAGATTCGCTTGGATCACCTGGTAGTTTGAGCAGGCACTAGGGTGAGTTCGGGTCCCATTACCTAAGATCGTGTTTCCTGAAAACGCCGGAGCCACCTTAACAATACGCCACCGACAGGCGCGCCAGGGCGTCCCATTTCACGCGCATTGGGCACTCTCTGTCGAAGGCGTTATGGTCGGTCTTTTCCATTTTTGCCAACAGGCAGTTATGGCACTTCGGCGCTTCTGCTGCCAGCCGTGACGGGCAGTCAGCTCGCAGGTGGGGGTCGCCACAGTGGATGCAGAGGTCGGCGGGCTGCGTGCACAATTTTCGACTATGGCCGAAGCGCAGGCAGCGAGTGCACTGCACCAGTGGCGACTGGTCCTGCACTCGCACTCGCTGCAGGTCGATGTGCACGCGACCCGCCATAGTCAGCCTCTGCCACACCATAGGGGACACCTGCAGGATGACGTGGCATGTATGGGGGTTCCTCGTCTTACGACGGTACTTCACCCCCAACCTCAGGTCATCTGCAGGTATGTCCCCGATAAGGTGGGCGTTCTGGCGTTGTAGCGCTTGTGTGACCTCCACATCGGAGTGGCAGGAGAGAACGTCCCAAATAATAAGGAGTGGGTCCTTATTCTTTACCTCCTCTACCACCAGGTTCCCCACTTTCCTTATTCTCTCCGCCACCCTGGTTAGCTCCTCCTTGGTTTTAAAACCCATGACCACCTTTTGGTCCCTCGCTTTGCGCAGCCGCTCTACTCTCGTGCCTTCGCTCCTGGCATCGATCGCCGTCCGAAGCTTCTCAATGACCTCTTCACCGGTGTCCTGTTCATTGACGGATGGTTAGGTTAGGTTAGGTTAGGTTAGGTTAGGTTAGGTTAGGTTAGGTTAGGTTAGGTTAGGTTAGGTTAGGTTAGGTTAGGTTAGGTTAGGTTAGGTTAGGTTTTTTTTTTTTTTTTTTTTTGTTTTGGCAGGAGTGGGAAATCCTCATGGACGCCCAGACTGCCTCACTAATGAGGCAGTCTGGGCAGTGCCGGACTCTTACCGGCTAAAACCCACTCCTGCCTTTCTAAGTGTCCCCCTGACGTAGTCAGAGACCTTTTTAGATGTTGTGTTTTAATTTGTCTGTACTATATAATTTAAATTTACTGTATTTTAATGGATTTGTAGTTTTAATTAATCCTGTTGTGTGTAGTTAGTCATTTGTAGAGTTTATGTTTTCGTTTTGTTCAGTTTACTTTTAAAAAGTCTAAATATTATGTTATATGCTTTGTCTGTATATAATTATGTATATATGAAAAGCATATTTTTATGTTTCCTTATTCAGTTTTATTATTTTTCTCGCTATCGTTATGCTGTAATCTATTAGAATTTGTCTTTGTTTTTTATTGGCCATTATATCTGCAATATTATTCTTTTTTATTTTCGCCTCAATTCTCATTTCGGCCTCCAGTCGTACCGCTCCGAACGCAGGACATTCCGTCAGTATGTGTGGGACCGTTTGCAGTACACCTGGCTCGCAGATGCACGATGGGCTCCCCTTACACTTAAAGCGATGCAGGTATTCGGAGAACCCACCGTGCCCAGTCAGGATCTGTGTCAGCACTCCGGTTGGCTTCACTTTTCTTACGATTCTGAACGCATCTATCACGTCCGGGAGGAACATTTTCGTGACGGAGGCTGTTTCGCCGGTTTTGTATCGCTGGTTCCATTCGTCGAGCGACCCCATACGGATCTGCCGCTTGACGAATGAAACCGGGCAGAGGTCATAGTCCGGCTTCTTTTTTGATCGGAGTGCAGCCTCTTTCGCAAGGTGGTCCGCGCGTTCATTGCCCTGCAGTCCAGCGTGAGCCTTTACCCAGAACAAGGAAACATCTTTGCTCTGGGATAAAGCCTCGCTCACGTTCGCTCTCGCTTCCACCGCCAGGGCGTGGAGGGAACCTTGGTTCGTGACTGTTTGTAGTGCAGCCTTTGAGTCACTGTAGATTCCGAAGGTTCCCTCCTTGCGCTTGAGGATCTCCCTCGTGGCAACGCATATGGCCAGGAGTTCCGCCTGGTAGACCGTGCAGCACGACGGCAAGCTAAGTTTCAAGGACTTGATCTCGGCCTCACCGTCCCATAGGGACAGTGCTGCTCCGACCTTGCCCTCGATCCTGCTGCCGTCGGTGAAAAACCTGACCGCCTGGTTGTTGTGGGTGTCCACATGGGACTGGTCTTCCAGGCTCATGAACGCCATGGCCATATGCTTCGCTGGGTGAGGAGTCTCCGCAAACGCCACCACACGCTCCACTTCCCTGCCCGCAAGGGCTGGCCGGGGTACCCCTCTCTTGGCCTCGTACAGGGCGGCTGCTTCCTGTATTCGAAGGTCGAGTGGCAGTATCCCAGCCAGCACCAGGGACGCGTTCAGTGAAACGGTGCGGTAGGATTTGCAGAGCTTTTGGGCGAATCCTCGCTGGACCGTGTTTAGCATTTTCTGCACTCCGATTTTCTTTGTTGCCGGCGCCCAAGCACTCGCCGCGTACATCACTACCGGCTCCACCGCCGCCGTGTAGATGGTCCGTATGATCTCCGAGTGCAGACCCCAGCTCACTTTGGCCGCTCTTGCTAACTGCTTGTAAATGTTTGCAGCTTTTCTGCACACGTTAGCGGCATGGGTGTTGAAAGTGAGCTGGTGGTCTATTGTGAGCCCCAGTATTTTGATTTCCTTAGACATGCCAATGTCGACCCCGCCCATGCTCAGGAGTGGGGCATCGTACTTAAGCTTTTTGGTTACTACCATCGCGCAGGTTTTGTGTGGCGCAAACTTCAGCTTATTTCGGATGCCCCACCTCCGAACATATTCAAGGGCGGCATTGGCACGTCTCTGGACCTCCAAACCTGTGTCACCGTCGAAGATCATAACCACGTCGTCGGCGAAAGCCTGGCAGTGATCCCCCCGCTCCTCCAGCCCTTTTAGCAGAGGGTCCAACAACAAATTCCAGAGGATCGGACCGCCTATCGAACCCTGGACGCACCCTTTGCCGGTACTCTTGTGGCACTCCGCTCCGGCGTACCTAACTCGGACACTCCTACCAGTTAGGTAGCTGTCCAGCATCCGTCTGATATTCACCGGGCACCTTTCCTCAGCCAGTCTGGTCCTGATTGCCGGCCACCATGCGCTGTCGAAGGCTCCCTCTATATCAAGCGACACAACAGTGATCAGCTTCTTTTCGCTCAGCTTTGACTTGATATGTTGTATCATGGTGTAGAGGGAGTCCTCGGTGCTCTTCTGGGGCATGAAGCCAAACTGACGAGTACTCAACCGCGGGATCAGATGCCACTTCAGCCTTGCTACCAACATTTTCTCAAGCATTTTGCCCAGGACTGGTAGGAGGCCGATCGGCCTGTAGGATTTTGGGGTGGTGTAGCAATCTTTGCCCGGCTTTCGGAGTATCACTACTGTGGCCACCTTCCAGGCTCCGGGGAAGTAGCCCTGCTCGAGGCACTTGTTGGCCAGCGCAAGAAACATCCCCGGGTCCTGGAATATGGCTTGGGCACAGATATCGGCTGTGAGACCATCCGCCCCCGGTGCCTTCTTCGGGTTGAAGCTTTCCACCGCGGTTCTTAGCTCCTGAAGTGTAAACGGTGGATCATGGTGTTCATCATGCGTCCACTCGTTTACACGACTGGCCGCTTCTCGTGTCCGACGGTGGTCGTCCTCGTCTTCCTCTTCCAGGTCTCCGGGGTAGAAGGTCTCCGCCAGTAGTGAAGCCGAGTTCTCAGCATCAAGTGGTACCCCATCCTTTAGCAAAGGTAAGTCTTCTTGTCTCTTCGCGGTCCGTCCTATGACCCTGTAAATGCCCTCCCAGACACCTTCCTTGGTCTGTTTTTCGCAGAACTCCTTCCAGCTGGCAGTTTGCGCGTTTCTGGCTTGGGTCTCGTAGTTCTGTTTTGCTTGCAGGTACTCCTCGACGACTCTCGCCCTTCGGACTGGTGCGGCGCAACGAATGCGGCGCCGCTTCGTGTTGACCTCATCCTTCATATCAGCGAGCTCGTTTGACCACCACGGTATTGCAATTGTATCTTTGTTTTTAATCTTTGCCAAAGTTTCACAACATGTTTCGGTAATAATTTTGATAAGATCGATGACGCTATTTTCTATTTCTATTTTACTGTTGATTTTACTAATTTTTTGGCTCAAGTTGAATTCTATTTTTAATTGGGCCAATTTCTTATGAAATTGGCTCCAATTTGCTTTCCTAGTGTTATAGATTCTAGTGGTTCTCTTGATGTGTGTCCCTTTGGCTTTACAAAGATTAATTTGAAATACAATACCGTTGTGGTCCGAGCTCGTGATGCCTTCCTCAACACTCCAGTTTTCCACCAGGTCCAGCATTTCCGTTGAACACGCTGTTACATCAACGAAGCTGGTGTATGACTTGCCACCCCTGATGGTGTCGAAAGTTGGCGTGTTTCCGACGTTGAGCACCTGCAAGCCCATTTCGTCCAGCGTGCCCGACATTTCCTCACCCCTGCTATCCACCACCAGACTACCCCACCACGTGCTCTTTGCGTTTGCGTCACCTCCCATTATAATTTGGGTTGGGCCCATTTCCTCACGAATCTGCAGAAGCTGCTCCAGGTACGGTTGTATGGGCTGGTCCGGTTCAAAATAGAAGGAGACTACTGCGATTTCCCAGGCGCTGGTTCGGATCCTCACCACCGTGATGTTATTGGTGGTGAGTTTTGGACACTGTGTGACGTCAAGGTCTTTATCGAAGACGACTACTGCCGCCTTCACAGTTCCACTTCCTTGTTCCGCGCACTGGTAGACTCTCGCTCCTCGGTAGTCTCGCATCCTTTTAACCGCCCCAACGTATGGCTCCTGGAGCAGTGCGAAAGCGAACTTTCTCTCACTTGCCAGTAACATAAGCTCCTGGGTCGCGAGGTTCTTCCTCTGCAGATTCGCTTGGATCGCCTGGTAGCTTGGGCGGGCAGGGTGAGCAATTGCTGGAATCGTGTTTCCTGGAAGCGCCGGGGCCACCTTAGCAGTACGCCACCGACAGGCGCGCCAATGCGTCCCACTTCACTCGCACTGGGCACTCTCTGTCGAAGGCGTCATGGTCAGTCTTTGCCTGTTTTGCCAACAGGCAATTGTGGCACTTCGGGGCTTCCGCTGCCAGCCGGGACGGGCAGTCAGCTCGCAAGTGGGGGTCGCCGCAGTGGATGCAGAGGTCGGCGGGCTGCGTGCACAGTTTTCGACTATGGCCGAAGCGCAGGCAGCGAGTGCACTGCACCAGTGGCGACTGGTCCTGCACTCGCACTCGCTGCAGGTCGAGGTTAGGTTAGGTTAGGTTAGGTTAGGTTAGGTTAGGTTAGGTTAGGTTAGGTTAGGTTAGGTTAGGTTAGGTTAGGTTAGGTTAGGTTAGGTTAGGTTAGGTTAGGTTAGGTTAGGTTAGGTTAGGTTAGGTTAGGTTAGGTTAGGTTAGGTTTTTTTTTTTTTTTTTTTTTTTTTTTTTTTTTTTTTTTTTTTTTTTGGCAGGAGTGGGAAATCCTCATGGACGCCCAGACTGTCTCACTGGTGAGGCAGTCTGGGCAGTGCCGGACTCTTACCGGCTAAAACCCACTCCTGCCCTTCCAAGTGTCCCCTGACGTAGTCAGAGACCGTGTTTGGTTATTAATGATATAAATGCCTTTTTATTTATTTTAATTTTACTATTTTATGATAAGGTGGTGTTTTATTTAAGTCTGTTTTATTTATTTACTTGTTTGTGGAATTTATGTTTCGTTTTAAGTTTAGTTTTTCTATTTTTAAAGTCTGTAAATTTGTTGTATGCTTTGTGTGTTTATAATATGTATAATTATATTAAAAGCATACCTTTATGTTTCCTTATTTAACTTTATTACTCTACTTGCTATGGCTGTGCAATATTCCATAAAAATTTTTCTTTGTTTTCCGTTTCTCATTATTTCCTTAATATTGTTTCTGTTTATCTCTGTTTCTATTTTATTTTCTGCTTCCAGTCGTTCCGCTCCGAACGCAGGACATTCCGTCACAATGTGTGAAACTGTCTGCATCACACCCGGCTCACAGATGCACGATGGGCTCTCCCTACACCTAAAGCGATGCAGGTATTCGGAGAACCCACCGTGGCCCGTCAGGATTTGTGTAGCCACTCCGGTTGGTTTCACCTTGCCTACGATCTTGAAGGCATCCACAGCGTCCGGGAGGAACATTTTGGTGACAGAGGCGGTTTCACCGTTTTTGTATCTCCGGTTCCATTCGTCGAGCGACTCCATACGGATCTGCCGCTTGACGAATGAAACCGGGCAGCGGTCATAGTCCGGCTTCGTTTTGGATCGGAGTGCAGCCTCTTTCGCTAGGTGATCCGCGCGTTCATTGCCTTGCAGCCCAGCGTGAGCCTTTACCCAGAACAAAGAAATATCTTTGCTCTGGGATAAAGCCAAGGCCACATTTGCTCTCGCCTCCACCGCCAAGGCGTGGAGGGAACCTTGGTTCGTGACTGTTTGTAGTGCCGCCTTTGAGTCACTGTAGATCCCAAAGGTTCCCTCCTTGCGCTTGAGGATTTCCCTCGTGGCTACGCATATGGGTTAGGTTAGGTTAGGTTAGGTTAGGTTAGGTTAGGTTAGGTTAGGTTAGGTTAGGTTAGGTTAGGTTAGGTTAGGTTAGGTTAGGTTAGGTTTTTTTTTTTTTTTTTTTTTTTTGTGTCTCGTGTTCCTCCGACAGTATTCCTCGGAGTTCTTTTTAATCAAAAGTGTTTCTAGTCTTATTTCATTCATTCAATTTCTCGCTCGTATGCCTCTCGTACTTTTATTCCACATACTGTGTCTTTCTTTCATTCCTTACTCTTTCAGTCTTAAGGGTAGGACGCCCTTCTACTGTCCCTATTTCAAGGTTTTTACTATTTTTCTTTATATTTTGGGTATAACACGTAGACACATTCTTTATTGATCTTTTACAATAATTCTTATTCTATATTTATTCTATAGCTATTACATATTTGTTATCTTATATCTATTATTTTTATGTTTCTTAGGACAACTTTTATTTTCTATCTCTAAACGGGAAGGTTACAATTTCAATTCTTAGCCATCTTATTTGTTTATACTTAATTCTAGATTATTTATCTTTTACAATAATTCTTATCCTATATTATTATTCTAATGCTATTACATATTTGTTTTGTCATCTTATATCTATTACATGTTTCTTAGGATAACTTTTATTTTCTACCTCTAAACGGGAAAGTTTGGCAAAAAGCCATCTTATTTGTTTTACTTAATTCTAGATCAACTATTTCTTACGACTAATTTTGCTTCGACTATTTTGTTACATCTGTCTTCAATTCATGACCCCTTACACCTTAATGCTAAATTTTAACAATCATATTTTTAAGAACTACATTTTTAACAACTTACGTTTATGGTTACAGCTAATATTTTACATTCTTTAGTTTTTCGGCGATTACTTGTAACATATTCTCATAATACATTAAAGTATATCTTCTGCTTTAGACATTAGGTTTTATTCTTTTTAACTACACTTGCGGCTATTTCCTTACAGTATTTTAAAAATTTATTTCTACTTATTTTATTTTGCATGATTGTTGGTATATTTCTTAGCTTAATTTCGACCTCCGTTTCGGATTCAATGTTGTGTTTATTGACAGCAAATATTGGACACTCGGTGATAAGATGCTGGACGCTTTCGATTTTAGAGGGGTCACAGGGGCATGCCGGGCTCTCCTTGCACTTGAAGCGATTCAAGTACTCGGAGAACCCGCCATGACCCGTTAGCACTTGTACTAAGATTGGGTCTAGTTTAATTTTTCTAATGGTGTGGTACGCCGCGATTGCGTCTGGGAAGAATAATTTGCTCGTGGAGGCTGTTCCACCTGATACGTATCTCGTGTTCCATTCGTCAAGCGACTCCATTCGGACTTGTCGCTTGACAAATGAAGCCGGACACAGGTCATAGTGTGGTCTTGTCCTGCTTCCTATGGCAGCCTCCTTCGCCAACACGTCGGCCCTCTCGTTTCCCTCCATCCCCGCATGCGCCTTGATCCAAAACAATTGAAGGGTTTTGCCGCTATTCGTCAGTGTCTGAATATTCTTCTGCGTTTCGAATGCTAAGGGGTGGAGGGAAACGCCTCGGGCAACCGTTTCCAAGGCCGACCTGGAGTCACTGTAAATTTCGACAACAGCTGCGTGGTGTTTCAAGGCCAGCTTCGAGGCCTCGCGTAGGGCCAATAGTTCGGCCTGGTAAACGGTGCAGAAATGGTCCAGTTTGAATTTTTGGGCTTTCACTTCTATCCCGTTTTCCCAAAGGCTTATCGCTGCACCGACTTTTCCTTGGATTTTACTTCCATCGGTGAAGATTTTGGGATTGGCGAGTCCTTGCTGGTCCATGTCTGCACCGTTCGCCACGCACTTGAACTCTATACCTGTTTGACTGGCCGGGTGTGGTACTTTGGTGTAAAGGACCGGTTTTTCGAAATCTCGGTCCCCTATCACTCTCCGGGAGTATCCTCTTTTTTCCTCGTAAAAGGAAGCTGCTTCCCGAATACGGAGATCCAGCGGGAGCAGTCCGGAGAGTAACAAGGCCGAGTTCAGTGATGTGGTCCTATACGCCTTTATGATTTTTTGCGCAAAGCCTCGCTGGACGGTGTTGAGCTGTTTTTTAATGCCAACCTTATTTGCAGCCGGTGCCCAAGCACTAGCTGCGTACATCACAACCGGCTCCACTACTGCGGTGTATATAGTCCTGGTAATCTCGGGCTTCAGGCCCCAGCTGATTTTTGCGGCTCTTGATATCTGTTTATACAGGTTAGCTGCTTTCCTCGTGACGTTCGAGACGTGAGTATTGAACGTCAGCTTATCGTCAATCGTGAGTCCCAAAATCTTGATCTCCCGAGACAGTACAATGTCCTCCCCGCCCATGTGCAGATGCGGTGAATCGTACTTTAACTTGTTTGTCACGACCATTGCTTTAGTTTTGTGCGGTGCAAACTTGAGTTTGTTTCCGATTCCCCACTTCTGCACATGGGCTAGACTCGCATTTGCCTGTCTCTGGATACCAAGCGCTGTGTCACCCGAGAACACCAGGACCACATCATCCGCAAATGCTTGGCAGTAATCTCCACGCTGATCTAGTTCCCGGAGTAAGGGATCCAGGAGCAGGTTCCAGAAGGTGGGCCCTCCTATTGACCCTTGTACGCAACCTTTAGTGGTTTCCTGTACGTGTTCTGCTCCCGCGTACCGTACCCTCACTCTCCTGTCCCGCAGATAGCTATCTACGAGACGTCGCAAGTTTATAGGGCATTTTGTCTCAGCCAGTCGACATTTTATTGCTGGCCACCAGGCATTATCGAAGGCTCCCTCTATGTCCAATGATATGACGACGATTATTTTCTTTTCTTTCAGCCTATCTCTTATGTGTTTCATTAGGTCATAGAGGGAGTCCTCGGTGCTGCACTGGGGCACGAATCCGTACTGATTCCTGCATGCTTGTGGAAATATATGCCATCTGATTCGGCGTATCAGCATCTTCTCAAAGATCTTTCCCAATACAGGCAATAGCCCAATCGGCCTGTACGACTTGGGGCGCTCATAGTCATCCTTACCGGGTTTTCTGAGGACCACAACTACTGCCTCTTTCCAGCTGGTCGGAAAGTGGAACAGGCTAAGGCACTTGTTTAGTACTGCCAAGAACAGATGCGGGTTGTGGGCAATAACCGCCCTGCAGATATCCGCTGTTAGGCCGTCAATACCCGGAGCTTTCTTCGGATTAAAGCTAGATGCGGACCACTTTAGTTCCTCCGCTGTAAATAGAGGATCGAATGTCTCACCATTCATGATTTCGTTCACTCTATTTGCTGTCTCACGTACCCTATTGTGGTCCGCATTGTCATCCTGTGCTTTATCCTCAGGATAAAACGTCTTTGCAAGCATGCGGGCTGACTCCTCACTGCTGAGTACGCGGTTGTTTTGTACTAGCGGAATATCTTCTTGCCTATTGGTAGTGCGACTTATCACCCTGTAAATGCTGTCCCACATCGTTTCTCTTTCCTGCCTTCCACAGAACTCCTTCCAACTGGATGTCAGTGTGCTCTCCATCTTCTGTTTAAATTCCTCTTTGGCTGCAAGATATAAACTCAGGACCCATGCTCTACGTCTCGGTGCGGCACCGGAGATTCTCCTCTTACGTCTCTTGACGTCCTCCTTCATTTTTGTCAATTCCTCGGTCCACCAGGGCAGTCCTGTCTGCTCTCTTTTCCTAACTTTCGGTATGGTTTCTTCACATGCCTTCTCTATTGCTTTTGTATACTTTCCTATTACCTTGTCCAAGTCTTCTGTCGTCAGTATCCTATCTATTTCTGTTTTGTTTATGTTTTGTTGTTCCCAATTTTCCTCGAGCTTCCCGTAAAATTGTCCCCATTTTGCCTTTTTAGTGTTGTATTTTCTAGTCGTTCTTATTATATCCATGCCTTTTGATTTTTCTAGTTTTAGTTCAAACAGGATTGCCCTGTGGTCCGAGGTGGTGACGTCCCCGGATAGTCTCCAGTTCACTATGCTTCGGAGCATGTCTTCTGTGCAGGTCGTTATGTCAATGCAGCTGCAGTACCGCTGACCACCTCTGATGACGTCGAATGTAGGGGCCGCTCCCATGTTTAATATCTGAAGTCCTAGTTCATCTAAGGCGCCCGCCAGGGCCTCGCCCCTAGGGTCCACCTCTCTGCTTCCCCACCATGTGTTCCAAGCGTTGACATCCCCCCCCAGTATCACATCGCGAACTCCGATTTCCTCCATAATTTTCTTTAGATGGTCCAAGTCTGGCTCTATAGGCTGTCCACCATCTAGGTACACCGACACCACACCTATTTCCCAGGCTTCCGTCTTCAGTTTTGCGACTGTAAAGTTTTCTGTGGTCAGGGTTGGGCATTGCGTGAGGTTTATGGTGTCGTCGAACAGTACAATGGCCGCTTTGTTGACTTTCTCGGTCTTCCTGGCACACTGTACTACTCGTGTACCCGGATAGCTCTTCATTTCCCCAATCCCACCTATATATGGCTCTTGGACCATTGCAAACGCCAGCTTTTGTTTCCCCGCTTCCACAATGAGCTCAGCTGTGGCCAGTTTGCTCTTTTGGAGGTTTGCCTGTACGACGCGGTACTGGTGAGGTCTGACTTCACTGTTTACTGCGCTTCCGCCCGGGACCACCTTAGCAATACGCCACCGACAGCCGCGCCAACCCGTCCCACTTGAGACGAGTTGGACACTCGCTGTCGAAGGCGTTGTGCTCGGTCTTTTCCATCTTTGCGGAAACGCAGTTACGGCACTTCGGTGGCTCCGCGGCCAGCCGTGAGGGGCAGTCTACCCTCATGTGGGGGTCTCCGCAGTGTGTGCAGAGGTCGGCGGTTTCTGTGCACAACTTGCGGGTGTGGCCGAAGCGCAGGCAGCGGGTGCACTGGATCAGTGGCGACTGGTCCAGCACACGCACCCGCTGCAAGTCAATGTGCACACGACCCGCATGCGTCAGTCTCTGCCACACAGCTGGGGACACCTGCAGGATGACGTGGCACATGTGGGGGTTCCTTGTCCTGCGCCGGTACTTCACCCCCATCCTCAGGTCATCCACTGGCACATCCCCAATCAGGTGACTGTTCTGGCTCTTCAATGCCTCGATGAATTCCTCGTCAGAGTGGCATGAGAGGACATCCTTTGTTATAATGAGAGGGTCTTTATTTTTAACCTCTTCCACATTTAACTCTCCAGTCTTTTTAATCCTCTCGGTCACCCTATTTAATTCCTCCCTTGTCTTAAAGCCGACCACCACTTTTGAGTCCCTTGCCTTCCGCACTCTCTCCACCCTGGTACCCTTATTCTTGGCATCTACCGCCGTCCTCAGCTTTTCAAGAACCTCTTCCCCGCTGTCGTTGTCATCTACCGATGACACAATCACCGAGTGAAGAGGCTCCTGGAAGTGCCGCTTCGGGGCGGCGGCCATCTCCGCGAACGAGGGCCCCTGTCCAGCGATATAGCGAGGCACATGTTGCAGGTGCTCCGACAGCGCCCGTGTGTGCAGCTGGCATTCCTCCAGCGCCCTATTGTGCTGCTGAAGGTTCTCCATTAGCTGCTTTATGAGCACCGTCGACTCACCTGGGGTCGGTTTGGGGTCCTCGCGAGTTTTTTCGGGTCCAGTAGTCTGTCCAGATCCCCTTCCCCTCTCATTTTCTCCCTCCTTGACTAGGTAGTATAGTCTTTCGATCGCCTTAGTAATTCCATCCTTTATCTCTTTTTTCAGGTTTCGAGAGCTGTCCAGTTGGAGCTTGGCGCTGGAGAGGCACGCCTTTGCCTCCGTGGTTCTATTGATGTATCTCACGGGTGGCATCTCTCGAGGCGGGCTCTCCAGGGTTTTCCCTTTCAGCTCGTATGTGTCCGATCTTACACGCTGGGTGGCCAAGGCTAGAGCTTTGAGCTTAGGTTTGGGGGACGTGGGCTCGGCTGTGTTCTTGGGAGAAGTGGGAGCGGGTGTCGTTTTTGGAGGTGTTTGAGTTTTTTGGGATTGCCCCACTTTTTGCTTCTCCGCTTCCCACTCTCCGACACTGCGCCTCACCGAGGGGCCAGCTGGTGTTGGGCCTGCCTCCACCGCTCCCGATATCTCCTCCGCAGCCCTTGGCTTGGTGGTGGGCGTCCTGAGTCCGAGCATTTTGATACTTGTCAGAGGACACTAATGTCGACAATAACTGAGTCCCTGTAAAGGGGGGATCTAGTTTTCGGGTGTAAATGGAAATTATTTTATGGTCCTAAAACAGGACTAATTGTCTAATAATAATAAGGTAAGCTAGTATATAAATAAAATAAAAACAATAAAGCGCAAATTACTATGCTAAGGATTTTAAATCCTCAGCGTCCAGCCTCTATACCGAGTGAAACTAGGTCAATACTTCGCTCAAAAGAGCGGGTCATGTAAAAACAATCAAAAAAATTTTTGGATGTCGAAAAAACCGCGAAATATAGCGATTCTAGGAATGACTCTATGTAGAGTCGTTTCGTTGGGTCCAATGGATAGCTCCCACCGAGCCCTTTCAGTTGACCCCAAACTCGGTCGGTTTCGGCTCAGGGGTTACGGAGATATCTTAAGTTGAAAATTATGGTTTTTTGCCAAGATGGCGGCTTGAAGGTGGTTAAAACCTGAAAGCTCCGCAACCAGCAGACCGATTTTCCCCGTGCTTGGGCTTATTTTACCGAGCTCGATGAGATCTACGCAATGAAAAGCTTTCCAGGCTGAAAAAATTTTTTCCCCTGAAAATGCCTGAAAGCCAGCTCACCCCAAAAACAAGCGTTAGCCAATCCCAGCAAAACAAATCCCGTCGCTCTACGACCCTCCGTTGCGGAGATATGGGTTTTTAAAATTTCACCAAGATGGCGGCACAACTGTCAAAGTTAGTCTTTGATAGGTAGTATCTCCGCTTTGGCTGGTCGCAGAACACCCGAGTTTGGACTCTTTCGGCTTGGCCCGACTCGCTCTCTCGTGCAAAGTGGCCTCCAGATTCCCGAAATTTCTCAGCCTGAAAACGCCTGAAACCTATTGGACACGATAGATTGTGTTCCCCTGAACCAACAATGTTAGAACGGCAACTCTCTACGGCCAGTGAGTCCGGAGCTACGTTGGGTCGAAGTTTTCCAATATGGCCGCCCAACTGTCAAATGCCAACTTTAAGTGGCTCTAACTCCGCGACCTTTTGTCGGAGAGAGTTGCGGTTTCAAATGTGGGTCTTGCCCTGACCTTGCGTATATATCAAAAATATTTTCAGCGCTGAAAATTTTCAGCCCTGAAAAACGCCTGAAAACAATTTGAATTTGTTTTCACAAGTGGCCCACTCGGAAATGTGAAAATCCGGGTTCTCTACACCCAATAACTTTGGAGATATTTGAAGTTAAAAATTTAACCACTAAAACCAAAATGGCTGAAAAAAGCTATTTCCGTGGGTTTTAAGGTTATTGGGCGCAACTTTGGGCTCAAACTACTCGCTATACACATACAGAGGTCAATTCTATCATCAAAATTAATTTATTTCTATTTATTTGTGTTTTATTTCAAAAAATGATTAAAAATTTAATAACTTTGGAACTGCTTGTCAAAAAATTTTGGAAAAAATGTCTAAATATTCAATAAATAGTACGCTATACGATTTAAATGTAAAATTTTGGAATTTCAGGATTTTACAGGTCGAAATTTTCATTTATGTGATTTTTTCAGTTTTTTAATAACTACGTTAAAACTAAAAGAGCTAAAAATCTAGATTTTCCAGGACGTCTTCCTCTGATGAGCGCGCAAAGGATAGCAATTGAAGATTTTTGAATTTTTTGTTATTTCAGGCGTTATAGGTGTCCAAACTTTCAATTTTCTAATTATTATAGAGCAGAGGGTACTTATGATAAAATTCATGTACTTGCAGATATTGTCCTCTCCCAGGGGCCTCTTGCGTACTGCAAAGTTTCAAGCAGCTGACGTGTCTCCTTGAGGTTTTTCAGAACACGTGCTTTTTTGTTTTTCCTGAATATCTCGAAAAGTTCTGAATCCAGGTGTTTTCTGAGTAGGCAGGAACCCAGGTAGAGCTGCTCCGCTATGTTTTTCAGAAGAAAAACATGGGGTCATAGATCTTGTTCCGTGGTAAATGCGTCAAGTAGTCCAATTTAATAAAACTTAACCTCTAAAAAGAGGGTTTTTCAGTTTTTGCACTGCACAGCACTGCGATCCGGTTTGTGATTTTACTAAGGGGTGTGGAGGCAACTTTCCTCTACACACCGACACTTGATTTTTTAAAATCCGAGCACTTTTTACCACTTTTTTGATTTTTTAAGCGCGGAGCGACTCCAAAAACGATCCGACCACCGCGAGGGCTGGGGGGGTACTGGTTAGGTTAGGTTAGGTTAGGTTAGGTTAGGTTAGGTTAGGTTAGGTTAGGTTAGGTTAGGTTAGGTTAGGTTAGGTTAGGTTAGGTTAGGTTAGGTTAGGTTAGGTTAGGTTAGGTTAGGTTAGGTTAGGTTAGGTTAGGTTAGGTTAGGTTAGGTTAGGTTAGGTTAGGTTAGGTTAGGTTAGGTTAGGTTAGGTTAGGTTAGGTTAGGTTAGGTTAGGTTAGGTTAGGTTAGGTTAGGTTAGGTTAGGTTAGGTTAGGTTAGGTTAGGTTTTTTTTTTTTTTTTTTTTTTTTATTTTATTGGCAGGAGTGGGAAATCCTCATGGACGCCCAGACTGCCTCACTAATGAGGCAGTCTGGGCAGTGCCGGACTCTTACCGGCTAAAACCCACTCCTGCCCTACTTGGTGTCCTCTGACATCATCAGAGCCCTTGGTTCAGCGAATTTATAATAATTTATTAAGAGAAAAGGAAATTTAATGCATCGGTTTCAAACCAAATAACAAAGAGAGGTGTGTCTCTGGCGTGACCAACAAATAACTCACAACAGCAATCACTAAAACTAACATACATAAATCTATACTATATTATAATTTCTATATCTATGCTACGAGTATCTATTATTACCTTACTTCTAAGTAGACCTTATAATTTTAACTTATCTAGACTGTAGCGTTTACTTATGGCTAACCTATTGTAATTTTTAAGCTATCTTAACTATTATGATACTTAACTATATACTTATTATATATTTAGTATCAAAATTTTCTTACGCTATCTTATTTCTTCTAAATACTATTTTTGCTACCTCTGTACAATATTCTAAAAACGCCTTCCTTTGTTTTCCCTTTATCAGGCCAGGTAGGTTCTGGGGGTCCAACGAGACGGCGAGATGCTGCTCTATATCATACCGCATTTTCGCGGTGATTGGACACTCCAGCAATACGTGCAAGACGGTCTCCTCCACGCCGGGCTCACAGGCGCACGATGGGTTCTCCTTACACTTGAAGCGTTTCAAGTATGCAGAGAACCCACCGTGCCCCGTCAGGATTTGCGTGGTTATGCTTGTGGGAGCCATCTTGCGCACCACACTGTACGCTTCCACCGCGTCAGGGAAGAAAAGTTTGGTGCCCGAAGCCGTGTCACCCGACCCATACCTCCCGTTCCATTCCTCAAGCGTGTCCAACCGGATTTGTCGCTTGACGAATGACACGGGACACAGGTCGTAGTCCGGCCTCTTCTTCGACCCCAGGGCGGCCTCCTTTGCGAGCTGGTCGGCTCTCTCGTTTCCCTCCAACCCTGCGTGGGCCTTGATCCAGAACAAGGAGACACTCTTGTTCTGGAGCTTACAGCGCCGTAAGGTGTCTCTTGTATCCACGGCCAAGGGGTGGGGGGAACTTAGATTGATAACCGACTGAAGAGCCGCCATAGAGTCGCTGAAGATGCCGAACGAGGTTTCACGTGACTTGAGCACCTCCCCCGCAGCTCTTTGCAAGGCCAGGAGTTCAGCCTGGTAGACGGTGCAGTAAGACGGCAAAGCAAGCTTGAGGGCCTTTGTTTCGGTAGTGTTATTCCACAAGGATAGCGCCGCTCCGACTTTGCCCTCAATCTTGCTGCCGTCAGTGAAAATCCGTACAGCGAAATTGCTGTGGTTGTGGTATTGATCCTCGTCTACCAGGCTTCCAAACTCCAGACTCATTTGTTCCGCGGGGTGTGGGGCCTCCAGCGCTGGAGCCATCCGTTCCACCTCCCGGTCTCCTAGTGCGGGCTGGGGCTCTCCCCTCTTAGCTCCGTAGAGCGCAGCCGCTTCCCGGATACGGAGATCGAGCGGGAGTATCCCAGCCAGAACCAGTGCCGAGTTTAGGGAGACTGTACGGTAGGCTCTGCACAGCTTCTGAGCAAACCCTCTCTGGACGACGTTGAGCTGCTTCCTGATCCCCAGCTTGTTGGCAGCTGGTGCCCATGCACTTGCGGCGTACAGCACGATTGGTTCCACGGCTGAAGTGTAGATGGCCCTTATTACCTCCGGGTGCAGACCCCAGCTGACCCGGGCTGCTCTGGCCAGCTGCTTGTATATAGCTATCGCCTTTTTACAGACGACAGCTATATGTTTATTGAAGGTCAGCTTGGCGTCTATGACCAGCCCTAATATTTTAACATCTTGGGACATTTCAATGTCGATCCCTCCCATGCTCAAGCGTGGCGTGTCATACTTGAGCTTCCGCGTTAGCACCATCGCACAGGTTTTGTGCGGCGCGAATTTTAACCGATTTCTGACACCCCATGCTCGAACATGTTCGAGAGCGGCATTGGCTTGTCCCTCGATTTTTTGAGCTGTGTCCCCGTCAAATACCAACAGCACATCGTCGGCAAATGCCTGGCAGTACTCACCCCTGCTCTCCAGCTGTTTCAGGAGCGGGTCAAGCAGCAAGTTCCAGAGAATGGGCCCCCCTATAGACCCCTGGACGCAACCTTTGCTGGTTTGCCTTCTGCTCTCCTCCCCAGCGTACCTCACGGTGACCACCCTGTCACTGAGGTAACTACTGACTACCCGTCTCAGATTCACAGGACACTTTTCCTCAGCCAATCGCACTTTTATAGCCGGCCACCACGCACTGTCGAAAGCTCCCTCGATATCAAGTGACACGAGCGTGACGATCTTTTTCTGTGCCAGCTTTCCTCGGATGTGCTGCACGAGAGTAACGAGGGAGTCTTCAGTGCTTTTTTGGGGCATAAAGCCGTATTGGCGAGTACTAATCCTGGGTAACAGGTAGAATCTGAGACGAGCAACCAGCATCTTTTCGTACACTTTCCCAAGGACAGGCAAAAGCCCAATCGGCCTGTACGACTTTGGTACGGTGTACGAGTCTTTGCCCGGCTTTCTGAGCACAACCACCGTAGCTTCCTTCCAGGTCTTCGGGAAGTGGTGGTGTGCCAGGCATTTGTTTAGCAGTGCCAGGAAGTATTCGGGGTCACATTTTATGGCCTGAGAGCAGATGTCAGCCGTGAAGCCGTCGGCTCCCGGGGCCTTTTTTGGGTTGAACGACACCATGGACCGGCTAAGCTCGCTATGGGTGAACGGTGGGTCATGCCGTTCATCATGGCTCCACGCGTTTACCGTCTCTGCCAGTTGTCGGGTTTGGCGATGGTCCATGTTGTCGTCTTCCTCTCGGTCCTCGGGATAGAAAGTCTCGGCCAACAGCCTCACAGAGCCCTTCGCGTCCAGGGTCTCTCCATCCATCTGGAGCGGTAGGTCTTCCTCTCTCTTCGATATCCTACCCATTACCCTGTATATCCCTTCCCAAACCCCTTCTCTGTCCTGCCTCCCGCAAAACTCCTTCCAACTCTCTGCTTGAGCCTTTGTCACCGCTTCCTTATACTCCTCTCTCGCCTCCAGGTACAGGCTAACAACCATCGCCCTTCGGACCGGCGCTGCGTTCCTGACTCTGGCTTTCCTGGTGGCGACCTGCCTCTTCATCTTCGCGAGTTCCTCGGACCACCACGGCATGGTGAGTGTTTCTGTGTTGTGTTTGTGTGGTATTGTGTCTCTGCATGTGTCAGTTATGGCTTGTGTGTATGTGTTAATTGTTGCGTCTAGTTGGTCAATAGTGTGTATGTTTGACAAGTCCACTAGGGTTAACTTTTGATCCAGCATAACCTGGGACAGTTTCACATGAAACTGCCTCCAGTTAGCCTTCTTGGTGTTGTATACCCTAGTGGTCCGTTCGATTGCCATACCCTTTGACTTGTGTAAATGTATGCAGAAGGCTATGCCGTTGTGGTCGGAACTCGTGAGACCCTCCTCGATCCGCCAGCCGTCTACCAGGTCGAGCATGTCGGCCGAACAGGCCGTCACGTCCACGTGGCTGCTGAACCTCACCCCACCTCTTACGGTGTCGAAGGTTGGGATGTCTCCCGTGTTGAGGATCTGTAACCCCGATTCCCCCAGTGCTCCACACATCTGCTCCCCTCTCAGGTCTTCGTTGCTGCTACCCCACCAAGTACTTTTCGCGTTTGCGTCTCCTCCAATAACCAACCTGCTGGTGCCTATCTCTTGCTCTATCCGCTTTAGATGCTCCAGGTATGGCTCCATGGGTTTGTCCGGCTCGAAGTAGAAGGATACCAGCGTGATCGTCCAGGCTCTGGTTCGGATTCCCACCACGACGATGTTGTTTGTGGTGAGTTGCGGGTACTGTAAGACGTCCAGATCTTTGTCAAAGACGGCTATTGCCGCCTTTACAGTCCCTTCTCCTACCTCAGAGCTCTGGAAGACCCTTACGCCCCGGTAACTCTTCATCCTTCTCACTCCACCCACGTAGGGCTCCTGGAGCAAAGCTACGGCGACTTTGCGCTTATCAGCTTCGAGCAAGAGCTCGTTTGTTGCAAGCTGGCTCCGTTGCAGGTTGGCCTGGATCATTTTGTACTCAGTGGTGGTCGTAGGCACAACTTTAGCAATATGCTACTGACGCTCGGGCTAATGCGTCCCACTTCCTTCGCATCGGGCATTCGCTGCTAAATGCATTGTGTTCGTGGTTGGGGATCTTGGCTCTGGTGCAGTTGACGCACACCGCTGCCTCGCCGATCCTTGTGTCTGGGCAGTCCGCCCTGAGGTGCGGGCCGCCACAGTGGCTGCACAAGTCGGCTGGCTCCTTGCAGAAGCGCTTGCCGTGACCGTACGCCAAGCAGCGGGTACACTGCACCAGTGGTGTTTGGTCCTCAACGCGCGCTCTTTGGAGGTCGATATGAACGCGACCCGCCAAAGTCAGCCTCTGCCACACTGCTGGGGACACCTGCAGGACGATGTGGCACAAGTGGGGGTTCCTCGTCTTACGACGGTATTTCACCCCCAACCTCACATCATCCGCAGGTATGTCCCCGAGCAGGTGGGTGTTCTGTCTTTTCAGGGCCTGCATTACCTCATCATCCGTGTGCACGGAGAGGACGTCCCTAACTATGATGAGCGGGTCCTTATTTTTTACTTCTTCCACCACTAGGTTTCCCGCTTTTCGGATCCTTTCAGTGACCCTGTTCAGCTCTTCCTTTGTTCGGAAGCCGACCACAACCTTTTGGTCCCTCGCTTTCCGCAGCCGTTCCACTCTAGTGCCCTCATTTCGGGCATCGACCGCCGTCCTGAGCTTCTCAATAACCTCTTCACCGGTGTCCTGATCATTCACAGATGATACGACTACCGAGTGAAGAGGCTCTTGGATATTCTGCTTCGGGCCGGCGGCCATTTCCGCGAAGGTCGGGCCTTGGCCTGGGACGTAGCGAGGGGCCTGCTTGATTTGCTCCGACAGAGCCTGGGTGTGTTGTTGGCATTCCTCTAACGCCTTCCTGTGCTCCTTGAGGCCTGCCACAAGGGTCTGCATCAGCTCTGTCGGATCTGTGGGCGGCTTAAGTGGCGCGGCCACCGGCGAGACCGCAGGTTCGAGTGCGAGAACAGGTACACCGGGATCCCTGCTTCGCTCCGACTCCTTAACGATTTCATAGAGCCGGTTTATAGCTTCAGTAACCCCAGTCTTTATCTCCGCTTTGAGGTTGCGAGAGTTACCTAAATGCAGCTTTGCCTTATTCAGGCAAGCTCTCGCCTCCGCTGTGAGACTGGGGTACCTCGACACCGGTCTCGTTGCTGGCCTCGTGTTATCTCCAGATGCTCGGTGCGTCTCTAGAGTGCTAGGAGCAGGTGGTGTGGTGACGGGCTTTGGGTTGGTCAGGGACTTGGCTGGAGGCTCAGTTTTCCCAGCCTCCCATTCCCCGATGCTGCGCCTCACATTTGGAAGCGAGGGTCCAGCCTTCTCAATCGAGCGCGGTGAGGACTTGGAGCCCGGCGAGCCTGCGTCTCTTTTAGCCGGTGTGCGGAACATGTCGGTGGTGTGTGTGAAGGTGGTGTTCATACAAGATAGGTCAGAGGACACCGACGATATTTCTATGTCCCTGTAAAGAGGGGATCAGCAAGTAATATTAATTATAGAAACGAGCCCTGTAACAGAGGACTCTGTCGGATAATATAAAAATATTAAAAATATATCAATTAAACTCCCCTGAGGGCGCCAACTACCTTAAAAAACAATTATTTTTATAATTTACCAACAGGTTTTGGTGTGTACGTAGCTTGAAGAGCTAATTTGACGTAAAAAGTTTTTTGCCCAAAACCCAATGTCTACCTTCCTATAGACCAGAGGGCGGGTGGGTGGGCAAATTTTTTTACGAGCTAGGCGCACGTGCGAGGTGTCAAAAGACGCGTCTCCGCGCGGGCTAGTCAACGATTTGTGTTCCTGGAATAATCCCGAAGAAAAATCGGGAATTATCCTGAAAAAACTGATTTTATGACCAAAAAGTATGTAAAAACACCGAATAACACCACCGAAACGGGACTCGACTTCGCGGAACGCGCACGGGAGTACAGGTAAGGCAGGTAAGTATCGGATTAAATTATTAAAAACCAGGAATAGACTGAAAATTTTGAATAAAATTTAAAATAGTGCTTTCTAAAGGGAGTTTTTTGAAAATTTTTACAAGTCAATAAACGAAAAAGTGTTTTTCGCGAAATTGTCAATTATCCCTAGTGGGAACGTTACAGGGAGTCTAGTTAAGATTTAAAATGCTGAAAACAGCTTGATATTGCGTCACCGGGATGCAGAGATATGAAGTTTTGATCAAAAACGTGTATCCCTTAGGTAGATTTCGTCTATATATCAGTACTATTGACTGTAAAGAGTTTCTGGAATAACAGAAGTACTATGCGAGCTAGGCGCACGGGCGAGGTGTCAAAAGACGCGTCTCCGCGCGGGCTAGTCAACGATTTGTGTTCCTGGAATAATCCCGAAGAAAAATCGGGAATTATCCTGAAAAAACTGATTTTATGACCAAAAAGTATGTAAAAACACCGAATAACACCACCGAAACGGGACTCGACTTCGCGGAACGCGCACGGGAGTACAGGTAAGGCAGGTAAGTATCGGATTAAATTATTAAAAACCAGGAATAGACTGAAAATTTTGAATAAAATTTAAAATAGTGCTTTCTAAAGGGAGTTTTTTGAAAATTTTTACAAGTCAATAAACGAAAAAGTGTTTTTCGCGAAATTGTCAATTATCCCTAGTGGGAACGTTACAGGGAGTCTAGTTAAGATTTAAAATGCTGAAAACAGCTTGATATTGCGTCACCGGGATGCAGAGATATGAAGTTTTGATCAAAAACGTGTATCCCTTAGGTAGATTTCGTCTATACAGCGTGTCACGGAAAGGGTATATACATAGCAAAAGCACGGCATCCTTGGATGATATCAAACGATATTGGAAGGGGTTTTTAATCCTATGTCTACATGTTCGGAAGTTATGAGATTTTATAAATCATTGATACCAGAAACCGAACTATTAAAATTGAAATAAGCACATCACTAGCACTAAGTCAGCTGATCGGTGTCAGCGAACTGTTTGTAAGTAAAAATAAACCTCTTACTCCTGGTAATTCTGAATAAAAGGTTCCGCATGTTTATTTTTTGTTTACAAAATATTATTACTGACTTTTCCTAAACTTTGATTATGTTTGTGAACTAGCTACAATACAATTAATTGGTCTTGGTATCATTTAACGAAATAATATTTAGATACCTGCTTGCATTGTCACGTATCATTTACACACTTGTTGGTTTTTTACTTAGTTGCCCTTTTGTAGAAGATTACTTTGCAGATTATTATTATCTACCTAGTAATCTTTCACCCACCTTACCATCGTACCTACAACATAGTAAATACCTAATTCAAAAACAATATTCCTGTAAATATCCTGGGCTATGTCATTCGAAATGAGAACTTCTATCAAACCGTCAAATGTTGCAATCTTCGCTTAGTGCTAACATAAACAATGCGGACAAGTTAAAAAGTGTCGGCATAATAATTATGTACGGTATGTAATTGATCTTATTTGAAATAAATAAACCTACCGATTCGCTGTTTATGATTGTCACTTGTCAGCACAATACTTTGGGCAAATATGAACTTCAAAGATTGTGAGCCCATAACATAATAATTTTTACACATGATACGATCCAGGAGTTGTTTCGTAAAATCGTCAGCTCGTACCATTGAATTGATCATAAAAATCGAATCCTTACGTGCATTCACGAATTAATATTTTGCCAGTATAACTTAGAATAGAAAAAGGATTTAGTTAACAATTTATGTCCAAGTGAACCCAAAACATCATTTCAATTCACCTCTTCGGAACTTATTCTTCTCCTAGTACAAATAAAATCACAGTTCACACATCGGGTTCCGTTCATAATTTTCGTTCATAATTTTATTTTTAAAATAAGGTTATTTTTTTTTAATAATTATGACGAAAACTATTATTAACAAGTTAATAGTTTTTTTTAATTACAAAATAATAGCACGCACGCATAATTTTTTTCTGTAGGACTAACCGAAGAATTATCGGAAGTTCACGGTCTGTCGGTGCTGTTTGAGTGGTACATGGGTTTTATTGGTTTGAGCTTTGAGCACGTTTAGTCTAATAATTCAAATAAAGTCAATAAAAAATGTCGCAAAACTGCATCTAACTGTGGAAAGAAATTAATAAAGTACTAGGAGGGCATGAGTAACAGGAATTGTTATTGCCGAATTGAAAATCGTTTGCTCACAGAACCCTGATTACGTTTACACACACAATGAAGTATCATAATGTGTGTAAACCTACTGGGTTAGGGACTCAGGGTCATAGGGAGAGTGAACCAATTGCCGTCCGTGTAGTTTCAATTAACAAGTCCTGGACCCTGGTAAATACAACTTCTATCGAGATAACGCGGCCGCGTAATATGATCTTTAATGGATTGAAATGAATGATTTTCCGGAGTTGCGGGAATTTCCGGGGTTGCGGGAATGTTCTAACGAGATAACGCGGCCCCGGAATGCAAGGGCAACTGAAGGAACAGGGTGGTTTTTAGTCAGTAAGAGTCTAACACTTCCTTCCTCCCCACCCAGGGCGGGAGCTGAGTCATTGATGATTTTCCCATCACAAAAAAAAAATAATGATTTTTCAATTATGAATTTGAATTACGTAATTAGTTTGCTCTAGCTAGTGTATTAGATTTACGGAGTTTAGTTGAAATTATTTTAATAGGATGTAAAATAATCTTGAATTCTTGAACAACATTTTTGTAGTGGACAGGACACTAATTGGTAACGCTACCCTGTACCAGGATAGTATCCCAATAGGAGTTTTATTTTGCATTATTGTTGTTTGTTTTGCTCGTCAGTCGTCGTCTGTTCCGTGTCTAGTGCACTCGTTTTTATCTCTGTGATACGCGCATCAGTTCAGTACGACTACACCTAATTGACTTTTTTTTGTTGTGTTTGCAAAATGTTAAGTAATAGCGAATATTACGAAATGATGATGTGTGTTGGAGCAGAAGATGGTAATTTGCGAGCTGCCTGAGAAGTGTACCGTCGCCGTTTTACTGAGGGTAGACCAGATGCTGAGCGTCGGCAGCTGCCATGTTTTAGTCGGATGGCTTGGCCTCCGCGATCCCCAGACCTAACCCCGTTAGACTTCTTTTTGTGGGGGTACATTAAAAATGAGTGTACGCAGTGCAGTGTGATACAATAGACAAAATGAAAGTGCGGATTGAGGCCGCTTTCCGGACATTAACACCAGACATGCTACGCAATGTTCAGGTGTCCATCAACAAGCGAGCGGCCTTGTGCATACAATACCAAGGTCACCACATCTTTAAAAATGTAAGTCAATTTAAATTAGGCAAAGCTTTAATTAAGATTTTACTGTTTACTCGGTAATAAGTAATAATAAGGGATGAAACTAGTTAACCTACCTAAACTTTGTTTCGATTTTTTACGTAAGTTTTGAATGTCAGTTTTTACGTGCAATTTCTGGCTTGATATTAACGAGTAGTAAACTGTAAATCAATAATTACGCATTATTTTTTACATCACGGTAAAGTAGGTATGGTCCGTATGGTTTAATATTGCGCGCGCGCCGCCGCCGAAAAAGCCGCCAAAGGGATTGCGTCCCTTTGACGGCACGTGCGGCGACATGTTTTATTTCGTCAGTTCGCGCCGACAAAGAACAGCGCCTGCAGTAGGCTACTACGATACTAGGCGCGCAGAATTACGGAAGAGATTTATCGTAATATTGGCAACTGAAATTGAAGTCATTGACCTACGTAGTGCGGTGACACGTTTGTTATGATTTGAATTTAAGAAACCTAAGAAACCGAAAATTTGGTATCAATTTTTAGAGTATTTTATTTTGAGTTGAAACCCTTCCAATATCGTTTGATATCATCCAAAGAAGCCGTGCCCTTGGGATGTGTATACCCTTTCCGTGACACGTTGTATATCAGTACTATTGACTGTAAAGAGTTTCTGGAATAACAGAAGTACTATGCGAGCTAGGCGCACGGGCGAGGTGTCAAAAGACGCGTCTCCGCGCGGGCTAGTCAACGATTTGTGTTCCTGGAATAATCCCGAAGAAAAATCGGGAATTATCCTGAAAAAACTGATTTTATGACCAAAAAGTATGTAAAAACACCGAATAACACCACCGAAACGGGACTCGACTTCGCGGAACGCGCACGGGAGTACAGGTAAGGCAGGTAAGTATCGGATTAAATTATTAAAAACCAGGAATAGACTGAAAATTTTGAATAAAATTTAAAATAGTGCTTTCTAAAGGGAGTTTTTTGAAAATTTTTACAAGTCAATAAACGAAAAAGTGTTTTTCGCGAAATTGTCAATTATCCCTAGTGGGAACGTTACAGGGAGTCTAGTTAAGATTTAAAATGCTGAAAACAGCTTGATATTGCGTCACCGGGATGCAGAGATATGAAGTTTTGATCAAAAACGTGTATCCCTTAGGTAGATTTCGTCTATATATCAGTACTATTGACTGTAAAGAGTTTCTGGAATAACAGAAGTACTATGCGAGCTAGGCGCACGGGCGAGGTGTCAAAAGACGCGTCTCCGCGCGGGCTAGTCAACGATTTGTGTTCCTGGAATAATCCCGAAGAAAAATCGGGAATTATCCTGAAAAAACTGATTTTATGACCAAAAAGTATGTAAAAACACCGAATAACACCACCGAAACGGGACTCGACTTCGCGGAACGCGCACGGGAGTACAGGTAAGGCAGGTAAGTATCGGATTAAATTATTAAAAACCAGGAATAGACTGAAAATTTTGAATAAAATTTAAAATAGTGCTTTCTAAAGGGAGTTTTTTGAAAATTTTTACAAGTCAATAAACGAAAAAGTGTTTTTCGCGAAATTGTCAATTATCCCTAGTGGGAACGTTACAGGGAGTCTAGTTAAGATTTAAAATGCTGAAAACAGCTTGATATTGCGTCACCGGGATGCAGAGATATGAAGTTTTGATCAAAAACGTGTATCCCTTAGGTAGATTTCGTCTATATATCAGTACTATTGACTGTAAAGAGTTTCTGGAATAACAGAAGTACTATGCGAGCTAGGCGCACGGGCGAGGTGTCAAAAGACGCGTCTCCGCGCGGGCTAGTCAACGATTTGTGTTCCTGGAATAATCCCGAAGAAAAATCGGGAATTATCCTGAAAAAACTGATTTTATGACCAAAAAGTATGTAAAAACACCGAATAACACCACCGAAACGGGACTCGACTTCGCGGAACGCGCACGGGAGTACAGGTAAGGCAGGTAAGTATCGGATTAAATTATTAAAAACCAGGAATAGACTGAAAATTTTGAATAAAATTTAAAATAGTGCTTTCTAAAGGGAGTTTTTTGAAAATTTTTACAAGTCAATAAACGAAAAAGTGTTTTTCGCGAAATTGTCAATTATCCCTAGTGGGAACGTTACAGGGAGTCTAGTTAAGATTTAAAATGCTGAAAACAGCTTGATATTGCGTCACCGGGATGCAGAGATATGAAGTTTTGATCAAAAACGTGTATCCCTTAGGTAGATTTCGTCTATATATCAGTACTATTGACTGTAAAGAGTTTCTGGAATAACAGAAGTACTATGCGAGCTAGGCGCACGGGCGAGGTGTCAAAAGACGCGTCTCCGCGCGGGCTAGTCAACGATTTGTGTTCCTGGAATAATCCCGAAGAAAAATCGGGAATTATCCTGAAAAAACTGATTTTATGACCAAAAAGTATGTAAAAACACCGAATAACACCACCGAAACGGGACTCGACTTCGCGGAACGCGCACGGGAGTACAGGTAAGGCAGGTAAGTATCGGATTAAATTATTAAAAACCAGGAATAGACTGAAAATTTTGAATAAAATTTAAAATAGTGCTTTCTAAAGGGAGTTTTTTGAAAATTTTTACAAGTCAATAAACGAAAAAGTGTTTTTCGCGAAATTGTCAATTATCCCTAGTGGGAACGTTACAGGGAGTCTAGTTAAGATTTAAAATGCTGAAAACAGCTTGATATTGCGTCACCGGGATGCAGAGATATGAAGTTTTGATCAAAAACGTGTATCCCTTAGGTAGATTTCGTCTATATATCAGTACTATTGACTGTAAAGAGTTTCTGGAATAACAGAAGTACTATGCGAGCTAGGCGCACGGGCGAGGTGTCAAAAGACGCGTCTCCGCGCGGGCTAGTCAACGATTTGTGTTCCTGGAATAATCCCGAAGAAAAATCGGGAATTATCCTGAAAAAACTGATTTTATGACCAAAAAGTATGTAAAAACACCGAATAACACCACCGAAACGGGACTCGACTTCGCGGAACGCGCACGGGAGTACAGGTAAGGCAGGTAAGTATCGGATTAAATTATTAAAAACCAGGAATAGACTGAAAATTTTGAATAAAATTTAAAATAGTGCTTTCTAAAGGGAGTTTTTTGAAAATTTTTACAAGTCAATAAACGAAAAAGTGTTTTTCGCGAAATTGTCAATTATCCCTAGTGGGAACGTTACAGGGAGTCTAGTTAAGATTTAAAATGCTGAAAACAGCTTGATATTGCGTCACCGGGATGCAGAGATATGAAGTTTTGATCAAAAACGTGTATCCCTTAGGTAGATTTCGTCTATATATCAGTACTATTGACTGTAAAGAGTTTCTGGAATAACAGAAGTACTATGCGAGCTAGGCGCACGGGCGAGGTGTCAAAAGACGCGTCTCCGCGCGGGCTAGTCAACGATTTGTGTTCCTGGAATAATCCCGAAGAAAAATCGGGAATTATCCTGAAAAAACTGATTTTATGACCAAAAAGTATGTAAAAACACCGAATAACACCACCGAAACGGGACTCGACTTCGCGGAACGCGCACGGGAGTACAGGTAAGGCAGGTAAGTATCGGATTAAATTATTAAAAACCAGGAATAGACTGAAAATTTTGAATAAAATTTAAAATAGTGCTTTCTAAAGGGAGTTTTTTGAAAATTTTTACAAGTCAATAAACGAAAAAGTGTTTTTCGCGAAATTGTCAATTATCCCTAGTGGGAACGTTACAGGGAGTCTAGTTAAGATTTAAAATGCTGAAAACAGCTTGATATTGCGTCACCGGGATGCAGAGATATGAAGTTTTGATCAAAAACGTGTATCCCTTAGGTAGATTTCGTCTATATATCAGTACTATTGACTGTAAAGAGTTTCTGGAATAACAGAAGTACTATGCGAGCTAGGCGCACGGGCGAGGTGTCAAAAGACGCGTCTCCGCGCGGGCTAGTCAACGATTTGTGTTCCTGGAATAATCCCGAAGAAAAATCGGGAATTATCCTGAAAAAACTGATTTTATGACCAAAAAGTATGTAAAAACACCGAATAACACCACCGAAACGGGACTCGACTTCGCGGAACGCGCACGGGAGTACAGGTAAGGCAGGTAAGTATCGGATTAAATTATTAAAAACCAGGAATAGACTGAAAATTTTGAATAAAATTTAAAATAGTGCTTTCTAAAGGGAGTTTTTTGAAAATTTTTACAAGTCAATAAACGAAAAAGTGTTTTTCGCGAAATTGTCAATTATCCCTAGTGGGAACGTTACAGGGAGTCTAGTTAAGATTTAAAATGCTGAAAACAGCTTGATATTGCGTCACCGGGATGCAGAGATATGAAGTTTTGATCAAAAACGTGTATCCCTTAGGTAGATTTCGTCTATATATCAGTACTATTGACTGTAAAGAGTTTCTGGAATAACAGAAGTACTATGCGAGCTAGGCGCACGGGCGAGGTGTCAAAAGACGCGTCTCCGCGCGGGCTAGTCAACGATTTGTGTTCCTGGAATAATCCCGAAGAAAAATCGGGAATTATCCTGAAAAAACTGATTTTATGACCAAAAAGTATGTAAAAACACCGAATAACACCACCGAAACGGGACTCGACTTCGCGGAACGCGCACGGGAGTACAGGTAAGGCAGGTAAGTATCGGATTAAATTATTAAAAACCAGGAATAGACTGAAAATTTTGAATAAAATTTAAAATAGTGCTTTCTAAAGGGAGTTTTTTGAAAATTTTTACAAGTCAATAAACGAAAAAGTGTTTTTCGCGAAATTGTCAATTATCCCTAGTGGGAACGTTACAGGGAGTCTAGTTAAGATTTAAAATGCTGAAAACAGCTTGATATTGCGTCACCGGGATGCAGAGATATGAAGTTTTGATCAAAAACGTGTATCCCTTAGGTAGATTTCGTCTATATATCAGTACTATTGACTGTAAAGAGTTTCTGGAATAACAGAAGTACTATGCGAGCTAGGCGCACGGGCGAGGTGTCAAAAGACGCGTCTCCGCGCGGGCTAGTCAACGATTTGTGTTCCTGGAATAATCCCGAAGAAAAATCGGGAATTATCCTGAAAAAACTGATTTTATGACCAAAAAGTATGTAAAAACACCGAATAACACCACCGAAACGGGACTCGACTTCGCGGAACGCGCACGGGAGTACAGGTAAGGCAGGTAAGTATCGGATTAAATTATTAAAAACCAGGAATAGACTGAAAATTTTGAATAAAATTTAAAATAGTGCTTTCTAAAGGGAGTTTTTTGAAAATTTTTACAAGTCAATAAACGAAAAAGTGTTTTTCGCGAAATTGTCAATTATCCCTAGTGGGAACGTTACAGGGAGTCTAGTTAAGATTTAAAATGCTGAAAACAGCTTGATATTGCGTCACCGGGATGCAGAGATATGAAGTTTTGATCAAAAACGTGTATCCCTTAGGTAGATTTCGTCTATATATCAGTACTATTGACTGTAAAGAGTTTCTGGAATAACAGAAGTACTATGCGAGCTAGGCGCACGGGCGAGGTGTCAAAAGACGCGTCTCCGCGCGGGCTAGTCAACGATTTGTGTTCCTGGAATAATCCCGAAGAAAAATCGGGAATTATCCTGAAAAAACTGATTTTATGACCAAAAAGTATGTAAAAACACCGAATAACACCACCGAAACGGGACTCGACTTCGCGGAACGCGCACGGGAGTACAGGTAAGGCAGGTAAGTATCGGATTAAATTATTAAAAACCAGGAATAGACTGAAAATTTTGAATAAAATTTAAAATAGTGCTTTCTAAAGGGAGTTTTTTGAAAATTTTTACAAGTCAATAAACGAAAAAGTGTTTTTCGCGAAATTGTCAATTATCCCTAGTGGGAACGTTACAGGGAGTCTAGTTAAGATTTAAAATGCTGAAAACAGCTTGATATTGCGTCACCGGGATGCAGAGATATGAAGTTTTGATCAAAAACGTGTATCCCTTAGGTAGATTTCGTCTATATATCAGTACTATTGACTGTAAAGAGTTTCTGGAATAACAGAAGTACTATGCGAGCTAGGCGCACGGGCGAGGTGTCAAAAGACGCGTCTCCGCGCGGGCTAGTCAACGATTTGTGTTCCTGGAATAATCCCGAAGAAAAATCGGGAATTATCCTGAAAAAACTGATTTTATGACCAAAAAGTATGTAAAAACACCGAATAACACCACCGAAACGGGACTCGACTTCGCGGAACGCGCACGGGAGTACAGGTAAGGCAGGTAAGTATCGGATTAAATTATTAAAAACCAGGAATAGACTGAAAATTTTGAATAAAATTTAAAATAGTGCTTTCTAAAGGGAGTTTTTTGAAAATTTTTACAAGTCAATAAACGAAAAAGTGTTTTTCGCGAAATTGTCAATTATCCCTAGTGGGAACGTTACAGGGAGTCTAGTTAAGATTTAAAATGCTGAAAACAGCTTGATATTGCGTCACCGGGATGCAGAGATATGAAGTTTTGATCAAAAACGTGTATCCCTTAGGTAGATTTCGTCTATATATCAGTACTATTGACTGTAAAGAGTTTCTGGAATAACAGAAGTACTATGCGAGCTAGGCGCACGGGCGAGGTGTCAAAAGACGCGTCTCCGCGCGGGCTAGTCAACGATTTGTGTTCCTGGAATAATCCCGAAGAAAAATCGGGAATTATCCTGAAAAAACTGATTTTATGACCAAAAAGTATGTAAAAACACCGAATAACACCACCGAAACGGGACTCGACTTCGCGGAACGCGCACGGGAGTACAGGTAAGGCAGGTAAGTATCGGATTAAATTATTAAAAACCAGGAATAGACTGAAAATTTTGAATAAAATTTAAAATAGTGCTTTCTAAAGGGAGTTTTTTGAAAATTTTTACAAGTCAATAAACGAAAAAGTGTTTTTCGCGAAATTGTCAATTATCCCTAGTGGGAACGTTACAGGGAGTCTAGTTAAGATTTAAAATGCTGAAAACAGCTTGATATTGCGTCACCGGGATGCAGAGATATGAAGTTTTGATCAAAAACGTGTATCCCTTAGGTAGATTTCGTCTATATATCAGTACTATTGACTGTAAAGAGTTTCTGGAATAACAGAAGTACTATGCGAGCTAGGCGCACGGGCGAGGTGTCAAAAGACGCGTCTCCGCGCGGGCTAGTCAACGATTTGTGTTCCTGGAATAATCCCGAAGAAAAATCGGGAATTATCCTGAAAAAACTGATTTTATGACCAAAAAGTATGTAAAAACACCGAATAACACCACCGAAACGGGACTCGACTTCGCGGAACGCGCACGGGAGTACAGGTAAGGCAGGTAAGTATCGGATTAAATTATTAAAAACCAGGAATAGACTGAAAATTTTGAATAAAATTTAAAATAGTGCTTTCTAAAGGGAGTTTTTTGAAAATTTTTACAAGTCAATAAACGAAAAAGTGTTTTTCGCGAAATTGTCAATTATCCCTAGTGGGAACGTTACAGGGAGTCTAGTTAAGATTTAAAATGCTGAAAACAGCTTGATATTGCGTCACCGGGATGCAGAGATATGAAGTTTTGATCAAAAACGTGTATCCCTTAGGTAGATTTCGTCTATATATCAGTACTATTGACTGTAAAGAGTTTCTGGAATAACAGAAGTACTATGCGAGCTAGGCGCACGGGCGAGGTGTCAAAAGACGCGTCTCCGCGCGGGCTAGTCAACGATTTGTGTTCCTGGAATAATCCCGAAGAAAAATCGGGAATTATCCTGAAAAAACTGATTTTATGACCAAAAAGTATGTAAAAACACCGAATAACACCACCGAAACGGGACTCGACTTCGCGGAACGCGCACGGGAGTACAGGTAAGGCAGGTAAGTATCGGATTAAATTATTAAAAACCAGGAATAGACTGAAAATTTTGAATAAAATTTAAAATAGTGCTTTCTAAAGGGAGTTTTTTGAAAATTTTTACAAGTCAATAAACGAAAAAGTGTTTTTCGCGAAATTGTCAATTATCCCTAGTGGGAACGTTACAGGGAGTCTAGTTAAGATTTAAAATGCTGAAAACAGCTTGATATTGCGTCACCGGGATGCAGAGATATGAAGTTTTGATCAAAAACGTGTATCCCTTAGGTAGATTTCGTCTATATATCAGTACTATTGACTGTAAAGAGTTTCTGGAATAACAGAAGTACTATGCGAGCTAGGCGCACGGGCGAGGTGTCAAAAGACGCGTCTCCGCGCGGGCTAGTCAACGATTTGTGTTCCTGGAATAATCCCGAAGAAAAATCGGGAATTATCCTGAAAAAACTGATTTTATGACCAAAAAGTATGTAAAAACACCGAATAACACCACCGAAACGGGACTCGACTTCGCGGAACGCGCACGGGAGTACAGGTAAGGCAGGTAAGTATCGGATTAAATTATTAAAAACCAGGAATAGACTGAAAATTTTGAATAAAATTTAAAATAGTGCTTTCTAAAGGGAGTTTTTTGAAAATTTTTACAAGTCAATAAACGAAAAAGTGTTTTTCGCGAAATTGTCAATTATCCCTAGTGGGAACGTTACAGGGAGTCTAGTTAAGATTTAAAATGCTGAAAACAGCTTGATATTGCGTCACCGGGATGCAGAGATATGAAGTTTTGATCAAAAACGTGTATCCCTTAGGTAGATTTCGTCTATATATCAGTACTATTGACTGTAAAGAGTTTCTGGAATAACAGAAGTACTATGCGAGCTAGGCGCACGGGCGAGGTGTCAAAAGACGCGTCTCCGCGCGGGCTAGTCAACGATTTGTGTTCCTGGAATAATCCCGAAGAAAAATCGGGAATTATCCTGAAAAAACTGATTTTATGACCAAAAAGTATGTAAAAACACCGAATAACACCACCGAAACGGGACTCGACTTCGCGGAACGCGCACGGGAGTACAGGTAAGGCAGGTAAGTATCGGATTAAATTATTAAAAACCAGGAATAGACTGAAAATTTTGAATAAAATTTAAAATAGTGCTTTCTAAAGGGAGTTTTTTGAAAATTTTTACAAGTCAATAAACGAAAAAGTGTTTTTCGCGAAATTGTCAATTATCCCTAGTGGGAACGTTACAGGGAGTCTAGTTAAGATTTAAAATGCTGAAAACAGCTTGATATTGCGTCACCGGGATGCAGAGATATGAAGTTTTGATCAAAAACGTGTATCCCTTAGGTAGATTTCGTCTATATATCAGTACTATTGACTGTAAAGAGTTTCTGGAATAACAGAAGTACTATGCGAGCTAGGCGCACGGGCGAGGTGTCAAAAGACGCGTCTCCGCGCGGGCTAGTCAACGATTTGTGTTCCTGGAATAATCCCGAAGAAAAATCGGGAATTATCCTGAAAAAACTGATTTTATGACCAAAAAGTATGTAAAAACACCGAATAACACCACCGAAACGGGACTCGACTTCGCGGAACGCGCACGGGAGTACAGGTAAGGCAGGTAAGTATCGGATTAAATTATTAAAAACCAGGAATAGACTGAAAATTTTGAATAAAATTTAAAATAGTGCTTTCTAAAGGGAGTTTTTTGAAAATTTTTACAAGTCAATAAACGAAAAAGTGTTTTTCGCGAAATTGTCAATTATCCCTAGTGGGAACGTTACAGGGAGTCTAGTTAAGATTTAAAATGCTGAAAACAGCTTGATATTGCGTCACCGGGATGCAGAGATATGAAGTTTTGATCAAAAACGTGTATCCCTTAGGTAGATTTCGTCTATATATCAGTACTATTGACTGTAAAGAGTTTCTGGAATAACAGAAGTACTATGCGAGCTAGGCGCACGGGCGAGGTGTCAAAAGACGCGTCTCCGCGCGGGCTAGTCAACGATTTGTGTTCCTGGAATAATCCCGAAGAAAAATCGGGAATTATCCTGAAAAAACTGATTTTATGACCAAAAAGTATGTAAAAACACCGAATAACACCACCGAAACGGGACTCGACTTCGCGGAACGCGCACGGGAGTACAGGTAAGGCAGGTAAGTATCGGATTAAATTATTAAAAACCAGGAATAGACTGAAAATTTTGAATAAAATTTAAAATAGTGCTTTCTAAAGGGAGTTTTTTGAAAATTTTTACAAGTCAATAAACGAAAAAGTGTTTTTCGCGAAATTGTCAATTATCCCTAGTGGGAACGTTACAGGGAGTCTAGTTAAGATTTAAAATGCTGAAAACAGCTTGATATTGCGTCACCGGGATGCAGAGATATGAAGTTTTGATCAAAAACGTGTATCCCTTAGGTAGATTTCGTCTATATATCAGTACTATTGACTGTAAAGAGTTTCTGGAATAACAGAAGTACTATGCGAGCTAGGCGCACGGGCGAGGTGTCAAAAGACGCGTCTCCGCGCGGGCTAGTCAACGATTTGTGTTCCTGGAATAATCCCGAAGAAAAATCGGGAATTATCCTGAAAAAACTGATTTTATGACCAAAAAGTATGTAAAAACACCGAATAACACCACCGAAACGGGACTCGACTTCGCGGAACGCGCACGGGAGTACAGGTAAGGCAGGTAAGTATCGGATTAAATTATTAAAAACCAGGAATAGACTGAAAATTTTGAATAAAATTTAAAATAGTGCTTTCTAAAGGGAGTTTTTTGAAAATTTTTACAAGTCAATAAACGAAAAAGTGTTTTTCGCGAAATTGTCAATTATCCCTAGTGGGAACGTTACAGGGAGTCTAGTTAAGATTTAAAATGCTGAAAACAGCTTGATATTGCGTCACCGGGATGCAGAGATATGAAGTTTTGATCAAAAACGTGTATCCCTTAGGTAGATTTCGTCTATATATCAGTACTATTGACTGTAAAGAGTTTCTGGAATAACAGAAGTACTATGCGAGCTAGGCGCACGGGCGAGGTGTCAAAAGACGCGTCTCCGCGCGGGCTAGTCAACGATTTGTGTTCCTGGAATAATCCCGAAGAAAAATCGGGAATTATCCTGAAAAAACTGATTTTATGACCAAAAAGTATGTAAAAACACCGAATAACACCACCGAAACGGGACTCGACTTCGCGGAACGCGCACGGGAGTACAGGTAAGGCAGGTAAGTATCGGATTAAATTATTAAAAACCAGGAATAGACTGAAAATTTTGAATAAAATTTAAAATAGTGCTTTCTAAAGGGAGTTTTTTGAAAATTTTTACAAGTCAATAAACGAAAAAGTGTTTTTCGCGAAATTGTCAATTATCCCTAGTGGGAACGTTACAGGGAGTCTAGTTAAGATTTAAAATGCTGAAAACAGCTTGATATTGCGTCACCGGGATGCAGAGATATGAAGTTTTGATCAAAAACGTGTATCCCTTAGGTAGATTTCGTCTATATATCAGTACTATTGACTGTAAAGAGTTTCTGGAATAACAGAAGTACTATGCGAGCTAGGCGCACGGGCGAGGTGTCAAAAGACGCGTCTCCGCGCGGGCTAGTCAACGATTTGTGTTCCTGGAATAATCCCGAAGAAAAATCGGGAATTATCCTGAAAAAACTGATTTTATGACCAAAAAGTATGTAAAAACACCGAATAACACCACCGAAACGGGACTCGACTTCGCGGAACGCGCACGGGAGTACAGGTAAGGCAGGTAAGTATCGGATTAAATTATTAAAAACCAGGAATAGACTGAAAATTTTGAATAAAATTTAAAATAGTGCTTTCTAAAGGGAGTTTTTTGAAAATTTTTACAAGTCAATAAACGAAAAAGTGTTTTTCGCGAAATTGTCAATTATCCCTAGTGGGAACGTTACAGGGAGTCTAGTTAAGATTTAAAATGCTGAAAACAGCTTGATATTGCGTCACCGGGATGCAGAGATATGAAGTTTTGATCAAAAACGTGTATCCCTTAGGTAGATTTCGTCTATATATCAGTACTATTGACTGTAAAGAGTTTCTGGAATAACAGAAGTACTATGCGAGCTAGGCGCACGGGCGAGGTGTCAAAAGACGCGTCTCCGCGCGGGCTAGTCAACGATTTGTGTTCCTGGAATAATCCCGAAGAAAAATCGGGAATTATCCTGAAAAAACTGATTTTATGACCAAAAAGTATGTAAAAACACCGAATAACACCACCGAAACGGGACTCGACTTCGCGGAACGCGCACGGGAGTACAGGTAAGGCAGGTAAGTATCGGATTAAATTATTAAAAACCAGGAATAGACTGAAAATTTTGAATAAAATTTAAAATAGTGCTTTCTAAAGGGAGTTTTTTGAAAATTTTTACAAGTCAATAAACGAAAAAGTGTTTTTCGCGAAATTGTCAATTATCCCTAGTGGGAACGTTACAGGGAGTCTAGTTAAGATTTAAAATGCTGAAAACAGCTTGATATTGCGTCACCGGGATGCAGAGATATGAAGTTTTGATCAAAAACGTGTATCCCTTAGGTAGATTTCGTCTATATATCAGTACTATTGACTGTAAAGAGTTTCTGGAATAACAGAAGTACTATGCGAGCTAGGCGCACGGGCGAGGTGTCAAAAGACGCGTCTCCGCGCGGGCTAGTCAACGATTTGTGTTCCTGGAATAATCCCGAAGAAAAATCGGGAATTATCCTGAAAAAACTGATTTTATGACCAAAAAGTATGTAAAAACACCGAATAACACCACCGAAACGGGACTCGACTTCGCGGAACGCGCACGGGAGTACAGGTAAGGCAGGTAAGTATCGGATTAAATTATTAAAAACCAGGAATAGACTGAAAATTTTGAATAAAATTTAAAATAGTGCTTTCTAAAGGGAGTTTTTTGAAAATTTTTACAAGTCAATAAACGAAAAAGTGTTTTTCGCGAAATTGTCAATTATCCCTAGTGGGAACGTTACAGGGAGTCTAGTTAAGATTTAAAATGCTGAAAACAGCTTGATATTGCGTCACCGGGATGCAGAGATATGAAGTTTTGATCAAAAACGTGTATCCCTTAGGTAGATTTCGTCTATATATCAGTACTATTGACTGTAAAGAGTTTCTGGAATAACAGAAGTACTATGCGAGCTAGGCGCACGGGCGAGGTGTCAAAAGACGCGTCTCCGCGCGGGCTAGTCAACGATTTGTGTTCCTGGAATAATCCCGAAGAAAAATCGGGAATTATCCTGAAAAAACTGATTTTATGACCAAAAAGTATGTAAAAACACCGAATAACACCACCGAAACGGGACTCGACTTCGCGGAACGCGCACGGGAGTACAGGTAAGGCAGGTAAGTATCGGATTAAATTATTAAAAACCAGGAATAGACTGAAAATTTTGAATAAAATTTAAAATAGTGCTTTCTAAAGGGAGTTTTTTGAAAATTTTTACAAGTCAATAAACGAAAAAGTGTTTTTCGCGAAATTGTCAATTATCCCTAGTGGGAACGTTACAGGGAGTCTAGTTAAGATTTAAAATGCTGAAAACAGCTTGATATTGCGTCACCGGGATGCAGAGATATGAAGTTTTGATCAAAAACGTGTATCCCTTAGGTAGATTTCGTCTATATATCAGTACTATTGACTGTAAAGAGTTTCTGGAATAACAGAAGTACTATGCGAGCTAGGCGCACGGGCGAGGTGTCAAAAGACGCGTCTCCGCGCGGGCTAGTCAACGATTTGTGTTCCTGGAATAATCCCGAAGAAAAATCGGGAATTATCCTGAAAAAACTGATTTTATGACCAAAAAGTATGTAAAAACACCGAATAACACCACCGAAACGGGACTCGACTTCGCGGAACGCGCACGGGAGTACAGGTAAGGCAGGTAAGTATCGGATTAAATTATTAAAAACCAGGAATAGACTGAAAATTTTGAATAAAATTTAAAATAGTGCTTTCTAAAGGGAGTTTTTTGAAAATTTTTACAAGTCAATAAACGAAAAAGTGTTTTTCGCGAAATTGTCAATTATCCCTAGTGGGAACGTTACAGGGAGTCTAGTTAAGATTTAAAATGCTGAAAACAGCTTGATATTGCGTCACCGGGATGCAGAGATATGAAGTTTTGATCAAAAACGTGTATCCCTTAGGTAGATTTCGTCTATATATCAGTACTATTGACTGTAAAGAGTTTCTGGAATAACAGAAGTACTATGCGAGCTAGGCGCACGGGCGAGGTGTCAAAAGACGCGTCTCCGCGCGGGCTAGTCAACGATTTGTGTTCCTGGAATAATCCCGAAGAAAAATCGGGAATTATCCTGAAAAAACTGATTTTATGACCAAAAAGTATGTAAAAACACCGAATAACACCACCGAAACGGGACTCGACTTCGCGGAACGCGCACGGGAGTACAGGTAAGGCAGGTAAGTATCGGATTAAATTATTAAAAACCAGGAATAGACTGAAAATTTTGAATAAAATTTAAAATAGTGCTTTCTAAAGGGAGTTTTTTGAAAATTTTTACAAGTCAATAAACGAAAAAGTGTTTTTCGCGAAATTGTCAATTATCCCTAGTGGGAACGTTACAGGGAGTCTAGTTAAGATTTAAAATGCTGAAAACAGCTTGATATTGCGTCACCGGGATGCAGAGATATGAAGTTTTGATCAAAAACGTGTATCCCTTAGGTAGATTTCGTCTATATATCAGTACTATTGACTGTAAAGAGTTTCTGGAATAACAGAAGTACTATGCGAGCTAGGCGCACGGGCGAGGTGTCAAAAGACGCGTCTCCGCGCGGGCTAGTCAACGATTTGTGTTCCTGGAATAATCCCGAAGAAAAATCGGGAATTATCCTGAAAAAACTGATTTTATGACCAAAAAGTATGTAAAAACACCGAATAACACCACCGAAACGGGACTCGACTTCGCGGAACGCGCACGGGAGTACAGGTAAGGCAGGTAAGTATCGGATTAAATTATTAAAAACCAGGAATAGACTGAAAATTTTGAATAAAATTTAAAATAGTGCTTTCTAAAGGGAGTTTTTTGAAAATTTTTACAAGTCAATAAACGAAAAAGTGTTTTTCGCGAAATTGTCAATTATCCCTAGTGGGAACGTTACAGGGAGTCTAGTTAAGATTTAAAATGCTGAAAACAGCTTGATATTGCGTCACCGGGATGCAGAGATATGAAGTTTTGATCAAAAACGTGTATCCCTTTTTTTTTTTTTTTTTTTTTTTTTTTTTTTGTGGATGGGAAATCATCAAATGACCCCTCCCGCTCTGGGTGGAGCGGAAGGGAGTGTCAGACTTTTACTGACTAAAACCCACCCGTGTTCCGTCCTTAGCCCTTTCTGTTCCAGGGCAGCGGTTAACCTTTCGGAAAATCCCGCCGCCCCGGCAGGCTTCGGCCCTATGGGGCCCCGTCCTCTGCTGACATTTTCTCTTTGAGGCGCGCGTGGAACACAACGCGCCGTCCGGCACGGGCCTGGTCCTGATCGGACGGTGAGCTACCCATTACTCACCGCCCGCAGGCCCGCGCCTACGGTGGCCGGGAGTCGTCACGCGGCTCCCGACGCCCGGAGCGTCTCCCGCGGCGGCTGAGGCGTGAGGTGTTCTCCCTCAGCCTCCCCGCCACCTCCTTCGCTAGCATGACTGCTTCGCAGAAGGAGGTGACTGCCTCCCATTCTCTCTCGCCCCGGACCATGGCTTGCACCAGGGCCGGGCGCGAGAGGTCGCCGCCGTTGCCGATCGCCTCTACGAGGACACGGCGGGGCTCCGCCCAAGCAGGGCAGACCTCCACCGTGTGCTCCACCGTGTCCTCTGGGCGATCCTGGCAGTGGTGACACCGGGCGTCTCCTCCCGCCTGATGATGTGCAGGAACCTCCCGAAACATCCGTGTCCGGAGAGGACCTGCGTCAGGCGGTACGTGAGAA